>JAYESA010000026.1:1425000-1833623 GCA_036927795.1 Iris macrosiphon | reverse complement strand
GATAACAAAAATAAATAAACAACATACTCAATCACAACTACAGCACGATAAGAAATCGAAGAAAAAAAATGAAGATACAATACAAGTCTAAACTATAAATAATCTAACTTAACATAATCCAAGTCTCAGCTACTCACCCTGTGGTCCACCAGTGTCTGATACCAGTCCTCTAGGCATAGTCTGGAAAATATTTTCCAGTCAGGAAGGAGCAAAGTACATCTCTAAATAGCAGTTCTATATTAATGATATAAACTATGTAGCAGTTCTAGATGGAAATATATGCGATGCATATATAGATACGAGAATGTACAATAAAAGAAATACTGGAAATACTGTAAGTAAATGCAGGAAAAGAAACAATATGTCAACAAGCAAAAATCCTATGACTAAGTGTGTGAGTACTAGCTTTAACATGTGATCGTCTTGGGAACTTGATCAGGCTGGTTACATGTGATTAGCTATGATTCATGTAAGGTCAGGATAACCGTTGGTTAGCTATGATGCATGTAGAGGTCATGCTAATCACACGTAACAGCTATGAAGCATATAAATGGTCAAGCCGCACCCGACGTGAGATGTGGGGTGAGATATGATGCATGTAGAGTTGGGTATGATCACATATCTATACTAAAATACTCCCCACCCCCGACTGGTATAGTAGATCCAATCATGGTTCGCTTTGGCACGGAATTCCCTAGGGAGGTAGCAAATCTCCCCGGGTCTCAGTGTCTGTACATGCACAAGATAACAAGGAAACAAGTCTTGTACAAGCTACACCATGAATAAGGAATAACATCTCATGACGAGATCCGTGTATACCAATCCGTGTAACCAGCGTGTCAAGAGCATGGATATCTACACTAGATACAGTGAACATAGGGGATATCATAAAATAGAAACTAATCAGAGAATGTACTCGCCTTTGGTCCTTAGCTGGTGAATACCGAGGTCCTGTTCCAGAGTGTCGCCTGGAGGAACCCACAGTCCTAATGACATATTAAAATAATACTTGTATCAGATGCTATACTAACACAACACAAAACATAAATCGAGGCTATGCCAGGTACGATACGGGTCAACTAGGGTTATCTAGTAGATAGACATCTAACACACATGTACCCACTATTAACTAACATTAACACCTACAATATTTACTTGCACCCAAAATACATATACAGTATATATATATGTACCATTTAATTCATGTATAATATATATATAGGATGAGCAATATATTTATATACCATATATACCAGTTTAAAAATATACTAGGTATATATACAAATAAATATATATACATATACCAATTTCTTTTTATATATATTGAAAAATATATTAAGTGTATGCAAATATACATATATATATATATATATATATATATATATATATATATATATATATATATATATATATATATATATATATATATATATATATATATACCAATTTACTAAATACGTATTAAATAAGAATATATATATATATATATATATATATATATATATATATATATATATATATATATATATATATATATATATATATATATATATATATATATATCAATTTATTCACCATATATATATATACTATTAGATACACATTATAAGAGAATACCAATATACATACATATATATATGTAAATACAATTAATAAAAATGTACATACATATACGTATATATATATATATATATATATATATATGAATACATATACATAAAAATAATACATACATATATGTATCTATAAGAATACATATACAATATCTTACATAGAATTAAATTTTCGAAGGAGGAGGGAGAAGAAGAAGCTCTCACAGGGTGGTGGTGCCGGAGTTGGATCGGAGCAGGGAGGTCGGAACAGGAGGAGCAGCAGGGAGGAAGTCGGGGAGTCTCGGCAGGGTGGCCGGGCTGGAGGAGCGACCTTGCCAGTTCCAATGGCCCAAACTGGCTCATAGGCCACTACCACATTAGTCCAATCTGATATTCGTTTCTTATAGTCTTCTAGTCACTCTGACCACCCCATCTAGTTCTGATATCCGATCCATCTTCCTCTGATACACCTAGGATTAATTATCGAAAACTTGCATAGCAGTCTCGATGCACCCACATTTAGAATACATATTTACCAACGCAGTCCCGAGAACAGCAACCAAACACACCCAAATTCCTCTTCACATAAGCACGAATCCACCTGCCCTGATCCAGCGCACCGAGCAAATCGCACGCGGAGAGCTCGCCAACGATGCCGATATGGTTGGGCTTAACTAAGTAACCGATGGCGAGCATTTCTTTGTAGAAGAAAAGGGAGGGTTCCGGCTGGTTCCTCTCGGCGCGGAACCTGCTCATGGCATTCCAGAAGAAGTCGAGGGGGGCGAAAGGGAGGCGGTGGAAGTTGCGGCCAGTGTGAGGGACCTCGCCAAGAGAGGTTGCTGCGGAGACGAGCTTCACGGCAGCGAACGGGTCGAACATCGCGTCGGATACGGTGAGGTGGGAGCAGCAGCAGCCGGCGGCAGCAGCAGGCGGGCGGCGGCAGCGGCAGGTTGGCGGCAGGCCGGGGTCGCCGTCGTCAACCTCCGGAGGTGGGGCTCAGCCGGAGAGAAGGGGGTACGGGCTTGTCACGCCCCAGTCCCAAAAATACGTAGGACTTAGGACACGTAAGCATGCCAGCCGCATGGATATGGCAACTCCAATATATGGAAACCAAATCCATACGTACGCTGTAATATGAATATAAAATCCACAAGTGGTATAAAATGTAATACAAGTCACAGGGTATAATCTAAATCTCATCCACCCAAATCATATAGAAATAAAATAACCAATGTCTATGAAACTAGATCTCAACAAGAAGTATCTAAAGATGATAGTTGGATGGAAACAAATTCACTACCAACTCGAATGGGAAAAGTAAATACAATATCAGAACAACCCACTCAAACAATAAGTTCCAGCTACCAATCACGGCTCGAAGAGAAGACATCCACGAAGCATCTATTCCTTCCAAATCTGTGCTCCTGCAAATACTCAAGAACAGGTACACCTGGCAGCGGACCAGGTCCTCAGAGGGACATAACAAGTATACTTAAATACATGCCAATAAAGTACTGAAAATAAATATCCATTGGGGTCGCCTAACCATCTATGTGAATGCAGTTAAGAACACCTTTCCCCACAAGTGAGCTATCTGGCTGAAAACTGGGATTTGGCATGGTTCTCTCTTGAAGAGCCAAGGGCCTAAAAGGCACGTCGTCTTTTGAACGTCGGTCCCCGCCTGATAGTACATAATATATAGGGGTCATCATCACCCGTATCTCCAGCGGAGAATCCGGGCTTCACAGAAAAAGTGTAAAGGAGCTCAAATGCGGTACTTGTTGTTCTCCCCCGCCCCATGCTCTAAGCATGTCACATCCATGACACGATTTGGTCCATAGCCTATTCTTAGTACCCTAGCCCAATCCTGCAACCAAACAAGGACAAGGATGGGACCACCGTAATACAATAAGCTATGTCCCTGGACCTCTAATAACTGCCAAGTCTACTAGCATGCAATGTTTCTAACAGCAGTTATTCCTAACGCACGGCCCATACGTACAGGAGGCCAGACCTGTCACGCAGTCCGTGATCTATATGAGACTCACACTCGTGTAACCACTGTGTCACGGCCAATGAACCTAATGGTGCTACATGATAATGGGGTAGTCTCATGAACAAGGTCAATGCAAATACATAAATAAAAATATATTGCGACGTCAACGTCGCGCGCATTTTATATAACAGTTAAAATATATGAACTAAAGACAGAAAATAAAGATGCATGCAACATATGAAATATAAATAACAGTACAATGGCAAGGTATACTTGCCTGACAAGGAAGCTGCAATGTACCAATAACCTGCTCCAGAAATCGCGCAGAACAATCCAATATCCTATGTACACATAATTATAATATAATAGAATTATTAGTTATTACACTAGCACATAATCAACCACATTTACACTGGAATTAGGGGGTATACTAGGGGTAACACTTGTCATCTAACACGGTCAATTACGCATTGAATTACGCGGGTGTCGCGTCTTCAAGTACTGTACGAAATCAGTCAGTCAACTGACAGGTGTCTATGCCAGTACGTTAGTGTACGCAAGGCAGACAAATTCATAATTTCTTAGGGTCAACATGGTCAAGGTAAGTATGGGATAGTCCACGATGTCCTAGGGTCATACAGTCTGAATATTTAGTCATAATTATCAATTAGCATTTACTTACATATATATTCATATAACTATATAATAATATAACCATTAATTTATTTTAATTTATTTAATTATGGAATAATTACTCTAAAATTCTATTTTAATCTTATTATTCTGATTTTTATGTTAATTCCTAAATTTTGTCCAAAAAAACTGAATTTTATCAACTCGAGACTCATGGCACGCAAATCGAGGCGATCTGTTGACCAAAAAGTCAATCGATACAAACTCAACTTTCATGCATGATTTCTTGTAGATTTCAGCATCAAAAACATACTAGAATTTACGACTCGTTTGAATTCAAATTCGTTTGGGAATTATGGCACATACAAATTTTGTATTGTGCACCGATGGTTAAATTCTAACCTAAAAGTTCTACAGAATTAACAGTATGTAAATACTTTGAAATAAATTCTGGGAAAAATATATGTCGATGATCTCGACATCAGCTTTCCAAAACTTTAAACGGTTTATGATTCTGATTCCTGGTTCTCCCGAAATTGCGAAAATATCGAAACACGTCTATTTTTGGACATGCTGTGCTCTACGAATTTTCCAGAATTTAATACTAATAATTTAGAAAAATAATTTATATTATCAGAAATCTAACCTCATTATCGTTCTAACAAAAAAAACTGCAGCGTGTTTGGAGTCCGGAGCTAGGAGATATCGTCTTTTTTAATTCGTCATAACTAGTAGAAAATGAGGCTGAATTTATGACGAATTTTGACTATTTTTTTGGACGAAAAAGAGAAGAATTTGGGAAAGAAAAATATGAAGGATGAGGTATTTATAATGGTGGACACTACTTAATTAAATACGAATAGGATTAGTTAATTTGGATAGGATTATGATGAATTTAAATAAGGATAGGATATGCATGAAGTTGATTTCCTAGTAGGTTCAGGATTTGAATTAATTTTAAATAGAGTTTGAATTTATCTCAATAATTTATAATCTTAAATATAATTAAAGATAATACAAATAATTTATAAAATTTTATTAATATCTATTAACACTAAATTAGTATCTATCTAATATTAAGACTATATATATCCAAATAAATCCTAAATAATTTTAAAATCTAAATAAATTTCTTAAAATTCTAAATAAATTACAAAAAAATATATTTAAATATTTTAAACTAAAATAAATATTTGGTAGGAACGACATGCAAGTATGATCGTATAGTAAATCATAGAAGTCCTAGAAATTTATATTTTCTAAGTTTTAATTACCAAAAATTCTAGAAAAATCTCCAAAAATCTAAAATAACCTAAAATAATTCTAAATGAATATTTATATAAGTAAATATATCAAGAACTTTATTTTCTAAATAACTAAGAGCATATTCTAAATAAATTCAACATATATAATAAATATAATAATATAAAATATACACAAAATACCTATTTTGGGTGAGGGAGTTTACAATCTACCCAACTTAAAATAATTTCGTCCTCGAAATTAAAATAAGACATAATTTATTAAATCTTTCACATTCGTACATAAGGTATGTCAATCGCAATCTCTTCCAAAAATTTAAATAACAAAATTTAATTGAATCTATCGCGATCACTTCAAAATTAATATAACCACTGTTTAAATCAAAATTCAACCTGTCGTAATCTCTTCTCGATTTTTAAATAATCAACATCCAAATCTGACTCAAGTCTATATGACATCCCACATCAAAATTTATATCATAATTTCCAACTATCATAATCTCCTCTAGACTTTGAACAATAAACAATTCTAATCAAATCTTATTCCTATTCTTAACTTAAGAATTTTATACTATTCAAATATTTAAACTCAATTTACATCCTCAATATTTCAAATAGGTGACCCAACAATTAAAATTGAACTTTTAATTCAAATCATCAAATTGTAAAATTTAAATCTAATTAACCAATTGTTCAAGTCTAAAATTCTATATTTATCCTCAAAATTTAAATCGATGATTCATCCTTCAATATTCAAAATTTAAATCATGTGCTCAAAGTATAAATATTGGGTCCTCAATATCAAGATTTTTAAAATTCATTAAATCCTCATTATCTTAATCCCTCTTTTAAAATTCTCCACATTTAAAAGGACTTAATCTTTCAATCTAATCCTACTTGATCACAATCTAAAAGAATTCTCCTCAAGTTTAATACTGCAATTTTTACCCAACTTAGAATTTACCCATCTATCACATAAGGCTCTTACACTTAAGAAAAATATTCCTCAATTTATTTTCTCATGTCATTCAATCCTCAAAACTTTAACACCAACTATATCATATGTGATATGCCCTTAATCAATTATGAAAGATAGTCACCAAATAATGTGATTGGCCTATGGGGTATATCTTGTACTATCCGTGTATCACTTATATCCAAGCACGAGATTTCGTCTTTCCGAAACAAGGGAAGACGGAAAGCAACGGAAAAGAGTTCAAGGAGGGGTAATAGAATGGAAGTATGGGAATTAAAGCGTTTAAAGAATTCAAATGGGAATTGTCAAGACAGTTGTGGATTGAAATCTTAATTTGATAATTTCCTATTCGCATGCTCACATCGGTGCAGTTATGTACTTGATATGATATGCTTTGTCGTATCTAGAGGGTAAGTATATTCGTCTACTAATCACTACATATCTCAATCCATGTAAAGTAGTTATGCGAAGGACGAACCAAGCGCACTAAGGTTAGCTAGACCCTAATACACTGATTCTGAAATGCATTATTGTGGGCGCCCACTAATACATATGTAGTGAACAAGCTTGATAAAGAATAAGCTTGCAAAAACTAGGCTATAATAGCAGCATAAATTAAGGTAGTACAGCAAATATGAATACGCTAGATTATGATGAAAGAAGGTTCATAACAATTCAAGTTCACAAAAACAAAAGCAAAATAAGCAATAATAATGAAAGACTACACAATTTCTACAGTTGTCATATTAATTCCTTGTCTAAGTCGATAGTCGACAAAGTAGGGGTGTGAGCCTCTAAGTTCTATAGTCTGAATAAACACTATCATCTTATGTTAGCATATAATTAATGCCATTCAGTTACACTTCATCAATGGATCACAAGGGCTATATAATACTAGGTGGTGAGGTATACTACCCAACTTATAAAAATTAAACTAATACGGTGACAGTCTTAAGAGGGTCCTACACAATAATCTTGTACATGTAAATAAAACAGAAACTCTTTATTAGGGTATATGAGGAAAAATCTTGGTATTGATTAGGGTATCCTTTTTATGTAGGTAATGGTCATCCTAAGTCTTAATCATAGTGCTCATAGAACATGTGTCAATAGTAAGGATAGAAGAGTTACTGGCCGTTTAAGGGGAAAGGGAATATAACTCGTATTGAGGTGTGGTACAAGTTACGCAATTTAAAACTAAGGGATAAGCACCAGGTCTCAATCTACAAGAATAACTTAACTATCAAGTTCTAACTACCAAGCATAAAAAATTTCACATTCAAGGTTACAACTATAATCCTAGCAAACTATGAGCCCTTAACAAAGAATAAATTTACTTGGCCTACTATCCGAAGTGTCAGATGGCACGAGTTGAAAGATGAAGAGAAGAAACATAATTAGTTGTCGCAAAATAGCGAGCGCTATGGTTGCAGGGAAACAATATATAAAATAAAGATAGAGGGCTCTAGATAGCATCATAGTTCTCTAAGGGGAGCGGGGTATTAGTTGCTATGTTCGGGGTATGATCAAGGGAGAAGTGTTGATTACATTCCTCTAGGCTTAGGGTGCTGTCTACTAATAACAAGACAATGATATAAGTTTATAGTTCCAATATCATCTAACTATGAAGGTTAGGTTCAGTCCAAACATTAAGTTTTTGTTTTCTATGGGTTCCTCAATGCTAGGGGCAACCATTATGGTAAACTTCTAACTAACTCTAGTAATGTCTATACTACTCTTAAGTCTTCATAATATATCATGGGTAATGGTAAACCAATTCTAAAGGTAAGGAATTCTAGGGTTTACTAGATATTCTAAACTTAGTGGTGTGTCTATATTCTCGTTGTATTCTTAATATGTGTGCTACTCTAATTATCATCTAACAACAGAAACTTCTATATTCTAGGAGAAGGCTATACTTAAAGATCTATTAGGAAAGCACAAGAATCAAGCAGGATGCATTTGTTCAAAATAGAACAGAGAGGAGGAAGATGAATCATAGTCAATTGTGGATGAGATCCTATTTTCTAGTCCTAGGTGCAGGCTTGTTCGGTACAATAAAGTAACCGAGACAATATGCTCTTGACCTGCATGGGCCACCACAAAAACATGTCACGCCCCAGTCCCAAAAATACGTAGGACTTAGGACACATAAGCATGTCAGCCGCATGGATATGGCAACTCCAATATATGGAAACCAAATCCATACGTACGCTGTAATATGAATATAAAATCCACAAGTGGTATAAAATGTAATACAAGTCACAGGGTATAATCTAAATCTCATCCACCAAAATCATATAGAAATAAAATAACCAATGTCTATGAAACTAGATCTCAACAAGAAGTATCTAAAGATGATAGTTGGATGGAAATAAATCCACTACCAACTCGAATGGGAAAAGTAAATACAATATCAGTACAACTCACTCAAACAATAAGTACCAGCTACCAATCACGGCTCGAAGAGAAGACATCCATGAAGCATCTATTCCTTCCAAATCTGTGCTCCTGCAAATACTCAAGAACAGGTACACCTGGCAGCGGACCAGGTCCTCAGAGGGACATAACAAGTATACTTAAACACATGCCAATAAAGTACTAAAAATAAACATCCATTGGGGTCGCCTAACCATCTATGTGAATGCAGTTAAGAACACCTTTCCCCACAAGTGAGCTATCTGGCTGAAAACTGGGATTTGGCATGGTTCTCTTTTGAAGAGCCAGGGGCCTAAAAGGCACGTCGTCTTTTGAACGCCGGTGGCCCGCCTGATAGTACATAATATATAGTGGTCATCATCACCCGTATCTCCAGCGGAGAATCCGGGCTTCACAGAAAAAGTGTAAAGGAGCTCAAATGCGGTACTTGTTGTTCTCTCCACCCCATGCTCTAAGCATGTCATATCCATGACACGATTTGGTCCATAGCCTATTCTTAGTACCCTAGCCCAATCTTGCAACCAAACAAGGATAAGGATGGGACCACCATACTACAATAAGCTATGTCCCTGGACCTCTAATAACTGCCAAGTCTACTAGCATACAATATTTCTAACAGCAGTTATTCCTAACGCACGGTCCATACGTACAGGAGGCCAGACCTGTCACGCAGTCCGTGATCTATATGAGACTCACACTCGTGTAACCACTGTGTCACGGCCAATGAACCTAATGGTGCTACATGATAATGGGGTAGTCTCATGAACAAGGTCAATGCAAATACATAAATAAAAACATATTGCGACGTCAACGTCGTGCGCATTTTATATAACAGTTAAAATATATGAACTAAAGACAGAAAATAAAGATGCAAGCAAGATATGGAATATAAATAACAGTACAATGGCAAGGTATACTTGCCTGACAAGGAAGCTGCAATGTACCAATAACCTGCTCCAGAAATCGCGCAGAACAATCCAATATCCTATGTACACATAATTATAATATAATAGAATTATTAGTCATTACACTAGCACATACTCAACCACATTTATACTGGAATCAGGGGGTATACTAGAGGTAACACTAGTCATCTAACACGGTCAATTATGCATTGAATTACGCGGGTGTCGCGTCTTCAAGTACTGTACGAAATCAGTCAGTCAACTGACAGGTGTCTATGCCAGTACGTTAGTGTACGCAAGGCAGACAAATTCACAATTTCTTAGGGTCAACATGGTCAAGGTAAGTATGGGATAGTCCACGATATCCTAGGGTCATACAGTCTGAATATTTAGTCATAATTATCAATTAGCATTTACTTACATATATATTCATATAACTATATAATAATATAACCATTAATTTATTTTAATTTATTTAATTCTGGAATAATTACTCTAAAATCCTATTTTAATCTTATTATTCTGATTTTTATGTTAATTCTTAAATTTTGTCCAAAAAAACTGAATTTTATCAACTCGAGACTCATGGCACGCAAATAGAGGCAATCTGTTGACCAAAAAGTCAACCTATACAAACTCGACTTTCATGCATGATTTCTTGTAGATTTCAGCATCAAAAATATACTAGAATTTACGGCTCGTTTGAATTCAAATTCGTTTGGGAATTTTGGCACATACAAATTTTGTATTGTGCACCGATGGTTAAATTCTAACCTAAAAGTTCTACAGAATTAACAGTATGTAAATACTTTGAAATAAATTCTGGGGAAAATATATGTCGATGATCTCGACATCAGCTTTCCAAAACTTTAAACAGTTCATGATTCTGATTCCTGGTTCTCCCGAAATTGCGAAAATATCGAAACACGTCTATTTTCGGACATGCTGTGCTCTACAAATTTTCCAAAATTTAATACTAATAATTTAGAAAAACAATTTATATTATCAGAAATCTATCCTCATTATCTTTCTAACAAAAAAAACTGCAGCATGTTTGGAGTCCGGAGCTAGGAGATATCGTCTTTTTTAATTCGTCATAACTAGTAGAAAATGAGGCTGAATTTATGACGAATTTTGACTATTTTTTTGGACGAAAAAGAGAGGAATTTGGGAAAGAAAAATATGGAGGATGAGGTATTTATAATGGTGGACACTACTTAATTAAATACGAATAGGATTGGTTAATTTGGATAGGATTATGATGAATTTAAATAAGGATAGGATATGCATGAAGTTGATTTCCTAGTAGGTTCAGGATTTGAATTAATTTAAAATAGAGTTTGAATTTATCTCAATAATTTATAATCTTAAATATAATTAAAGATAATACAAATAATTTATAAAATCTTATTAATATCTTTTAACACTAAATTAGTATCTATCTAATATTAAGACTATATATATCCAAATAAATCCTAAATAATTTTAAAATCTAAATAAATTTCTTAAAATTCTAAATAAATTACAAAAAAATATATTTAAATATTTTAAACTAAAATAAATATTTGGTAGGAACGACATGCAAGTATGGTCGTATAGTAAATCATAGAAGTCCTAGAAATTTATATTTTCTAAGTTTTAATTACCAAAAATTCTAGAAAAATCTCCAAAAATCTAAAATAACCTAAAATAATTCTAAATGAATATTTATATAAGTAAATATATCAAGAACTTTATTTTCTAAATAACTAGAGCATATTCTAAATAAATTCAACATATATAATAAATATAATAATATAAAATATACACAAAATACCTATTTTGGGTGAGGGAGTTTACAGGCTCGACGCGGGGACAGCGCCGGAGCTGCGGGGATCAGCCGTCAGGTCGAGCGCAGTCGAGCACCGACTGCCGGAGCGGCTTGGCGGAGGGAGAAGCAGTGTCGGCTCGGCTCGGGGCTGGGCCGCCGAAGCTGGCTGGTGGCCGGGGCACAAGGTGATGGGGATGGCTTTGGTGATAGTTTCCCCCCCTTTCTAATGTTGTCTATTAATACCAACATCTGATACCAAGAACCTCTAACACAATCATAGGTCAAATGATGCATGTAAAGTTTGATACCTCTATCTCTTTAGGTACCCCTGTTCTACTTTAGTACACCCACTGCTAGTTCTCGTTCCTACTACAATTGTCCATACTATTTGTTCTTATCACTCAAGTGCACACCAAGTCTAACACACCATACTAAGTACTGCTCTTTCCAATACAACTTTAGATGGACACCCAAGTCAGTCTGCGGTGCCATCTCAATCATGCTCAAGTCATCAGATCCTTACACATGTATATCATCTATTCATATATTAATATTAATATTTCTCATCTACCATAAAATTAATCCTCAAAATAATCGTCAAGGTTTAACTTCTCGATCAACTTAAAAAATAATTTGCATATACCTCCTCAAAGTCAGATACTCAATATCGAAATAAAATTTTAATCACTTCTAAAATCTTTGTAGCATTGACCATGTTTATTGAATCAATATTTGAAATCCTCAAAAATTTTAATGACACAATCTCAATTCCTCAAAAATTCTCAAAGTTAAAATTCATTTCCACTCTTTTATTTATAAATCCACAAATATACCTATAAGTGCTCACGGTCTCTAATACTCGAGGTGCACTCAATATCTCTATTGTCTACGACTGTGTACTAAATTTTTGTACTGTCCGAATCACTTGCACTATTACCTCCAATGATCAAATTGTCATCACCTGTATTTTCTCTCATGATTTTCAATTTATGTCAACCGGTACATCATCTAATTATCATCACACAGAGTGCTTACTGTTATTTGCGTCATTCTCGACTAATCCTCGATATAGGACCATTAGCACTCTTGGTATTATATCACTAGCTTCATTAATGGATTATCTTATCAAGCTTATTAGAACTCATGATCACCTGTATCCTCTATTACACTCATGTTTCTTTACTCTCATGGGTATGTGTATGGTTCCTCATCTCGATTGTTGTATATGTATTTCCTTTTGGCCTTTTTATAGCCTGTTAAACTAATCTGTGATACGCTTCACCATTTTTTTTCCAATTCTGATATTTCTCTTCTCATGATATCTCATTATTACTCCTCATGCATATATATTTCTTTACTTTTAACACACCCGATCTAAATCATCAAATTGAATATCATGCTTCATTAATTCTTAACACAATTTTTTGATACCTAATTGTTTACATAGATCACTCAATTACATAACCATGATTATCCAGGACGGTTTACCGGCTCTGATACTAACTCTTGGAACCATCATTGATACTCTTACTCCTTTTTCTACCTATAGTACCAATATTAACTATAATAACACCTATCATAGAACTATTGCTACAAGGTACTATGCTATGGGTATCTCTAGATTAATGCCTACTGCTCACATGTCCAACTAAGAAACACTTACAAACTCACAAGTCACACTCAGTCAAACTAATACAAGACACAACCAAAATTGCAAGTCATTAATTATCATACTAACAAGGAATCCTCAAAGAATAGGAGCTCAAAAAGTCTGGATAAGGACTGAAGGTATCTCTACTGCTAGTAAAGAAAAGAAGCGATGGAACAAAGTCCCGGAACAACAGAAATAGATAAGTCTTGAGATGATACTTTAAGAACCAATTTAAGATACAACCTGATAATCATACACGTCTATCCGAAATCATGACACTCAGAATCCTCGCCACGCCAGTAAGCATAGATGCGATAAACGACAGGTTCCGTAACTAAGGTATGCAACTCTATAATCACGTCATCTAGAATCTTTGCCACGCCAACCGGTATGGCTGCGAGAGACTCTAAATTTCATAACTAAAGTATGTACATCCAAGTCAGGTTCCTACGTTCTTGTCACGATAGCTAATATGGCTGCGATAAACTCTAGGTCCCATAACCAAAGTAGACGTTTTACCTTTCTCACTGTCCTCATCAATATATGTTATCAGATGATACTGTAAAGTTTAGTCCGTAAGATTCATCTGGATAAGAAATTAACTCAACAACGATACCAAGAATTAAATTTAACAACTGGTCAACAAGAATAAACTCAACAATGATACCGAGATTTTAATTTAATAACTGATCACCAAGAATCAAGTTCAATAACAACAAGCAAGAGCGGACGGAAACAAGGAAAAAAGATTTAAATTGGAAATTATAATAAGATTCTCAAGGGGTAGTCCCAGGAATCCCTGAAGAATTTTGTGATTGAGTATCCTCTCTCATCCTAGTATCCTATGTCCTATATTCTATAGCAGGCACGCAGTAGTACAACTAAGACGTTGCACTACCACGACATCGCATATCTTGCGAAGTCTGACCTGCATGGGCCACCACTAAAAACGTGTCACGACCCGCACCCGATTTAGGGGCACGAGAGCGTGGGTACGTCTAGCCTACGCCGCAGCATTTACGGTAGAACGCTGTCTAGGTCAAATGTTACCTAATCAATCTCACACTAGTATTCAACTCCATAAGGAGACACGGATAACAAAAATAAATGAACAACATACTAAATCACAACTACAGCACGATAAGAAATTGAAGAAAAGAAATGAAGATACAACACAAGTCTAAACTGTAAATAATCTAACTTAACATAATCCAAGTCTCAGCTACTCACCCTGTGGTCCACCAGTGTCTGATACCAGTCCTCTAGGCATAGTCTGGAAAATATTTTCCAGTCAGGAAGGAGCAAAGTACATCTCTAAATAGCAGTTCTATATTAATGATATAAACTATGTAGCAGTTCTAGATGGAAATATATGCGATGCATGTATAGATACGAGAATGTACAATAAAAGAAATACTAGAAATACTGTAAGTAAATGCAGGAAAAGAAATAATATGTCAACAAGCAAAAATCCTATGACTAAGTGTGTGAGTACTAGCTTTAACATGTGATCGGCTTGGAAACTTGATCAGGCTGGTTACATGTGATTAGCTATGATTCATGTAAGGTCAGGCTAACCGTTGGTTAGCTATGATGCATGTAGAGGTCAGGCTAATCACACGTAACAGCTATGAAGCATATAAATGGTCAGGCCGCACCCGACGTGAGATGTGGGGTGAGCTATGATGCATGTAGAGTTGGGTATGATCACATATCTATACTAAAATACTCCCCACCCCCGACTGGTATAGTAGATCCAATCATGGTACGCTATGGCACGAGATTCCCTAGGGAGGTAGCAAATCTCCCCGGGTCTCAGTGTCTGTACATGCACAAAATAACAAGGAAACAAGTCTTGTACAAGCTACACCATGAATAAGGAATAATATCTCATGACGAGATCCATGTATACCAATCCGTGTAACCAGCATGTCAAGAGCATGGATATCTATACTAGATACAGTGAACATAGGGGATATCATAAAATAGAAACTAATCAGAGAATGTACTCGCCTTTGGTCTTTAGCTGGTGAATACCGAGGTCCTGTTCCAGAGTGTCGTCTGGAGGAACCCACAGTCCTAATGACATATCAAAATAATACTTGTATCAGATGCAACACTAACACAACACAAAACATAAATCGGGGCTATGCCAGGTACGATACGGGTCAACTAGGGTTATCTAGTAGATAGACATCTAACACACATGTACCCACTATTAACTAACATTAACACCTATAATATTTACTTGCACCCAAAATACATATACAGTATATATATATGTACCATTTAATTCATGTATAATATATATATAGCATGAGCAATATATTTATATACCATATATACCAGTTTAAAAATATACTAGGTATATATACAAATAAATATATATACATATACCAATTTCTTTTTATATATATTAAAAAATATATTAAGTGTATGCAAATATACATATATATATATATACCAATTTACTAAATACGTATTAAATAAGTATATATATATATATCAATTTATTCACCATATATATATATACTATTAGATACACATTATAAGAGAATACCAATATACATACATATATATATGTAAATACAATTAATAAAAATGTACATACATATACGTATATATATATATATATATATATATATATATATATATATATATATATATATATATATATATATATATATATATATATGAATACATATACATAAAAATAATACATACATATATGTATCTGTAAGAATACATATACAATATCTTACATAGAATTAAATTTCAGAAGGAGGAGGGAGAAGAAGAAGCTCTCACAGGGTGGTGGTGCCGGAGTTGGATCGGAGCAGGGAGGTCGGAACAGGAGGAGCAGCCGGGAGGAAGTCAGGGAGTCTCGGCCGGGTGGCCGGGCTGGAGGAGCGACCTTGCCAGTTCCAATGGCCCAAACTGGCTCATAGGCCACTACCACATTAGTCCAATCTGATATTCGATTCTTATAGTCTTCTAGTCACTCTGACCACCCCATCTAGTTCTGATATCCGATCCATCTTCCTCTGATACACCTAGGATTAATCCTCGAAAACTTGTATAGCAGTCTCGATGCACCCATATTTAGAATACATATTTACCAACGCAGTCCCGAGAACAGCAACCAAACACACCCAAATTCCTCTTCACATAAGCATGAATCCACCTACCCTGATCCAGCGCACCGAGAAAATCGCACGCGGAGAGCTCGCCAACGATGCCGGCATGGTTGGGCTTAACTAAGTAACCGATGGCGAGCATTTCTTTGTAGAAGAAAAGGGAGGGTTCCGGCTGGTTCCTCTCGGCGCGGAACCTGCTCATGGCGTTCCAGAGGAAGTCGAGGGGGCAAAAGGGAGGCGGTGGAAGTTGCGGCCAGTGTGAGGGACCTCGCCAAGAGAGGTTGCTGCGGAGATGAGCTTCACGGCGGCGAACGGGTCGAACATCGTGCCGGAGACGGTGAGATGGGAGCAGCAGCAGCCGGCGGCAGCAGCAGGTGGGCGGCAGTAGCGGCAGGTCGACGGCAGGCCGGGGTCGCCGTCGTCGGCCTCCGGAGGTGGGGCTCAGCCGGAGAGGAGGGGGTACGGGCTCGACGCGGGGACAGCACTGGAGCTGCAGGGATCAGGCATCGGGTCGAGCACAGTCGAGCAGCGACTGCCGGAGCGGCTTGGCGGAGGGAGAAGCAGTGTCAGCTTGGCTCGGGACTGGGCCGCCGAAGCTGGCTGGTGGTCGGGGCACAGGGTGATGGGGATGGCTTTGGTGATGGTTTCCCCCCCTTTCTAATTAGTTTAAAACAAAATAGAAGGGGAGAAGGAAGAAGAAGAAAAGAAGAAGAAGAAGAGAAGAAAAATAAGAAATGGAGGCTACGGTTTGGGAAGCTTGGGGGGTTTTCCTAGGTTTCCTTTTTGGGGATTAGGGCTTGGGTGATATGACATTAAATAGGGAGGGGTAAGATGAGAATGAAGGATGGTGATGTACCCACTTTAATTGAGTGGCCAGAATTTGATATGGAGAAAATTCATGTGGGGATGAGGGTGGTAACTTAGTTAAATAATAGGGTTCCTTCATTGTTTTAAACAAATGGGTGTTGACACCAAAAATACAAATTTGCAAATTAGCCCCCTCAAATTTGGGTATTTGCACAGACACATGAAATGATGAAAATTGGGCGGGCGATTCGGTGTTCGGTATTTTGTAGGGTCAGGGCGCTGTATGATTGGTACGGGCTTAAGTAGCGGGGTACTGGAATTAAACGGGATTTTCGGAATTGGTTAAAACGGTATCCTCAAATTAATTAGAAATAAATGTAAGTTGTGTTCTAAAAATTAATTAGGAGTACATGGGACCAAAATCAGGTCGGGTCATCAATACCAATAGTGAAGAAGACTCAGAATAGAATATTACCCTAATTTGGGTCGCACAAAAAATAGGTCAAGATTGTCTCCAATTTCGATTGGAACGCACAACGACACAAAGTTGGAATTTATTTAGGATTTAAATAAACGTCCGCGACGATTTTTTGTGCGGCTAAAAAATAAGGTACAGAGAGCATAATTTTGGGTTGCAAAAATATCAGAATGGAAGGCGGGCATGTTTAGGGCAAGGTTGTGAAATTTGTTGGAAGGCAAAAGTCAGGGTAGCGCTCCAAATATCGAAGCAACGACAACGCGCAATAATTAAATAAATTACGGTAATTAAATACAACCTCCAATAAATAAATTCTAAAATAAAACAATTAAATACATAATCCCCATTATTCGATCAGGTGTTCGTCTAGTGGCCTCTAGGTCAAGTCTACCAGCACAGACATTAAGAACACAGTATATATTTTTAAATACACCTCATGCAATTATTTAATTTAAATACAAATATTGAGAAATCATTTAGTATAAATACCACAATACTAATAATTATAAAAAGTCAAAAATACCCCTGTTTTTAGAATGTGGTAGTGATAGACAGGAGCATTAGCAGAAGCAGGAACAGGAGTAGGTGCATACACTGGAGCAGTACCAGATCCAGAAGACGAGTGATCGCTGAGGACTTCTTCTGAGTATATGCTTATCCATACTCAATATTTGCTGTTGTTATCTTTATTCTTGTCTCTTGACTATTATATCAGACTTATTATCGGGCTGTTCCCCGATATATGTTTTATTGAGATTTGATATTGCTTTATACTATGATATTGTTGTATTCATTTCTGTGGATGAGATTAGTATATTAGACCCTTATTATTGTATTACAGCTTAAGTACACCCCAAAGGATCCATTAAATTGGGTTTGCCCATCGGTGTGTGCTGTTGGCCATTGCCACGTGGCTAGTCCCTCGATATTTTGGGACTGGGGCGTGACATAGTTTTTGTGGTGGCCCATGCAGGTCAACGACTAAATTGCTTCGGTTTTAACTTAGGAACTGAGCAAGCCTGCAATAAGGATAGGATAAGTTATAGGATCTCATCCACTTGCTTGAATCGTTCTTGATCACTATATCAAATTTGAATCAATTTCTTGACTTGCATCCTACCTTCATTCCTCTGTGCGCCTCTTATAGTTTATTTTGGATGCAGAGTAATGGATCAATGAGAAAATGATGAGACTCCTGTAGGATCACCATGAGGTACTGTGGTAACCAACAAAGAAGAAGCGATACCAGTAGGTGAAGGGCAATCAGCTCAACAACGCAGTCAAGCAAATCAGCATGCCTCGAGAATCTAGCAAGATGATATTCTGCCGCAGTTTACTCCACCAATGCCCGTATTCCCACAAGGGCAGGCTATGGACGGACAACAAATATTTCAAATGATCTATGCAATGATGCAAGCTCAACAGCAGATTCAAGACGAGGCTCTGCGTCACAGCCTAGCAATCGCACTGGAGTAGGCGAATCTACCAGCACGACGGCCAACGACGGGTTCTATCATCGATTTCCGCCAGCTGAAGCCTCATACCTTTTCAGGCAAGGAGGAGCCCACTGAAGTTCATGAGTGGCTCACCAACACTCAACATCAATTAAAAGCAGCTGAGCTTCCATGAGAACGTTGGATGACTGCCGTCAGAATGCAATTGACGGACAATGTACATCACTGGTGGCTATCTGAGGAGACACGGCTCAAACCAGACCGAGTCACTTGGAAAGAGTTCTCTAGACTTTTTCAGAAGATGTACATTCCAACCATCGCTCGATCAGAACTTCGGGACAAGTTTAATCGCCTCACTCAAGACAATATGACAGTAGAAGAGTATAATGCGAAGTTTATTCGTCTAAGTTGCTTCGCCCCAACCTTGATCCCGATAGAAGAAAAAAAGGCTGAGAAGTTCTTCGACGGACTAAACTTTGAGCTACAAAAATTAATTGGATCCATTGTACCTACATCTTACTCGGACGTCCTTGCTGCAGCCCGACGCATGGAGCACATCACCAGGAGAGAGACCAGCCTGAAATGGACTTCCACATCAGCACCAGCCAGAGCACCACAGGAAGAAGCTGCAAAAAGACCTCACATACACTAGCCACCCGGAGCATCTCCGCAGGCACTGCCTATCTATCAACATTGTGGCAAGCGAGGCCATATTGAGAACGAGTGCAGATGCAAAATAGGATTATGTTTAGCTTGAGGATCCAGTCGGCATTTAGTGAGGGAATGCCTTGAGCGTCGAGAAGGAGCACCAATGGTAAACCAACAAGCTTTACCAGTACCGAGGCCAGCCTATCCAGCATTGGGAGCACCGCAAACGGGAGTTGAATGAGTCATACCATCACCTCCAGGAGGGTATCAGCCGAGGCCACTTTTGATACCCCAAGCACTACTCTTCCAGGAGGCTCAGCATCAGCAGAGGAATACACCGCAAGGACGCTGACAAGCTTATGCGATGACCTTAGAGGACGCGTAGACTCGTGGAGTAGCAAATGCGCATAAGATTTGAGTTAGTCATAGTTATCTATTCCTAGTAATGCTATAGCTCATGCCTGTTAGTTCGTGACCATAGCCCTAAACCTAGTAATTTGGAAGTTGTTAATATTAACCTAGTTTTTCTAAAAGCTGTAGTTTTCTTTCTTTAACGAGATGTCCTTCACTCTTGAATTTACATAACTTTCATTTCTTAGGAAAATGATGTTTTCCCTAGGTGTCTTGCTTAAACCCTCATTCCTTTATTCTCCATGATCATGATTCTTTGATGGTGTCGTGCTTTGAACCTGTTTTGTGAACCGTGTCATCTATGCTGACCGGTTATTTCTTTGATTGTGAGGACGCAATCATCTTAAGGGGGTAGATTGTAAACCTCCTGATTTTTCAGGATTTTTAAATGAATTTTCAGAATTTTTCTGGTGCTTTTTGTGATTTTTCACTAATTAAAATCAAGGTATTTCAGAATTAAATAAATTTAAATATTTTTATTAAATATTAAAATATTATGAAAATAATATTTTTGGATGTAAAATAAAATATTAGATATAGGGTAATTTTTCTGGAATTTATTGGACCCCAGAACCATTTTTAAAGACCTAAAAATCCTATTTTTAATAAAACCAAAATAAACCGGGTTGAACCGGGCTCAAACCGGACTGAACCGGACTGAACCCAGTCCAACCGAACCTGACCGGCCTGGACCCAACCCTAACCCTAACGGGTCGGGTCCTACCCAACCCGAACCGAACCCGACCTGACCCGACCCGCTCACCCCCTCACCCGCACGAACCCCCGCTCCCCCGCGTTTCACGGCGCCCCGCCCCCGCTCCGCGGCCACGACCGGCGCCCACGACCCTCCCCCACCCCGGCCCCACCTCGCTCGGCTCCCTCTCCCTCTCCCCTGCCCTATAACCCCCCTCCAGATCTTTCCGCCACCGCCCCTCCCCTCGCTGCCACTCACCGCCCTCGCCATTCCGCCACTACCTCGTTGTCACCACCGCCGCCAGCTCTGCCCAGAGCTCCGCCGAGCTCCTCCGGTGATTCCCCGCCTCTCCCAACGAGCTCCGCCGCCTCCGGTGATGCCTCCTCGCAGCCCCCTCCGTCGCAGAGACCTCCGACCGTACCCTAGCCGCCGGAACCCTAGCCGGCCGGCCGAGCGTCACGCCGCCTCGCGAGGACATAATTTCCAATCTTTTTGGAGCCCTGTTCAGGTGACTGTATCTCTCTCCTTGCTGCCCCATTTTCTGTTCTGTCTACTGTGACTGGAACCCTGCATGACCCTCTCGATATCCGTACAACTCGCTCGGTGTGTCGCGTCCTGTAGCGATCGCAAACTGCAACCCAAAATCAGGAAAATATTAACCCTATTTTTCCTCGAAACTGAGTGCGCTCCGCTAAACGGGACGACTTGGTCGTGTGTGAACTTCACCTAATGGTGCACGCTGTTAATATGAACGTGTGCAATTTCGCGGAAGTTGATTTGGATGTGCGTGTATACCGGAATCAACGCGTATCCGTCGACAATATCCCGTATCGGCCCAGTTTTGGACTCGTAGCAATACGCTCCATCGGACCCAAGTTTGGATGTGCGTGCACACCGGAATCAACTTCGTATACACACGTCGTATCGAAACAAAACTTGCTCCATCGGACTCGTAGCAATACGCTGGTCCTGTGACCCAAGTTTGGTTCGATTCTGAGAACGTTGACAATATCGCGTATCGTGGACCTACGGCTCCACTTGACGGGCGATTTTGTGATCGGTTCATCGGAATCCAATTCTGGAAATTTTTTCGGGTTTGTATCATCGTTCTGGACTTGTTAACACTAAGTTTGACGAATTTAGAGAACATTATCTCTGACAATTTTTTTGGTGCGAAGCGGGCCACATGTGGACCCCGCTTTGACCAGAAACTGTCACTTTTTGCCCCTGTGTCCAAATTGGACTCAAGGACAGGCAATTCTAGCTATTTGATAGCTTCTGAGTATGATGGTAATGTTTGTTTCAGCATCCGACGATGTTCCTAATGATTTCACGAATACCAGAGCCATAGTTGGAAATCAAACCCCAGACAAGTGTACCTTACCAAACTTGCAGTAGTTATGTGACATTGTTTCTTGATTTATTCATATATATATATATATATATATATATATATATATATATATATATACTTCTGAGATGTACATAGTCAACTCAGGACCGTGAGACGTTGCTTAATGTCCGAATAACATTCGGGTGTCGACGTCGTACGCGGAGTCGTGTAACGTCACTAGAGATTGATATCGTGACCATATATATTTTCGTGCTTGCATTATCAAGCACGTCATACCTCAGGACACTTGACACTATTCATGTGACAGAATCTTCTGAGTTATTCATGGTAATTCTGTATAGGCTACAGGACTTGTGACATAGATATTACATATGCTTAGCTATTATTATGACTTGCTGCATTAGATATGATCTTGCGTGACATAGACATGAGACGTCGTGGACATGAGACATATGATTACATTGTGTGGGGAGAGACACACAGGCTACAGGTTGATTATATTATGACGGTGTCGTAGTCTCACTCCGAGCTAGACAACTACATGATACCACTGCTACCGGCTCCCCGACACAGAGCTTGTAGTGGTCTCAGCCTGAGTTCTAGTGATGCTCTCATCTTGCATATCATATAGCTGGTTACATAGTCTACCCTATTATTATTGTTTCATGTACTATTGTACTACATTATTTATGGCTTGAGTTATTATTGTACCTTGCTATGTCCTCTGAGGACATGGATCCGGATTATGTCCCCAGGAATAGTAGAGGAGATCTATCCCGAGGTATACGGACATGAGCATTAGCAGAAGCAGGAACAGGAACAGGAGCAGGTGCATACACTGGAGCAGTACCAGATCCAGAAGGCGAGTGATCGCCGAGGACTTCTTCTAAGTCTAAGCTTATCCATACTTAATATTTGCTGTTGTTATCTTTATTCTTGTCTCTTGACTATTGTATCAGACTTATTATCGGGTTGTTCCCCGATATATGTTTTATTGAGATTTGATATTGCTTTATACTCTGATATTATTGTATTTATTTATGTGGATGAGATTAGTATATTAGACCCTTTTTATTGTATTACAGCTTAAGTACACCCTGATGGGTCCATTAAATTGGATTTGCCCATCGGTGTGTGCTGCTGGCCATTGCCACGTGGCTAGTCCCTCGATATTTTGGGACTGGGGCGTGACAATATATATATATATTGAAAATTTTAGGTTAAATTGGTGAAGGGGGATCAAGAAAATTTTTTCCAATCAAGGAAAGTACTCAAAAGCTAGGCAAGCCCTTACCACTTTTCTCTAATTCATCTTCGAATTGGTTAATTTGTTTGACTACTATGTTCAAATCAAAGGATTAATTTTCTGGAAATTATCTAATTTTATTTAATAAAAATTCAAGATAATCATATAAATGTGAAATGAGGGTTATTATGACTTGGACACGGTATAATATGGTTACACTACCTTAATTTTGTCGTTGAATGATTTTTATATGATGCATATAGATTTATAAATAGGACATGATTATGTTAAACAAGTATGAGGAATTGCCATGCTATTGTCATTGAATTTTGTTAATACAAGCATTAGAAATAATTATATCTATGTTGTGATGCACTTAAAAGTAATACTTGTATGATTGTCAACAAAAACGATTGTGCTTGTCTAAGAACACATTAGGTATAGGTTGACTTGAATTAAATTAGTTGCCATCTTCAGAAAGATCATTACTCATTGATTCAACCATTATATTCACAAAATATAGTTTTAGTACATATTATAACTTTTATGTAGCTTTACTTAATTCTTGAAAAATACTATAAAAGGGTGTCTTATTTCACAAAATTTTCATAAATAATGAATATGTCCAGATTTATTAAATATGATTACTTTGGTCGTTTTCCCTCAAATTGTAGTTAAAATGAGTATTTACAAGTATTTATATGCTAGGGTGACCTAATATTATTTTTGTAAATATTTTAGTCTATCTCTAGGTTCGATATAAATTCCCATATAGTGGTTTTCATCGAACTGCCTCTATGAATTAGTTCCAAGAAAGCGGCCATTCTAAGATATTAGATACTCTTCAATGATTTTGAAGAGAATAAGTTGAAGTTAGTATATTTATTCATATATGAGTTTTCTTCTAATTAATTTAGAAATTATTCCAAAATGGGTGACTTGCGGTTTATTCTAGTAGTATAAATATTGCTTGTGTGAAAATATAAAATGATCAATATCTTACAAAGGATTTTTTCTTGTAAAAGAAAAACTCGTATTTGGGATTAAGTATACGTACGTTCAATTGTTGTGTTGATTGTCGATAGATTATATTTATATAAACCATGATTACTTAATCTTTCTTGATTTGGAATTCTTGTAGTAGATGTTGCATAAATATGTATTGCTTGCATAAGGGTAAATTAACCGAGGTGAACACTATTTCTATAAACAAGCCTTGGTAAGAAAATTTTCTTTTAAAAAGAATTAAACTTTAGTATTTATTAAATGCGTGCAATTTCGGTATAGAGAATTGCTCCACCGAAGGGGTCGGCGAACCCAAAAAATTCTACGGAGGATTGCTTTGAGTCGGTTTATAAACTTGTGAATTTTTTGGAGCCCATAATACAAAGGAGACTGCCAAAATTTCCAATTTTTTTAGAGATAATCGTTTCGAAAAATCCGAATAAATGATTATTCCCTATTTCAAGTTATTTGAATTTTTTTAGGTTCAACCCTAAAATTCTTAGATTACGAATTTTATTAAATTTTAGGACACGTAAGACACTTTGCACTTACACAAAAGAGCAACAAATATAGCTTTTATTATATTCCAAGGTGAGGAGTATAATTTTTATGTCTTCAATTTTTTCTATCAAATGGAATGAATAGCTCCATTAGACGTGATACCTGAGTACATAAAACAGAATATATGTTTTATTGGATGATTAATGTTTCCGCAAGGATACAAATACTCTCGCAAAATATGTAGTATCTGACACACAAGCCGAGATACAAATCAGGACTATTATTTCGACTTAATTTGAATGTTAGATAGGAATGATTATAATATTGTAGAAATTGCATTCGGGTGAGAGAGAACATTTGGATCACGCCATCGAACTCTTAGCAATATTATTATTTTAATGCTGATCAGTAGTTCTAGCATACATATGGCCA
This sequence comes from Iris macrosiphon, assembly GCA_036927795.1. NCBI lineage: Eukaryota > Viridiplantae > Streptophyta > Magnoliopsida > Asparagales > Iridaceae > Iris > Iris macrosiphon. Next base: position 1,808,192 of record JAYESA010000026.1, on the reverse strand, counting down.
TACGATGACTGAGGTGAGGCTTAGCTCACTTATTTTCTATTGGATCTGAATTCTTGAAAGAGATCAAGATTCGACAATTTTGTAAATCCAATGTTGACCTATGTTCCAATTCTTGGAAAAGTTTAAGATATTCGACAATTACTATAAAAGGATTTTGAGCATCGACTCAAGTAATTCAACACTTGTTATAAGACGGTATATAACCGCCATTGGATCCAAGTTCTTCAAAGAGATCAAAAAATTTGACAATTGTGTATATCCAATGTTACTTGTGGGATGAAAAAAAATCTATGCACTACCGATCAAGAAAATTACCTGATCCCAAAAATATGGAATTATTGCCGAAAAAATAGGTGTTGATGGTGATCCAAAAAGCGTTATCTAAATTGTATTTGTATATAGGAATTTTGTATTATAGATTATGTTTGTGACTGTATTTTGGACACATTGTAAAATATGTTTTATTAGAAATATGAAGCCTCATATTTCAAGTTTACACTATAAATCAGTAGAAAATATTCCAGTTTTCATATCAAGTATCTATTTTCTTCTGATATGACCTATCCTGGCATTTTTATTATTTTTAGTTTTACAACGTTCTTGATATAAGGGCTTGCTTGTCGTTCTGATGACCTAGTTTTTGTTCACTAGGAAATAAAAAAACTGCTGAAGAAATACTACCCTTATACGACGTCGATGAGATGGACGAGTAAGGAAATTAGCTTTTGGAAGACATCATATCACATTTCGTAGCTGTTATATGTAAATTATGGTTTGGAGAAAACTTGGTAATGTGGTTATGTAAAAATAAGTTGATAAGCAGCTTATGTACAATATGTAAATATTATGGAATGTAATCTTTATTGTCATGTACCTTATCCTAGAACCTACATGCGACAATCCCAAATACGATACCAATGAATTGTATAGGTGCGTAGCCTGAAGATGTATTATTGTACTCAGATTTTATACTATGGGAATCGGGGTGAGACATGTCTTTTCGTGGTGGCCCATGCAGGTCTTCCTAGCGATCTAAGTTTTCTAGAACCAAACCTATAGGAATCACATATATGAATAAGTTTACGAATTCCAAGAAGGTTGAAATTTATGACTTTGGAAGACAAGATATTTTGAATCTGAATCTTAGGATTAAAGTACAGAGCAATTATCAAGGGACATATATAAATTTTGTTGATACGATTTACAATTTATTGGGGTATTACTTTTACTTTCCCTTGTATTTAGGAATCTAAGGCACATGCTATTTTAGTATTCATAGTTGCATTAAGGATATATTCTAGTATTTATGATTTTTAGCCCATTGATCTTAGAATTTTTTTCTAAGTGTAGGTCATGGATCGCTTCATACCATGCGTATTTTGGGACGGTAGTAAACGTACCTTATATGGGTATGAATAATATGCAAGAGAAGAATGGAAAGTCTCGGAAGACTATGACCTTCCCGTCCACTTAGTATACTTTGAGATTCAAAGATCAGTAATCAGGAATGTCAAGGATGGAGCAAAAGTATACCATGAAGCTGAAGTGTATTGCATGTTTTTCTTGAAAAGATGGTATGAGACCTACTATCCAAAAGTAGAAGGATATGAGGGGACGCTAGAAGAATGGAGGAAACTTAACCCCTACGCTAAGATCTTGAGGAGTAAGATGTGCTTTTGAAAAGGGGGTGACCATGTTGTGGAAATAAAAAGAATTTTTTTTGTCTACTGGGTACCTTTTTATAGAAACAACATATGTAAATATAAGTTAGGAAGGATGGAAGTGTAGGGGTGTAAATAGTATGTAAGATATTTTGTAACTCCTAGAAACATATTTGTACCACATTTAGACATAGTGAATAAAATATGCTTGTTCTTTTTCTGATTTTGCAATTGATCTTATTTTTGCAATTTCAATTCCAATAAACAAATTATTTATATTGATTTAGTATATCCTGATATTTACTTTATACTCCTACTTGAATTAAAAAGGGATGTATTTTGAAAATGTTCAGGCGATGACTACTTCTCCTCCTCGTAAATCGTCGCACTCAGAATCTTTCGAACCTAGAAATGCTGACGTGTTCGAGATCTTCCACAAAGTTCTAGAAATCAATACTCAGCAAGTTCAACTTGCTCAAGCCACATCTGTAAAGATACTGAAGGACTTGATGCAACCCCAACATTTAAACAAGGGACAATTCTGGACTTCAGGAGGCTAAATCTGCCTAATTTCTCGGGGATAAAAAATCCCTTGGAAGCAGGACAATGGTTAAAAACTACTGAGGGATTACTGAAGGGAGCTAAGATTACAGCAGATGATGTGGTATCACTAGTAAGGATACAACTAAAGGGCGTGGCAAAGAATTGGTGGATCTCTCAACATCCGAAAGACTCAAATAAAGTGATATCTTGGGAAGAATTTAAAAGAATATTTGAAGAAAGATTCTTTCCTGCAACAGCAAGAATGGAACTTGAGAAGAGTTTTATCTACTTAAAGACAAAATAAAACTTCTGTTGAGGAATATGTAGTAGAATTTACAAGGCTGAGTAGATTTTTGCCATATATGGTGACTATTGAGCAGGCAAAAATAGATTAATTTTGTAAAGGACTAGACAACAAGTTGAAGGCACGAGTAGCACCCTACCACTGCCCAATATATGCTGCTGTGGTAGAAGCATCTAGGGATCAAGAAATGATACATAATGAGAAATCTGGCTCAAAAGTGGGAGGACAAAAGAGAAACCGGGAAACTGGTTCTTCTCGGGCAAGGAACCAAGGGCAAGGCCAGGTCAAACACATATAAGCAGAGCAATATTGAAACCAAATAAGTTGTACTTATTGTGTAAAACCCGAATACACAAAGAACTCCTGCAGGAAGTTGCATGGACTGTGTCTTAGGTGTGGATCGTTTGGACATCAAGCTCCGTAATGTCCTAGACAACTCACAGGAAGACCCGGGAATCCAAACACTCCACAATGACCAAGGCTTATGAACCAAGGATTCAGGCCATGGCCAATGCTTCAATTTAATGGACCCAGACCCATGGCAATAACAGCACCTCCAACACCTCTAGACCAAACCCGCGTATCTTCTAGATATCAGCAAAGACTATCACTAGCTCCTCAAGCTCATCAGTTCAACTAAGAAGATAAAGCAAATCATAATTATAACAAAAAAAGGAAGAAACAGGGACATGCTTTTATGTTGAATGCCAATGAGGAAGAGTTGGCTGGATAAGTGGTAACAGGTACCATACTTGTATCATCTAGCCCTACATCAGTACTATTTGATTCTGGAGCAACTCACTCCTTTATATCTGCATCTTTTGTGTACATGCATGATATTATGACTCATTCCTTGGCCAAAAAGTTGAAAATTCTTACTGGTAATGGTATAGTAGAAGTTAGCAGAATATGTAGAGAGTGTCTAATTAAAATGGGAGGAGAAAGTTTTCAGGTTAGATTATTAGTCTTTCCCATAGCTATGATGTAGTACTAGGAATGGAATGGTTAACTCGACCTCGGCAGTTATAAATTGTTGACAAAAAAGAGTTTTATTTCAACTGCCAAGAAAGGACATACATGAATTTGTTAAAGATCAGAAAGAATTTGATGGAAATGAATTAGAAAAATTTGAATTACCCTCAGGAAGAAAATTTTAAAATTAAGAGATTAAAAAATGGCCAAGAATTGTTGATGAATTTAAAAATATTTTTCTGACGAATTACCTCGACTACCACCTGATAGGGCCGTTACATTTAATATTGATCTAATTCCTGGAGCTTCTCCTATTACAAAGAAGATATATCCAATGAATAAAGAGGAACTAGCTGAATTAAATAAATAAATCAAGGAGTTGTTGGCTAAAGAATTTATTAGACCTAGTGCATCACCATGGGGAGCACCTGTTTTATTTGTAAAGAAAAAGGATGGAAGTTTGAGGTTGGTAATTGATTATAGAGAACTAAATGAAGTAACTATCAAAAATAAATATCCATTATCATGGATCGACGAATTGTTTGATCAATTAGGAGGAGCAACCATATTTTCAAAGATTGATCTTAGATTTGGATATCACCAAGTGAAGGTTAGAAAGGAAGATATACCAAAAATAGCCTTCAGAACTCGTTATGGGCATTATGAATTTCAAGTTATGCCGTTCGGATTAACGAATGCACCTGCAATCTTTATGGATTTAATGAATAGAATATTTTATCAACACATGAATAAATTTATAATTGTGTTTATTGATGATATACTAATCTACTCAAAGAATGAAAAAGAACATAAAGAACATTTGAGGATAGTATTTAAACTCTATGATAAGAGGAATTATATAGAAAACTGAGTAAATATGAATTTTGGTTAGATAATATTTCTTGTTTGGGACATATTAAGTGAAGAAGGAATATCAGTAGATCCTAAGAAAATAGAAGCAGTCAAATCTTGTCCTACTCCTAAGAATGTAGCAAAAATTTAAAGTTTTCTTGGTTTAGCCAGATACTAAAGGAAATTTGTGAAAAACTTTTCAAGGATTGCTGAACCAATTACTCGATTAACTCAAAATGATGAAAATTTTATTTGGACCGATAAATAGAAATTAGCCTTTGAGGAATTAAAGGAAAGACTCATTACTGCTCCAGTAGTAGCATTACCATCAAGATCTAGAGGATATGAGATATATAGTGATACTTTCAGAAAGGGACTGGGCAGTGTACTGATGCAACATGGACGTGTTATCGCTTATGCTTCTCGCCAACTAAAAACACATGAGAGAAACAATCCAACTTATGATTTGGAATTAGCAGCTGTAGTCTTTGCACTAAAATTATGGAGACACTACCTATATGGAAAAAGAATCAAAATATATATAAATCATAAAAGTCTTAAGTATGTATTTGCACAAAAAAAGTTAAACATGAGGCCACGAAGATGGTTAGCGTTACTTAAAGACTTTGACATGAAGATGGAATATCATCCAGAAAAAGCTAATAAGTGGTTGATACTTTAAGTAGGAGACCTACAACATTCTTTCTGAATACACCAAAGGATATCTTGGAAGATCTGAGAAAAATAGGGATTGAGGTAATTTATCCAGTAGCAGAAAGAATTTGGGCCAACTTACAAATACAATAACCCTTGGTGGAAAGGATTAAGATGGCACAGGAAAATTATGTGAAGCTACAAAAGTTATGAACACAGACAAAAGATGGATTATAAACTAGTTTAATTAAACATTCTGATGGATCTTTAAGATTCAAAAATCGATTGTGTGTACCTTATGGAGATCTCAGGACAGAAATAATATCTGAAGTACACCGTTCACAATATTCTATTCATTATGAGAGTACAAAAATGTATAAGGATCTGAAGCAGAACTTCTGGTGGCACGGAATGAAGCAAAAAATTGCCAAATTTTTGTCAAAATGTTTGGTGTGTCAACAAGTAAAAGTCGAACATCAGAGGATTGCAGGACTTCTTCAATCTCTACATGTACCAGAATAAAAGTGGGAGAACATCACTATGGACTTCGTATTAGGACTTCCAAGAACTCAAAAGGGTAATAATGTCATTTAGGTAAAAGTAGACAGACTTACAAAATCTACTAAATTTTTGCCATTCTGTGTTGGTCAATCAACTGAACTTTTAGCAGATATGCATATGAAGAATATTGTTAGTCAATATAGGATACCGTGAGTATCGTATCAGATATAGATACTAGATTTACTTCTAGATTTTGGAAAAGTTTACAAGAAAGTCTTGGTAGCCGTTTGAAATTTAGTTCAACATACCACCCACAGACTGATGGTCAATCTGAAAAGAAAATTCAAACTTTAGAAGATATGTTGAGAGCATGTATTTTAGACTTTGGGGGATCCTGGGACGATCATTTATATTTGATCGATTTTTCATACAATAACAGTTATCAGGCCAGTATTAAAATGGCACCATTTGAAGCCTTATATGGAAGAAAATATCGATCCCCAATATACTGGAATGACATAGGGGAACGTCAACTCTTAGGTCCAGAACTGGTTACCCAGACAGTAGACAAAGTCAAGGCAATCCGGAGTCATCTTTAGGCAGCACAAGATAGACATAAAATATGTGCAGACAAGCATCGAAGGGATTTAAAATTCAAGGTAGGTGACCATATATTCCTAAAGATTTTGCCTACGCAGGAAAGTATAAGATTTGGAAAACGAGGAAAGCTAAGTCCAAGATATATAGGTCCATTTAATGTACTGGAATGAATTGGAGACATATCGTATCGGTTGGCTTTACCACCATCCTTGGAAGGATTTCATGATTCATATTTTCTAGCTTCGTAAATGTGTCAGATTCAAGTTATATATTAGATCATTCTTAAATAACAGTGGGCCCAACATTACGCCTAGAACAAAAGCCAGTGGAACTTCTAGATCAAAGGCAGAAGATCCTCAAGAATATGACTATTTTTTTGGTTCGAGTATCTTGGAATAAAGAATCGCCTGGAGAATCTACCTGGGAAAGAGAAGAATACATGCGAAGATAATACCTATATCTATTCAAGGACTAAGGTTAGTTTGAATTTGTGTTTTAATTACCCCTTGTCTCTTTTCTAAATTTCGAGGACGAAATTTAAATAAGGAGGGTAGAGTGTCATAACCTATATATATATATATATATATATATATATATATATATGTATAATTATTATATGGTATGGTATATATAAATATATAAATAGATATTTATTTAGCTGCATTTCAGCCCCTAAAGAAATTATTATAATTCTTCCAACCTAAAATTCTTTCACAAAGACCCCTAAGGAAAAGTTTGCAATTACAAAAATTTTTAGTCACCAACCATCCAAGTGTCACATGGTGGCTTAAGGCAAGGGTGATTCACCCTAAAAACACTATGATGGGTCTTTTAGGTTTCTAGGAAATGGGATTGGACTGGGTGTATATGGAGAGAGGGGGGAAAGGGGGATTTGGTCACCATCATCTCTCCATCTTCTTCATCTCTCTCTCATTCACTCATATATCTCTCCCTCACTCTCTATTTGTTGCTGATGCAACTGTATGATGCTGTCGTTGCATTTTGCTGCTACTGTCGCGTCTACTGCTGGCTGCTGCTATCATTGACCGTCGGTCGCTGACACCGGTGCCGAACACCCCCACCCGGTTGACCTCCTCCTCGGTCAACCACCACCACCACCACTCCTTTTCAATTCTAGGTATATTTCTTTCATATTTCTTCTAAATTTGTTTCCAACTTGAGATATCCAAACTAAGATTCTGTGATATATATATATATATATATATATATATATATATATATATATATATATATATATATTGAAAATTCTAGGTTAAATTTGTGAAGGAGGAACAAGAAGAATTTCTCCAATCAAGGAAAGTACTCAAAAGCTAGGCAAGCCCTTACCACCTTTCTCAAATTCATCTTCAAATTGGTTACATTGTTTGACTACTATGATCAAATCAAAGGATTAATTTTCTAAAAATTATTTAATTTTATTTTCTGAAAATTCAAAATAATTCTATAAATGTGAATTGAGGGTAATTATGATTTGGACACGGTATAATATGGTGACACTACCTTAATTTTGTCATTGAAGGATTTTAATATGATGCATATAGATTTATAAATAGAACATGATTATGTTAAACAAATATGAGGAATTGCCATGCTATTGTCATTGAATTTTGTTAATACAGGCACTATAAATAATATCTATGTGTGATGCACTTGAAAGTAATACTTTTATAATTGTCAACATAAATACTTGTGCTTGTCTAAGAACAAATTACGTATAGGTTGACTTGAATTAAATTAGTTGACATCTTCGGAAAGATCATTACTCATTGATTCAACCATTATATTCACAAAATATAATTTTAGTACATATTATATAGACACTTTAATGTAGCTTTACTTAATTATTGAAAAACACTATAAAGGGCGTCTTATTTCACAAAATTTTCATATATAATAAATATGTCCAGATTTATTAAATATGATTTATTTGGCCGCTTTGCCTCAAATTATAGTTAAAATGAGTATTTCAAGTATTTATATACTAGGGTGACCTAATATTATTTTTGTAAAGGTTTTAAACAAGATATTAGATACTCTTCAATAATTTTGAAGAGAATAAGTTGAAGTTAGTATATTTATTCATATATGAGTTTTCTTCTAATTAATTTAAAAATTATTCAAAAATGGGTAACTTGCAGTTTATTTTAGTAGTATAAATATTGCTTGTGTGAAAATATAAAATGATCAATATCTTACAAAGGATTTTTCTTGTAAAAGAAAAACTCGTATTTGGGATTAAGTATACGTGTGTTCAATTATTTTGTTGATTGTCGATAGATTATATTTATATAAACCATGATTACTTAATCTTTCTTGATTTAGAATTCTTGTAGTAGATGTTATATAAATATGTATTGCTTGCATAAGGGTAAATTAACCAAGGTAAACACTATTGCTATAAACAAGCCTTGGTAAGAAAATTTTCTTTTAAAAAGAATTAAAATTTATTATTTATTAAATGCGTGCGATTGCGATGTAGAGAATTTCTCCACCGAAGGGGTCGACGAACCCAAAAAATTCTACGGAGGGTTGCTCTGGGTCGGTTTATAAACTTGCAAAATTTTCGGAGCGCATAATACAAAGGAGACTGCCAAAATTTCTAATTTTTTTTATAGATAATCATTTTCAAAAAATCAGAATAAATGATTATTCCCTATTTTAAGTTATTAGAATTTTTTTTAGGTTCAACCCTAAAATTCTTAGATTATGAATTTTATTAAATTTTAGGACGCGTAAGATATTTTGGACGTGAACAAAAGAGTAACAAATATAGCTTTTATTATATTCCAAGGTGAGGAATATAATTTTTATGTCTTCAAATTTTTTTCTATCAATTGGAATAGCTCCGTTAGATGTGATACCTGAGTATACGAAAAGGAATATATATTTTATGGATGATTAATATTTTTGCAAGGACAAAATAACTTACTGATACAAATACTCTCGTAAAATGTGTAGTATCTGACGCCCAAGCCGAGGTACAAATCTGGACTAATATTTCAACTTAATTTGAATGTTAGATAGGAATGATTGTAATATTATAGAAATTGCATTGGGGTAGGAGAGAATGTTTGGATCACACCGTCGAACTCTTAGCAATATTATTATTTTAATACTGATTAGTAGTTCCGACGTATGTATGGCCATACGCTGACCGATGTGAGGCTTAGCTGCTCACTTATTTTTTATTGGATCCAAATTCTTGAAAGAGATCAAGATTCGACAATTGTGTATATCCAATGTTGACCTATGTTCCGAATTCTTAGAAGAGTTCAAGATATTCGACAATTACTATAAAAGTATTTTGAGCATCGATACAAGTAATCCGACACTTGTTATAAGTTGGTATATAACCGCCATTTGATCCGATTTCTTGAAAGAGATCAAAAAATTCGACAATTGTGTATATCCAATGTTACTTGTGGGATAAAAAAAATCTAAGCACCACCCATCAAGAAAATTACCTGATCTCGGGAATATGGGATTATTGTTGAGAAAATAGGTGTTGATGGTGATCCAAAATGCGTTCTCTAAATTGCATTTGCATATAGGAATTTTGTATTACGGATTGTGTTTGTGACTGTGTTTTGGATACATTGTAGAATATGTTTTATTAGAAATATGAAGCCTCATATTTCGAGTTTACACTATAAATCAGTAGCAAATATTCCAGTTTTCATATCAGATATCTATTTTCTTCTGATATGACCTATCCTTGCATTTTTATTTTCTTTATTTTTAAAACGTTCTTGATATAAGGGCTTGCTTGTCGTTCCGACGACCTAATTTTTGTTCACTAGGAAATGACGAAACTGATGAAGAAATACTTTATATGACGTCGATGAGATGGACGAGTAAGGGAATTAGCTTTTGGAAGACAACATATCTCATTTTATAGCTGTTACATGTAAATTATGGTTGGAGAAAACTTGGCAATATGGTTATGTAAAAATAAGTTGATAAGCAGCTTATGTACAATCTATGAATATTATGGAATATACTCTTTATTGTCTTATACCTTATCCTAGAACCTACAGGCAATAATCGCAAATACGATACCAATGTGTTATATAGGTGCGTAGCCTAGAAATGTATTATTGTACTCAGATTTTGTACTATGAGAATCAGGGCGTGACATTATTAATATGATCCAATTGTTTATAGATACGACTACTTCATCTGCCGTATCAAATTATATTATTGGTGAGATGTCAAGTGATTTGAACATTCAAAATGCTTTAAAACGTGCATCCGATCACATTGTATGGAAGTATGGTGAAATTATGGATGCTAAAGCATTAGACCGAGTTAGATGCAAGTTTTGTTCGAAGATTATGTCCGGAGGCATCTACCGGCTGAAATGTCATGTAGCCGGTCGGTCCGAAAATATGAAAGCTTGCAATAAAGTCCCTAAAAAATTAATACAAGAATGTGTAGAGGCACTTGATGGTTCTAAGAAGAAGACACCAAAACAAATTGAAGAGATAGAACTTAAAAGAGAAGTTTCGACATGACATGATGCTTTGAAAATGAATGCGGATATGGAAGTCACGAGACCGAAGATGTCCACTATTGATAGATTTATGGAGATTAATCCAAAAAAAACACCAACTCTATAATATTTGCAAAATAAGCAAATTTGACAGTCTGGATGGACAAGAAGGTAATGTATATGCAACAATACATAGCACGGTGGTTCATTGAGAGTGACATTCCTTTCAATGCCATTCAAAATGATAGTTTCAAGCTAATGACGGAGGCTATTGTACAGTTTGGTACAGGATTACCTACGCCAAGTCCATATCGGTTGAGTGGTCCATGTTTGAATGCGGAGGTATCGAGAGTTAAGAACTCTCTAAAAAATCATGAAGATGAGTAGATCATATCCGGTTGTACCAATTATGACTGATGCTTGGACCGACCGCAAAATGAGGAGCATTATAAACTTGTGTGTTCATTGTAAGAAAGGAATCTCTTTCATTTCTTCAAGGAAAGATTCTAATGCATCTCATACGGGGTCCTACATATTTGAGTATGTCGATAAATGCATTGAAGATATAGGACAAGAAAAAGTGGTACAAGTTGTGACAGATAATGCTTCAAACAATATGGCAGCGATAATTTTGATGGCAACCGAAAGGCCTAAATTATTTTGGACTTCTTATGCCACACATATGATGAATATTATGCTTGAGGTGATTGATAAACTTTCAAGGTAAGTCTTAACTTATAAACTCCTAGTTCATTACTTATTTACTTGATTGCTTCATTACTTATTTACTTGGTAAACTTTCAAGGTTCAAGAGTGCAATTCATAAGGCAAGGGCCTTAACCATCTTGTCACGTCCCAGTCCCAAAATATACGGAACTAGGCTACGTGACAATAGCCAGCGGTCACATCTCCGAGGATATCCCAATTTAATGGATCCTAACGAAGAGTGCTACGCTGTCCTAAAATACTAACATGTCCAATATCAGTCAACAACAGGTAAACTAATCTCATCCACAATATAAACAATAAGAAGTACTAAATAAACTGCTGGAAGATAAACACCAGTCTCAAGATATCATAGTACAACCAATAATGTCTGGTGGGAACAAACCCATTACTATGACGGGATAAAGTACTGAAATAATAGAGAAAAGATAATGACTAGGGCATCGGCTGACTGGATAATGATGCACCCAATCTAGGCGGAAGGCCTACCAAGTGATCACGGAAACTCTGACGGCTGCACCTCTAACTCCTCAGCTGTAACGAATCTCATCTCCTGTTCGGGGCCGTACACTGTGGGGTAGAAAGCCTCGTCCAAATCTGGAAGGGAACCAGGTCCTCAGAGGGATGTAACAAGATACATAGAGACATGCCATATATAAATACTGAATAAAATAAATATAATAAAGGGTGTGCTAGCTATCTAAGTGAATGCAATATGAGGACAACTGTGAGTATATGGGAAGGTGTAGGCTAGACATATGCTGACGTAATTCACCAGTCGTGGCAACCGGCTAATATATGCCACACATGCCCCCTATAACACGGGCGTAGGAATACAGTAACGTCCGACGTTCTATAGAGTGTGGTATCTGCAATATCACCAAGTAACGTCCAACACTCTACAGAACGTGGTATCAGTAATACATATATATACGTCCGTATCACTCCGTCGAGTGCGGTATCAGTGTAAAGGAGTGGGGTATCCCATATGCCTACTAGTCGTCCTCCCCGTCCAATGTAGATATACAAGTCAAATAATCGATGCGCATACCCCCTTATCTAAATTCCAAGTCTCTACACTGAAATAGTCCTGAATTGCTTGCTAACCGTGATGCATGTCACACGCGACGATAGCTAGTCGATCACGCAAACTCGCATCCCAACATGAGATTTGTCACTATGAATACGTGTAAAAATGTCAGGTCTTGGAAGATAACATGGTATTATCCAATGAGGTGAGTCTGCTAATGGCTAAGTCAATGTATACTAATTATCGACGTATCCGTCGGATGCACCCGAGACAATCTCGAATGCGCACAGTTGTATAAAGCAAAGCAACAAGCGTACAATACAATATTTGCATAATTTAAATTAGACAGTAAATATGGTAAGGTATCTTGCCTGAGTCCTCAAGATGTGAATGCCAATAGCCTCCTCCTGCAGTGTCTCCTGGCTGATCCAATGACCCTAAACATACAATATAATATAAAAATTCTACATCAGACACTAACGCAAATACATACATAATTTATGACGCTGCTCTTAGGTACTATCACAAGATCACATCTGATCGAATACAGCATCATGTGTGCACATAGCTAGGGTGTACACGCATTTTGTCCTCGGTTAACGTACGTCTTGAGACAATAATTCTATGTTCTCGGTTTACGAACTCCAATACGCCTTGTTGAATTACACGCCATTTATTCCATGTTAATTGTACTAGGTAGATGCCTACGTTTCTGGTGCATTATAAGTGCTTATAACAAGTTCGACTATTAGGGTAATTATTATTTATTAATTACTGTTTCAAATCAAATTAGCATACAAACTCATATCTAGGGTTCCATATAATTGATTTGTGTCCACGTACGACACGCGACACAACTTGACGATACGACGACACGTTCGTATGATGACATAATACAAGGAAAGGAGGCTGGTGGTCGAGTACTTGGTCGACAGGACGAAGGGGGTCTATCTGCTGGTTGGCAGTCCTCCGACGGGGGAGCTCCGACGGCGGCGACGGTAGGCAGCAGCGGCAGCGGCAGTAACAGCAATTGCCGCAGTAGCAGCAGTCGTAGTCCTGGGCGGTGGCGGTCGTCGGGTCGAGGCGGCGCAGGGGTCGGGCGGTCAATGGTGGATGGAGGTGTTGTGGGCGGTCGAGAGTAGTCGGGGCAGTCGGGTTAGACGGAGGGATGTTGATGATGGGATTGGTGATGGTGAGGGTGAGGGCGGTTGCAGGCGGCTGGGGGTGGTCCGACGTTGAGGGACGGTGGGCTGAGGTGCTGTGGAGGTGGAGGACTGAGGTGGCGGGGGAGTCGTCCGGCCGGGGTGGGGATGGTTGATCGGGTGAGGCTCGGCTAGGGTTTGCTAGGTTTGAAGTTAGGGATGATGGTGATCTAGGGTTTCAAGGGGAGAGAAAGTGTGTTTATATATAGGGATTTGTAGGTTTCTCTTGGGACTTGGGCCTGTCCAGCCATGTTGGGGTGGGGCTGGTCCATGTAGAAGAGTACATGTGGGCTTGGTTAGGTTTGATTGAGGTAAAATTGGCCTCAAATTTAATTAAATTAATAAATGCAAGGCGTCCTCTAAAGAAATATTGCGTAGCTAAGACGAGACGTAATAATGAGTATCTAAGGTTGCACAATGGTCAGAGGGGTAATCTGGCACGTCTAAAAGATGTTTGTGACTTCGGGTGGAAGATACTAATGGTGGGATGCTCCAACCTCGAAGCAACGACAAGGTGTATTAAGACGTATAATTGATGCACATTAATCGTAATTAATTCTAAATTAATCCTAGTCTCTTGATTTAATTCCAATTAATCCTGAATTGGTCGAGGGGGTTTCCACATCTTCATATATTCTCATCACTCAACCTTGAGTACGATGAGAAAGTTAACAAAGAAGCATGACATAGTACGATTGGGAGTAATGCGATTTGTAAGTAACTACCTTACTTTGTGAAGCTTGGTGGAGAAGAAGAAACAACTAAGGCTAATATTTTCTTATGAAGAATGGGCCCGAAATTCATATTCCAAAAGTGTGAAGGAGAAAGTGGCATATGCAACCTTTGTTAGCATCTCTTTTTGGAACTCGATAAACTCATGTTTGATTATTTCTCGGCCATTGGTGAGAGTTCTTCGCCTTGTTGACAGTGATAGGACATCTATGCTATGGTTGTATGGAGAACTTGAAGTAAAAAATTAAGAGATTAAGGAGAAAGTCTATAATGGAGTTGAAAAGAATTATAAACCGATAATTAACATTATCGAGAACTTGATCCAAAGGTAGGCTTGATTTCAATTTGTACTTGGCGGGATATTTGCTTAATCCATATTACTTTGCAAAGAATATGGTGGAGATAGGAGAGGATTTAGCTTGTATGAAAGCTATTCTCAATTATGTAGAGAAATTCTTCCCCGATGAGTTGAACACTCAAGTGAAAATCAGTGATAAAGAATTAATCATGTATAAAAATTTGGTCAGAATATTTGAAAGAAAACAAGCAAAACTTTCTTATCAAACTAAAGGTGTGAATGGATTTAATTTCGGTAAGTCTTGACTCATAAACTCCTAGTTTATTTATTTATTTACTTGGTTACTTTACTTTATTGACTAATACTTATTCATATATTTTCTATGATAATGAATGTTAGCCGGGTGGTAGAGTAATTTTGGTGGCAATGCACCAAACTTGAAGAGGATAGAAATTAGAATCCTCTCCTTGACCACAAGTTTATCTGGTTGTGAGAGAAATTAGAGTACTTTTGAAGGGGTATGCTACTTTTATTTTTATTTTTATTTTTATTTTTATTTTTATTTTTGACATTTTTTTTGGTTTTCTTCATCTAACTAAATATAATATAATTTTATATTGTAGGCATACAAAAAAAAGAAATAGACTTTATTCAAAAAAAATGACAAGTTGGTGTATGCAGTTTGGGTGATAGTAGATCGTCTCACAAATGTAGCTCACTTCATTCCTTTTCGAGTAGGACAGTCTACAAAATAATTGGCTGAAATATATATGGGACATATAGTAAGACAACACGGTATCCCAGTAAGTATCGTGTCAGATCGAGACACGATTTACTTCTCATTTTTAGAAAAGTTTACACCAGAGCTTGGGCACCAAGTTAAGATTCAGCACATCTTACCAACCCCAGACAGATAGACAGTCAGAGAGAAACATCCAGACTCTGGAGGATATGCTATGAGCCTGTACGTTAGATTTAGTGGATCTTAGGAGAATCACCTTCACTTGGTAGAATTCTCGTACAACAGTTATCATGCCAGTATTCAGATGACATATTTTGAATCACTATATGGCAGAAAGTGTAGATCACCGTTGGTTTAGAACAACATTGGTGAGCGTAAGATGTTAGGCCCTGAAATGATCACGCAGACAATAGAGGTTGTCAAGTAGATTAGATAGCGACTTCAGGTTGCACAAGATAGGCATCGTCATTGGGCAGATCAGTTTCGTTGGCCTTTAGAATTTCGTATCGATGACCACATATTTTTGCATTGCCTAACCGTAGAGTTATTAGATTTGGGGTTCACGAAAAGCTTAGTTCCAAATACGT
This sequence comes from Iris macrosiphon, assembly GCA_036927795.1. Lineage (NCBI taxonomy): Eukaryota > Viridiplantae > Streptophyta > Magnoliopsida > Asparagales > Iridaceae > Iris > Iris macrosiphon. The sequence continues at coordinate 1,792,275 of JAYESA010000026.1, read as the reverse complement.
AGGTCCGTTCGATATTCTCGAGCGGGTAGGCAATATTGCTTATCGTCTTGCCTATCTGCCTTCATTAAGTAAGGTATATGCTATATTTTATGTGTCTCAGTTGTGTAGGTATGTTCCGAATCTGAGTCATATTCTCGATCACTCTGAATTAGTCGTTGGTACTGACTTATCTTACGAGGAGTAACCCGTATCCATATTGGACCTAAGGGAGAAGGTGCTCAAGAATTGGACTATTTCTCTTGTCCGAGTTTCTTGGGGCCATCACTCTCTAGGAGATTCGACGTGGGAGCGCGAGGACGATATTCAATCCCGGTACCCGTACCTATTTGATACGGAAGATATATTCTACCTTATGTCATCATATCTCAGATTCTGTGATCAAGTGATCACATTTATGTTGTGATGATATTGCTTGCATGTGTAGTTGCTAGTAGATTGTATCGTACTTGTCCTGACTTCTCTAGCTATGAATTCTAAGGACAATTTTTTTCTAAGGTGGATAGAGATGTCACTCCCTATTTTCGATATACATATTTAGAATATTATTTTTTTGAATGGTTGCACGTGCATGGATACTAGACACATTCTTTGGTTTAACCTGGTTCATGGTTTATTTTGTGGGTTGGTTCAACTCATGAGAGCCTTTGGTTAAACCCTCAAACCCTACCATATATATCTCATGACCCGTACCCGGATATTCGGGCACGAGAACGTGGTTACGCCCAGCCAATGCCGCAAAATCAGCTGTAGAACGCTGTCTGGGTCATTTCTAACTATCTAACATCTCAATAATATAATATGGTGCCTGTCAATCATCTCAACTCCAAACGAAGGAAAAATAAGGTATCTCATAAGTATGACTAATCTTAATCATAAAACAAACTAAGGAAGATAAAGCACGAATATAATAGCAAAGAAAAGAATAAAGATACAATCCATAATCTGAAATAATATACAACTATGAATCTTCACCAATATAATAGTCTAATACAATCCAACACAATGACTAGACCTCCTCGGGCTTTGCAACTAAGTCCTCCTGGTCTATAGGAGTATCCTCTAAAGGTACGTCGTCTTGCGGCCCATAGAATGTGGGACACTACTCTAAAAGCCAGTCATCTGGAAAAATATATTCAGTCAGGATTGGAGTGAAGTACATACCTCTGAAAGCAGTTTCATAACATAATCGAGCATAAAAAATAGATAATATAAATAAAATACAAGATTACTAACATATGAATGAATGAATAATAGATATACAGGTAATGTACGAGAATATAGAACAATAATATGAATATCTGCAATATGATAAAATAACTGTAATCTAAACTAATGTGCCTTAGAATACAAGTTCATTATGTGATCAGTTTGGATAAACATGATCAGGTAAGAAGATTACAAGTGAGGTATGTAACCAGAATGTACACGATGAACATTGGGGCTTTGATCACATAATCAACTCCTACTCTTCCATCCCCAACTAATACTAATGGATCCAATCACGACACGCTATGAACACAAATATGACCACTGAACACGAGTAGTGGGTGTACACGAATAAGCACACTGAACACGAGCAGTGTGTGAATATAAAATACAAATTATTACCCAATATATACGATGAAATACATATACACGAGTACCCGCTGATTATGATAGGGGATAACATCTCTTGACGGGATCCATGTAGTACAATTCCGTGAAATCACTGTGTAGGAATCAAGTATACAATTCTAGAACATGCATATATACACTATTATGAATTAAAAACTATCAGAGAAATGTACTCACCTGAAGTCCTGAGCAAGGTGTGTCTCTCGATGTCCAAGCTGGTGTCACACAGACCTATATATGGTATGTTGCATCAATACAAGGTTCAAAAATAAAATAAGTTAAATTGATGCAATTCTTAGTCATAAAGCCATTTCTAGGTCAAACCGATTAAATCTAGGTTACAAGAGTCTAACACTACGAAACTAAGTCAATGCACTATGAAACTAAACTATACTAGCTAAGCTATGATACTAAGAAACACTTAAAAAGTCATATCCTAAGATATGCAAGTTTCCATATATAAAAAATAGTATTTTAGGTACATATATAGGTCAATATACTTAATATCTATATTAAAACAATTAAATATGATACCTTGGCCTTGCACCAATGTGTATCACACCTATTTCGATACCCAAACTCAATATCTTAGGTATCGACACAATACCTTGGTATCTCGAGGTAATCCAAAATCTCTACATTATAGCTAATACATATTTATATAAAAACCCCAAAACTAATATACTAACTATAACAATATACATACTAAGTACAATAATAGATATCAATATAATACATACCTACTAACCACTAATCAATACAATACCACAACTAACTAGACTACTAGTCATATTTATGTACCTACTATAATATACATATTTACCTACTACAATACAATACCACAACTAATACAATATATATGTAGCTAACTATTTACTAACATACATATATAACTACTGTCACCCCCACTTTTTGGATTAGGGATATTTTCGTCTTTCCGTAATTAATGTGTAGATGATTTGCATGATATTTAATTATATTTAATTAATTGAGGATGATTATTTGATTGTTGCAATTAACGTTGCTTCGATAATTAGGACGCTATGCGAGCCCTCATTTTCCAACTGATGTCGCAACCCATTATAGTTAATCCTCAATAAATTCAATTTTGTGCAATTTTTCCCTATTGTTGGACACGGCACGCGAATAAATCCAATTTCCCTTCATGTATATTTTTCCATAATTTTGGGACTGTAAAATTGCAACATCAATCTCCATTAAACCATGGTCTCAAAAACCTTGGAACTAATGCATCCTATCCTTCTATTTTAATTTCCTTAAATCTTGGCCCTTGAGACATCTCCAAAAGAGGAAAATTCCAAGAGAGTTGACCAGTCAACCCAATCCTAGGTCAACCCTTACATAATACTATATATATATACCTATTTTCTCTTTTTCTTTTTCTTTCCCAACCCACAGCCGACCGAGTACTTCTCCATCCCTGTTCTCAAACACGACAGCCCCGACCTTCCCATTGATCCCTCGAGCACCCAGCCGAATCCCGACTACGTTCGCCTGTACGCTGCTCACGTCGTAGCCCTGCAACTCGACGACGACCAACCGAAGTCGGAGGCCGCTGCCCGCACGGACCGACTGCACCGAGAGCGCCGGAGACCATCGACCGAGACTCGCCTACACCCCACGCTGACTGCTCGATGATGCCACCGACCGAGAGTTCCCCCGCCTGTGCGCTGCCGACCGACTGATCAACGACGCTGCCGATCGGAGAAGCCGGAGTTAGACGACAGACCGTGCGCCCGACCGGCCTCCCCCTGTTCGTGACCATCGCCTCGTCGTTATCATCGTCATCGTCTCGTTTCCGCACGCAGGTTCGACGTAAACCTAACCTCGAATATGTATACCTACGTATATCGTGTGTTAGTATGTGTGGATATCGATATATGCATGTATGTACGTAGTTGCATACGTATAGGTATATAGATATTATATGCTCTCAAATAATATCTATACGTACATATATATGTATTATAAGTATCATAGTATGGATATTAAATATTGTATACATGGTATAAGTTTTGATAGTATATATATATGTACAAAGTATAATTGATTAGTATGTAAACTCTATTAAGTAGCTAAATGCACATATCTATAAAAATTGTAATTAGTAGTAGTGATGTTTAGGATACATAATAATAGGCATTATATGCCCGTGTACTAGGTGACCCCGTAACATGATAACAGACTGCCAAATATACACTGACGTACTGGCAAGATCGTACCATTGATTGCCTGTTATTTACAGCAACTATAGACGTGACCCCTAGCATAGTCTGTGAGATCATGATAATTGATTGTGTATTAGTGTAAAGTCTGATACAATATTGTGTTTATGATATATCTATAGGACTGTTGGATCACTCAGACGGTACCTTGGAACCCGGATATTGGTATTGCCAGCTAAGGACCACAAGCGAGTACATTCTCTGACAGTTTCCATTATGTTAATTATCTCTATAATTCTTGTTGTATAGTGTACATGACCCTGACATTGTTCTTTACACGAGTTGGCATCATTGAGACCTGTCACGAGGAGTCGTGATTGGAATCCATCGTGCTAGCTGGGGAAAATAGGGAAATATTAGTAGCTTATGTGATCATACCCAACCTTACATGCAGCATTAGCTCACCCACATCTCACGTCGGTACAGCCTTACCCTTACATGCCTCATCACTGTTACATTCTGGTTAGCCTGACCTGTTGGGGATGATCGCTAATCCATGTAATGAGTCATATAGTCCCAAGCCGATCACATGATATACTGATGTTTCACACACTTAGATAGATGATTTCTTGACATGTATCTTGATAGATTGATCTTGTATTTCTACATGTTCTAGTTATTGTTCTTGTATACACTTATATACCAGTTCATTGTTCTTGCGTGTACTAGTAGTTTTTATTCATTGTTAGATGCATATTGATGATGATGATGTTCCAGTATTTCTTTATTCCAGTATTTCCTTTATTCCAGTATTTCTCATTGCCAGTTATTTCATATCTGTCTTGTATTTCTTTACACCGTGTTATAGTTTTTTTAATATATGTGGAACTGCTGTTAGAGGTGTATTTCGTTCCAATCCTGACTGAATAATTTTTTTCAGAGAATCTTGAGGATTTTTGTACCACGCACTACGGACCAGGTATAGATGCAGACTATGTACCAGAGATCCTAGAGGAGACCATGCTTCTAGATGAGGCATTGCCTACAGCTACCTAGATAGTATTTATTTTATGCTTGAGACTTATGAAGGATATTTCAGTTTATGTTTAAACTTATGTTAAGTTTAATTGGAGACTTGTGTTGGACAGCTAGACTGTAATTTATCTTTATGTTGAGACATGGTGTTTAACTATGTTATTTCTTTTATCCTTTATCGTGCCTTATAGTAGTTGTGATTGAGTTATATTGTGGGATTATGGAGATGTATATCATTGACAGGTGTTTAGTTAGTTAGTGTTACTGTGACCCAGACAGCGTTCTACCGCCGATGCTGCGGCGTAGGCTGGACGTAGCCACGCTCTCGTGCCCCTACACCGGGTGCGGGTCGTGACAACTATACTACAACCCATAAACCAAAATACCTTGATACCTTGCTAACCCCATACCTCTTAAACCCAAAACCCAAAACCCAACTGAAACTATACTGATACCTACTGATATACTGATACTGTACAATAAGGGTCTGCTGATACTGAAAATGGTGTAGCTGTCACTGTTTGATTTGTACTGTGCAGATACTGTACTTGCTGTGCTCAAGTTGCACAAGGATGCTGTGTATTCCTCTTTCAGTTGACTGCTACTGCAGTGAGTGGTTATTGCATGAGTTGCTGTTTAACTAATGGTACTGCCTCCTCAATGACCCGAGCTCACCCCCTTTGCTGTGCACGAGCACAGAGTTGCTGAATTGTTGTACACGATGGTTAATGTACTGAATGTAGTTTATGCACACTACTATATAGAATATCCAGTGCTGCACCTCAGTGACCCGCTGCTGACTTCCCCTTTTGCACGAGCTGCATTGCCATGCTTCCTCCCTTACTAATGAACCCGTTCCTCAGTTGCTGTGCACGAGTTGAGACTGCACAGTTGCTGCACAATGCACAGTGGCTATGCACCTGATACTGCCATGCCCGAGCCTCCTCTGCTGAGCACTGTGGCAAGGTCACTGCTTGATACTCCCTTTGCTGACACTGATGCTCTCACTCACTCACCCGCAAATAATACATCACATAACACACAGCACACTCACACACATATCTTTCTATATGAATTTAATATCTATACATATATAGATAACTAGCTATACACACACACACACATAAATATATATATATATATATATAAATAAATATAAATATATATATATATATATATATATATATATATATATATATATATATATATATATATATATACATACATATAGATATATATAACTATATTCACTTACACACACATATACTTAACTATATACATACTCATAATCATATATATATTATATAAAATATCATATAGATATATATATATATATATATATATATACACATGTACATATAGAATTTAGGGCAAAATATCAAACATGTGGAGTGCACCGCACCCGTAGCACACTAATTCTATGATACGCTTGCGATACGGCTCCAACACACAACCAAACGCATCCCGGATGATACGAGCAAGTCTAATATACTAAATATGAATTAATACATATAGTAATTAGATCATCTACCTATCCGTGTCATAATATGATATGTATAAGTCCCTGTGTCGGAGGGAAACCCCCAAAATTAACCCGTTTCGTCAAATTGACGAGATACGACCTACACGTACCCAATTGTGGACTTGACACTAGTCCCAAACAAACATACATATGTCAATTTGATCTATTAGACCAATTGACAAAGACAACATGTGCCAATCTCAAAATTATCCCAAAATTAACACCAAAATGCACATAACTTCCACCATAGGTCTTCTATGAACCTAAAACCAATTCCTATGGGTAGCTTATGCATGTGGGTTGGTTTCTCCTGGTTAAATCTTAGATTTAGAACCTATTACAAGAGGAAAAACTAAAATGTACCTATTGAGAGATGGATTCCCAATGAAATATCCCCAAATGAATTGTAGCTCCTCTTCTTGTAGATCTTGGCCTCCTCCTTGTTGCTCCTTGCTTCCTTCTTGTAGATCCTTGATGTAGAAGCCCCCAATGAAGAATTAGAGAAGTAACTTATGAAGAAATTGGTGGAGGATTGATGAGAGAATGAAGAAAAATTGAAAAAGAAAAAAAACTAGATCTAATGGAATTAGAAATTGAAATGAGAGAGGCACTCTCTCTCCTCCCTTTATGGCCGGCCCTAGCCCTCTCCCTAAGAAAGTATGAAATTTTCTATTTACCTCTTGGGGACTCTCATAAAAAAATTAATTAGGGAGAAAATGTTCTAGTCTAATAGTTTCACTAATTAATCCAACCTCCTAATCCATGGGCCTAATTCACGGGCTCAATCTAAATCAATCTAAAATATTGGGTTCATGTAACTAATTAAATATGTTAGGTCCACTACACAAGTCCAAAATAATACTATATATAACAGTCAATAAATAATATAATAATTAAATATTCACACATGTACAATATATACAAATAATTCTAAAAATTAAAATACCCATATCAATTACCAAACTATTCTTAAATGAAAATATGAGGGTGACAATCTTATCCACCTTAGAAAAATTTTGTCCACGAAATTATGGAAGAAACTATCTACCAAAAGCAAACAATACAAAGCAAGAAAGAATTATACCTCAGAGCTCAAACAAATATGGATATCGCTCGCGCATCTCGGCCTCTCGCTCCCAGGTACTCTCTCTTGGCGAGTGATGCCTCCACGCGACGCGTACCAAAGGAATCTTCTGGTTTCTCAACACCTTCTCTCTCCAATCCAGACTCTCCACTGGCTGCTCTGGATAGCTAAGAGTAGGGCCCACCTTGATCTTCGAGTGATCAAACACATGACTGAGATCTCCCATGTACCATCTCAGCTGCGACACATAAAATACGTTGTGCACTCCTTCCAATGCAGGTGGTAAGTCTAGTCTGTATATAACTGCACCGACCCTCTCAAGAATACTGAAAGGTCCGATTAATCGCGGAATAAGCTTTTTGTCTCCACCGAAATAAATTATGCCACGTGTCAGAGAAATCCTTAAAAAAACTAGACTGCCAAACTAGCACGAAACACAACCTTAGCACTCTAACAAACAACAATCAATCACAATCAAAACAAAATAAAAGCTATACCTCAAACTCCAAATGTCTCCGGTGGCTATCAGCCCAATCCCGCTGCCTGTCCTGCGCCACTCGAAGTTTATCCCTGATAATCTTTACCTTCTCTACTATATCTACTACCATTTTTGGTCCTAATAAAGCTCTCTCACCAACATTATCCCAGGATAACGGAGTGCGGCATCTCCGTCCATATAACGCCCCGAATGGTGACATCTCAATACTGGCTTGATAGCTGTTGTTGTATAAAAACTCTACCAAGGGAAGGTGATCCTCCCAAGAGCCTCCAAGATCCAAAACACAGGTGCGTAGTATGTCCTTGAGAGTCTGAATAGTCCTCTCCGACTGTCCGTCAGTTTGAGGGTGATATGTGGTACTGAACTTGAGCTCCCAAGCTAGCCTGCAAACTTCTCCAAAAGTTGGACGTGAAGCGACTATCCCGATCCGAGACTATGCTCATTGGAATACCGTACAATCTGACAATCTGGCACATATACATCTCCACGAGTTTCTCCGTAGATGTACCCACTTTAAATGGTAGAAAGTGGGCTGATTTGGTCAACCTGTCCACGATGAGCCAAATCGCATCTTTACCTCCTATAGAACACGGAAGTCCAATTACAAAATCCATGGTCACATGCTTCTATTTCTTCTCCGGAATGGGTAAAGGCTGAAGCAATCCACCTGGCTCTGTCTCTGTCTCTCCGCTTTTACCTGCTGGCAAACTAAGCATCTGGATACGAAGCTAGCTACTTTCCTCTTTATACCATACAATCATACATGCTCCCTCATGTCTCTATACATCCTGTTGGCACCTAGATGCATAGGGTACTGAGAACGATGTGCCTCCTGCAGAACCTCTTCGCACAATGCTCCTCTCGGTACATACAATCTGGTACCGTGCCGCAATAATCCATCATATGCAACGATAAAGTCCTCTGCTAGCCCCATCTGAACCTGTGCTCTGATGCTCCTCAGAGACTCATCCTCATACTATCCGGCTCTGACCCGGTTCATCAGCTCTGACTGTACCTGATGTCCCTACATCTGTGTTGCGACTCCAGGAACTAGTACCTCAATGCCCAAACTGTCAATATCGGCCAATAAATATCTGTCTCTAGTCAAGCACATAGCCATGGGATACCTGCTCAAAGCATCCACGACTATATTGGCTTCCCTGGATGGTACTGCAAGGACATGTCAAAGTCTTTCATCAGCTCCAACCATCGCCACTGTCTCATGTTGAGATTTTTTTGTGTAAACACATACTTCAAGCTCTTATGGTCTATGAAGATCTCCACTCTCTCTCCATACAAGTAGTGTTTTCATAATTTGAGAGCAAAGATAACTGCTACCAACTCCAAGTCATGGGTAGGATAGTTCTTCTTATGCGGGCATAATTGCTTGGAAGCATAGGCAATCACCTTCTCGTGCTGCTGTAACACACAACCCAAACCCTTTCCTTATGCATCACTGTAAATGGAAAATTCTCCTGCTCCTGATGGCAATGTCAAGATTAGAGCTATAGTCAACCTCCTCTTCAGCTCCTCAAATGCTGACTGACAATCCTCAGTCCAGACGAACTCCATATCCTTTATGGTTAGTCTAGTCATCGGCTCTGCAAGTCTGGAAAAGTCCTGAACAAACCTCCGGTAGTATCTTGCCAATCCAAGGAAACTCCCGATCTCTGCTACTGAACTCGGGTAAACCATGATTCAACTGCTGAAATCTTCTTCGGGTCCACTGAGACTCCATCTCCTGTAATAATATGCCCGAATAATTCAACCTTATCAAAGAAGAACTCACACTTTGATAACTTGCCATACAGCTTCTCCTTCCTAAGGGTCTCTAGAACTATCCTCAAGTGCTGCTCATGCTCCTCTAGGGTTTTCGAATATATAAGAATATCATCTATGAAGACTATAATAAATTGATCCAGGTACTGATGAAATACCTTGTTCATCAGGTTCATGAACACTGCCAGGGCATTGGTCAACCCAAACAGCATCACCAAGAAATTGAACTGCCCATAACGAGTCCTGAAAGATATCTTCGGGATGTCTTCCCTCTTCACTTTCACCTGGTGGTACCCTGACCTTAAGTCTATCTTTGAGAATACCTTCGCTCTGCTCAACTGGTCAAACAAGTCATCAATCTGCGATAACGGGTATTTGCTCTTGATAGTTAGGATGTTAAGTGCCATATAATCGATACACATACGTACCGACCCACCCTTCTTTGATACAAAAAGTACCGGAGCACCCCATGGTGATGAACTAGAACTGATAAAGCCCTTATCTTGTAACTCATCCACCTGCTTCTTCAACTCTGCCAGTTTGCTGTTGTTTACTCTATAGATGTGCTGAGATATCGACTCTTCATCTGGCACCAAATTTATAGAGAACTCCACATCTCTGTCTGGCGGCAACCCCACCAACTCCTCTGGAAAGACATCCATAAACTCTGCAATCAACGGATGTGGCGGCTCCTGCTCTTCTACCAAAGCTCCACGGAAATTGCCTTCGCTCTGCTCTGCTCCTCGGACGAACTCAAACTCTGGCTCTCCTGGCGTCTGAAATAAAACTCTATCTCCACGACAATTGATACTAGCGTGATGTTTACTCAACCAATCCCGAGTACTATATCATAACTCGAAAGTGGCATTACGAGTAAACATACGCTCAACTCTCGACCTCCCAAATAAACTCTCTGGTTCTTACAGACATCACTGACCAGGATAATGCCACCCCCGGTCATGATCATGTAAGTCTTCGCCAACGGTTCAGACTCAAGATGATGCCTCAAAGCAAATGATAAAGATACAAAGCTATGAGAAGTACCAAAATCGAACAAAATATGAGCTGGAAAGGAATCGAGATAAATTGAACCTGAGATGACATCGCCAATCGGCTCCTCCTCCGTGACAGTCAAGGCTAAAGCTCGCCCTGTTGTTGTGCACCTCTCTGCTACTGGTGTTGAGCAAACTGCTGCTGCGGTGGTAGAGGTCCTCTCTACTATCCCGCTGGTGGTCTAGCGGGTGCTCTCTGTGCCTGACCTCCGCCCCTGAACTAGACGAGTTAGGACTTTAGGACAAGCCCTCAACTGATAATCTCCCGATCCGCAGAATAATCACTGACCAAGTCTCATCCTGCATGCATCACATCCATCTCCTTGCTTTTTACAAAAAGTGCAAAGAACTGCTGCCCTCTGGATCTGATGCATCTGCTGTGCTGGCGCTCTAACTGGCCCATGATACTGTTGCCTCTGGTGCTAGTAATGCCTCTGGTGCTGCTGTTGTAAATGAGGCCTCTTCGCTGGACCCAAATTTGTGCTGGATCCTCCTGTGTCCCTCGGCCTCTTAGAGCCAAGCTCTAAGTCATCCTCCGGACTCCGCTCTCTGCGCTTGTCCGAGAATCTCCTCGAAGGTAGCGGTAGGATCTCTGTTGGTGTGGGATTTGACCTCCTGGTTCAGGTCCTTCTTGAACTACCTGGCTCTACCTCTAGGGTTCTTCCCCTCTACGAAGCGACCTAGTCGGCAATACTCTGTCGCATACTCGACCACTGACATACCTCCCTAGATGAGGTACTGGAACTGGCTCTCTAAGGATGTAAGAGCCACGTCTGGGAAAAACTTTTCCTTGAAAAGTTCTTTAAAGGCTTCCTAAGTGATTCCTGGTACTGCAATCCTGGGGTCTATCCGGAACCATGTTAATGCAATGTCAAACATCATACACCCCTCTGCCTCTATCTGTAGCATCTCTGGAATCTACGCCAGCCGCAGGTTTCGCTCGATGTCTTTGATCCAATCATCCACGTAAAGGATCCCCTCTGTACCTCTAAAGTCCTTCGGGCCCAACCTCTTGAAATCTATGATGGTACCCAGCCTCGGCTGCTGAGGAATAAAATGAGGTGGTACCGTCTGTGGCTGGACTATAGTAGCTCTCCCACCTGTTGTAAGTGCGATCTGGTGAGCATTCTCCATGCTCTGTCGCAGGACCTCTGACTGACACTGATGAGCCTCTATTATCTACTGGAAGAGCGTGAACATCTGCGTCTGATCAACTACAGGTGGTGGAGGTGGAAGATCTCCTGTAACTGTCTGCACTGTCCTCAGTACCGGAGGTGGAGCACCTCCGAAAGCTGCTGTCGATACGCCCACCTGGACCAGTGAAGCTGACCTCCTGAATGTAGGTGCTAGACCATCGTCTGAGGGTACTGCCCTCAAGGGTTATGAAGTGACTAATTTTTCTGTCATGGCACCTGAGCGTTGGGAATGCGTCTTCGGCGGCATCCTAAAAATTTATTGAAATAATGAATCAATATTGAATATGATACGATACCATCAAAGAAGGACATAATTTATTCAAAGTAAAGCAATATTCAATAGATAAGAATTTGTAAAATAGATTTTGGAATGTTTTCTAGCTATGATTGAGTAAACTCTCAGCCTAAATCCTATTTTCTAAAGCAGGCTCTTAGCAGTACTCTAGACGAGCATAACTACGAATCACACTACTTGGGAATCAAGACCTTCATGGGCCATCACTAAAAATGTGTCACGACCCGCACCCAGATATTCGGGCACGAGTACGTGGTTACGCCCAACCTACGCCGCAGAATCGACGGTAGAACGCTGGCTGGGTCATTTCTAACTATCTAACATCTCAACAATATAATATGGTACCTGTCAATCATCTCAAATCCAAACGGAGGAACAATAAGGTATCTCACAAGTATGACTAATCTCAATCACAAAACAAACTAAGGAAGATAAAGCACGAATAAAATCGCGAAGAAAAGAATAAAGATACAATCTACAATCTGAAATAATATACAACTGTGAATCTCCACCAATATAATAGTCTAATACAATCCAACTCAATGACTAGACCTCCTCGGGCTCTGCAACTAAGTCTTCCTGGTCTATAGGAGTATCCTCTAAAGGTACGCCGTCCTGTGGCCTGTAGAATATAGGACAATGCTCTAAAATCCAATCATCTGGAAAAATATATCCAGTCTGGATTGGAGTAAAGTACATACCTTTGAAAGTAGTTTCAATAACATAATCGAGCATATAAAAAGATAATAGAAATAAAATCAAGATCACTAATATATGAATGAATGAACAATAGATATACAGGTAATGTACGAGAATATAGAACAACAATATGAATATCTGCAATATGATGAAATAACTGCAATCTAAACTAATGTGCCTCAGAATACAAGTTCATTATGTGATCGGTTTGGGTGAACATGATCAAGTTAGACGATTACAAGTGAGGTATGTAACCAGAATGTACACGATGAATAATGGGGATTTGATCATATAATCAACTCCTACTCTCCCATCCCCAACTAATACCAATGGATCCAATCACGATACTCTACGAACACGAATATGACCTCTGGACACGAGCAGTGGGTGTACACGAATATAATAACCACTAAACACGAGCAGTGTGTGAACATGAAATATAAATCAATACCCAATATATACGATGAAATACATGTACACGCGTACCCGCTGAACACGGTAGGGGATAATATCTCCTGACGGGATCCATGTAGTACAAGTCCGTGAAATCACTGTGTCGGAATCAAGTTTACAATTCTAGAACATGCATATATACTCTATTATGAATTAAAAACTATTAGAGAAATGTACTCGCCTGAAGTCCTGAGCATGCTGTGTCTCTCGATGCCCAAGCTGGTATCACACAAACCTATATATGGTATGTTGCATTAATACAAGGTTCGGAAATGAAATACGTTAAAATGATACAATTCTAAGTCATAAAGCCAGTTTTAGGTCAAACCGATTAAATCTAGGTTTCAAGAGTCTAACACTACGACACTAAGTCAATGCACTATGAAACTAAACTATACTAGCTAAGCTATGATACTAAGAAATACTCAAAAAGTCGTATCCTAAGATACACAAGTTTCCATATATAAAAATAGTATTTTAGGTATATATATGAGTCAATATACTTAATATATATATCAAAATAATGAAATATGATATATTAGCCTTGCACCAATGTGTATCACACCTATCTCGATACCCAACAATATCTTGGGTATCGACCCAATACCTTGGTATTAACTTGGTATCCCGAGGTAATCCAAAATCTCTACATTATAGCTAATACATATTTATATAAAACCCCCAAAACTAATATACTAACTATAACAAAATATATACCAAGTACTATAATAGATATCAATATAATACATACCTACTAACCACTAATCAATATAATACCACAACTAACTAGACTACTAGTCATATATATATACCTACTATAAGATACATATCTACCTACTATAACACAATACCACAACTATTACAACATATACGTAGCTAACTATTTATTAACATACTAACATATATAACTACACTACAACCCATAAACAAAAATACCTTGATACCTTGCTAACCCCATACCTCTTAAACCCAAAACCCAACTAAAACTATACTGATACCTACTGATATACTGATACCGTACAGTGAGGGTCTGCTGATACTGAAAATAGTATTGCTGTCACTGTTTGGTTTGCACTGTGCAGATACTGCACTTGCTGTGCTCAAGTTGCACAAGGCTGCTGTGTATTCCTCTTCCAGTTGACTGCTACTGTAGTGAGTGGTTATTGCACGAATTGCTGTTGAACTAATGTTACTGCCTCCTCAATGACCCGAGCTCACCCTCTTTGCTGTGCACGAGCACAGAGTTGCTGAACTTGCTGTGCACGATGGTTAATGTACTGAATATAGTTTCTGCATAATGCTGCACAGAATGTCCAGTCCTGTACCTCAGTGACCCGCTGCTGACTTCCCCTCTTGCACGAGCTGCATGGCCATGACTCCTCCCTTACTGATGAACTCGTTCCTCAGTTGATGTGCATGAGTTGAGACTGCACAGTTGCTGTGCAATGCACAGTGGCTATGCAACCTGATACTGCCATGCCCGAGCCTCCTCTGCTGAGCACTGTTGCAAGGTCACAGCTCGATACTCCCTCTGCTGACACTGATGCTCTCACTCACTCACTCACAAACAACACATCACATAACACACAGCACGCTTACACACTTATCTTTCTATATGAATTTAATATCAACACATATATAGATAACTAGCTATATATATATATATATATATATATATATATATATATATATATATATATATATATATATATATATATATATCAAGGTATCACAACTACTTATGTATATAGATACATATATATACTCTCACACTTAAACACAAACAAATACACACACACACACACACACACACACACACACACACACACACACACACACACACATATATATATATAAGGATATTTTTGATGATCACTGTAAGCCGTCTTCAAAGAGTTTGGTTTAGCAGAATGTTCAACTGTGATAGATTTTGTGGTAATTAAGATAACTTCATAAATATTCACAGGTTTACCCAGAACTGGAATAAAGCTATTTTTAAGATATCGTTTATGAAGTTTCCATGGATCCTTCATAAGAGAAATATCACATTTTTTATGCTTGATGATTTCCTCAGAATTTAATTTTTTAAAGAAGATGGACTCAACTTCCATTACTTCTCTGTACGATTTAGTATTAGCATCAGCAAAAATTATGGGTTGCTTTCCCTTGGCCTCTGAGCTGGATCCAGCTTCAGTGGGAGGTGGCTTTCGACCGATAACCTTTTGAAAGCCATAAGAGTCCTGGGGATGTAACGTCCCTTTGCACTTGCCTCTGCCTCGAGAGCTAGTTGACATTTTGTTGCATATATATATATATATATATATATATATATATATATATATATATATATATATATATATAAAACTATATACACTTACACACATATATAGACATACACACATATACTTAACTATTTACATACTCATATACATATATATATTATATAAAATATTATATAGATATATATATACACACATGTACATATAGAATTTGGGACAAAACACCAAACACGTGGAGTGCACCGCACCCTTATCACACTAATTCTAAGTAACGCTTGCGATACGGCTCCAACACATAACCAAACGCATTCCAGAGGACACGAGCAAGTCTAATATACTAAATATGAATCAATAGGTATAGTAATTAGATCATCTACGTGTCTGTGTCATAATGTGATATGCACAAGTCCCTGTGTCGGAGGAAAACTCTCAAAATTAACCTGTTTCGTCAAATTGATAAGATACGGCCTACACGTACCCAATTGTGGATACGGCACTAGTACCAAACAAATATACATATGTCAATTTGATCTTAATTGACAAACACAACATGTGCCAATCTCGAAATTCTTCCAAAATTGATACCAAAATGCACATAACTTTCACCATAGGTCTCCTATGAACCTAAAACCAATTCCTATGGGTAGCCTATGCATATGGGTTGGTTTCTCATGATTACACCTCAGATTTAGAACCTATTACAAGAGGAAAAACTGAAATATACCTATTGGGAGATGGATTCCCAATAAAAAGTCTCCAAATAAAATATAGCTCCTCATTTTGTAGATCTTGGCCTCCTTCTTGTTGCTCCTTACTTCCTTCTTGTAGATCCTTGATGTATAAGTCTCCGATGAAGAATTAGGGAAGGAATTTGTGAAAAAATTAGTGGAGGATTGATGAGGGAATGAAGGAAAATTTAAAGAGGAAAAAACTAGATCTAATGGAATTAGAAAGTGAAATAAGAGAGGCACTCTCTCTCCTTCCTCTATGGCCGGCCCTAGCCCTCTCCCAAAGCAAGTATGAAATATCCTATTTACCCCTTGGGATCTCTCATGAAGAAATTAATTAGGGAGGGAAGGTTCTAGTCTAATGGTTTCACTAATTAATCCAACGTCCTAACCCATGGGCCTAATTCATGGGCTCAATCTAAACTAATCTAAAATATTGGGTTCATACAACTAATTTAATAGGTTAGGTCCACTACACAAGTCCAAAATAATACTACATATAACAATCAATAAATAATACAATAATTAAATATTCACACATGCACAATATTTAAATACAAATAATCCTAAAAATTAAAATACCCATGTCAATTACTAAACTACCCTTAAATAAAAATATGAGGGTGACAATATAACCCACTATTTTCTCTCTCTCTCTCTCTCTCTCTCTCTCTCTCTCTATCTCCTCACTTCTTCATTTCTTCCTATTTCTTTAGCTTTTTCTCCCCATTTTATAGGCAAGTACACCTTGCATGAGAAATGGAGAAATCCTCCATATTATGGTTCCATTATGTTTATTATGTATTTCTAAGCACTTTTAGTTCTTGGAGTTTTCTGTTTTGATGTATGATTTAGTGTAGATCTATATTTCTAACTTAGGGTTTTATGGGTTTCATGAGTTTTTCTTGGTTTTGATCTATTAAACTTTTATCTTTGAAAACTACTTTTTGCTACATAATAGAGCTTCCAATTTAGAGCATTTTAGCTTTTGGTTCACCCGATTTGGACTTAAAAATAAGGATTTTATAGACAAAACAAGATTTTAGTTTTAGAGCTTTTTTGCCATGGCCGAACCTGCTGTTGGAGAAGATAAAGTTCCTATGCGGCCAGTGAGCATATGCGGCTGAAGTGCCATGCGGCCCGAGAGGGTTATGCGGCATAAACTCTTACCACATAATGACAACTTGCGTCCATCTTGTTGGACGCATGACTACTGTTTACACAAGTATCCTTAACACCTCGTGCTTTCACTTACTGAACGAATAAAAAATTTGCTACGTCTTAGAGAACTCCATGCGGCAGAGAACTTCATGCGGCACTGACACTCATACGGCCAGGAGAACATGTGGCCCATATTTCTAGGATGCATGGCTCTGAACTGGTGGCACTTATTTTTATGGTCTTGTATTTTCTTTCTGACACACTTTATGGCTTGTCACCTCAGTCACATTAGTCACTTTATGTCACATCTCTGACACGTTATTTATTTGACTGTTATTTCAACACTTGTCCCAAGGAGTAGACCTTAACCCTGAACATGCGGCCAAGTGGGTCATGCGGCCTGACTTTGCATAGGGCCTAGAGACCCATGCGGCCCTGCTTATTTTGATTGAATGTCTTCTCTTGATTCATGTAACCCAATGTATAATTGGTAATTGGACTCGAATACTGTACCCGTATTGATACCACTATTGCCTGATTATTATTCATGATTTAATGTGCGTCGAGGAGCGACACATCCTGTTATGTGTTGAGTGATTATATTTGGGTTGTGCATCTAGAATACCTCTAAATCCCTGAACGCGTGATATTATAAATATTTTTTTTTCCAGCACGGGCATGATAAGCGAGTTAACTACCAAAGCGTGGCTAGGACATTGATTATATGAATATTATATACACACTCGGGTGAATCCAGATTTGACTTCCATGGATTCGTATTCAGCATGCCTGTATGACATCTTAAGAGAAATTCTCATGTGACCACGCCTTAAGATTTCAAAAATTATAGGGCTAATTAGGTAACTAAAAGTAGTAGTAACATTTGGAGGGAACGGTATCTCGAGATCCTGCCAACTAACCTTCCCAAAGAGATTCACTCTAAGTGCGCTGTGGGCTGGCTACCACAAACACTATATATCATCTGCCTAAGTGGAGTCCAGTATCTGACTTATTATTATGCCGAGCTACTGTTTTAATATAAGAATACTAGAACCGCTAATACCGTATTTTTAGCGCAGTAGCCCTACGGGGGACTGGTGCATCTTGCAAGTGCCTGCTTTATTATATTAGTTTGGTTAGCTCATGCTTGGCACTAGCGTGATCTAAGGATACTTATTATGCATTATTCTAAGATAACCTCAGACTCCACAAAAATAACAAGTCGTACAAATGATTGGCCGATTTAGAGAGAAATAGAATTGGTTGTGATTGTATTTATTCAGCTAGTAGCCTAGAAAAATGGACTATCATAGTGTGATGGTTCAACCCTTGTCCTTGTTTGGTTGTAGGGTTGGGCCTTTGTGCTAGGATATGCCATGGACCTAAGTTACGACACTGAACCTATGTATTATTATATATTTTCCTTGGGTTTTTGTTTCTCCATTTCGTGCTTCCTTTATGGTACTTGCTATTTTGGGTCTAACCCCACTGATTTTTTATGGCTAGGTTTTGAGCCAGCACATGAGGATCTAGCGTTCTTTCCCCAAAATCATGGCACGCACCAGGACTATGGTCGCAGGGGATAGCGAGTAGGTTTTTCTTCCCTGCTCGTCTTGCACACTTACTTCTTTTTGGCATTTAGCCACCGACACCTGTTAGCCGGATCGTCTGGATATTAGTTTCCTTACATGATTGTATTAAATCATACTGCAGAAGATTACTGTCATGCACTTATGTTACTCTTCCAGCTTCTTATTTTTACAGTTGGACTTCAGAATATTTTGAGAAAGCGTTTGGGATGCCTTATTGCTTATCATATATGCTCTATGCTTATTGTTTCTTGTTTAAATGATTGAGACATATAATTTCTTGACCATAGAAGACTTGATTATAGCATGTACCCCATGGTCTTATAGAGTCGTGATTGCCGTACGACGTATAGTACCTTGTACGGGATAGCTGGCCATGTTCGTCTCCGTATTCAAGTACTGGGGCGTGACAGCTTACTAGATGGAGTTTAGGTTATCCGAGAGATATTATGCATACAGGAATCCTTAGATCGAACCAAGTACTAGCATGGTTAGCCGAGCCATAAATTGTCGCATAGTATATAATATTGCGCACTGGTCCCTCGTAAGGCCACCGTGCTCAGATCGCATAGAACACATAGTATAGTATAATAGTCGGATATTGCCATCCACTAATGAGGATTTAAACAATATTCATGGGGACTAGCCGGCACACCCCAATCCAGATGACTAGAGGTGGCTAGTTAGGCACGATCTTGAGATTACATTCCCTCCCAATGCTCTACAAGTTAAGTTGCCTAGTTAACCCTATTATTAACCGAAATTATATGACGTGGTCACATGGTATTCCCTTTATATGATGTACCATAGTACGACTATGCTAGATACGAATCCACTTTATCACTAGATAGTCCAACTTGGATTCACCCTAGCGT
Source organism: Iris macrosiphon (assembly GCA_036927795.1). Taxonomy (NCBI): domain Eukaryota; kingdom Viridiplantae; phylum Streptophyta; class Magnoliopsida; order Asparagales; family Iridaceae; genus Iris; species Iris macrosiphon. Next base: position 1,772,229 of record JAYESA010000026.1, on the reverse strand, counting down.
GATACAACAATCAATAGATCCTAGCTACGCTTGGTCATTGACTAACCCTTATGTCCATGTTGGATATTAAGTCATATCAAATATTACATAGCGCATAGGTACACCATGGTATAATCATATAATATAATCGCATAGGAACACATAGCACGTAGGAACACATAGCACGTAATAAATGTATCAGCACGAATACAAGTGGTCGGGTCATGACACATAGATGGGTCTAATACTCTTATGGTTATCAAGGTCACACATACATCCCATAAAGTCCAAAGGAACATTCAACAAAACCAGTCCAATAAAGCGTATACAAGGGGCCGCATAGGGATTTTATATAGGTCTAGGCCTTATAGGATCAGTTGCCGCATAGGAAGTCGGGTCAAATAGTCGCATGGGTTGCATGGTCGCTGACCGCGGAGGTCGCATGAGCTCAAGGCCGCATGACCGCATGAGTTCAGACCGTATGGCCGCATGAGTTCAGATTGCATGGCCGTATGAGTTCAGGCTGCATGGCCACATGAGTTTAGGCCGCATGGCCTCATACGACTTCATCTTCTCCAGGCAGCAGTTCGGCCATGGCGAGAACTCCAAAAACCAAAAATTCGTTTCCTTCATAAAAACTTTATTTTAACTCTGAATTGAGTGAACCAAAAGCCAAAATGCTTGAATTGAAGTGCTCCATGCATCCCAAAACTATTTTTTAAAATACTATATTTTAGTAGATCAAAACCACCAAAAACTCAAGGAACCCATGAAAACCCTAAACTTATAATGTAGATCTACTTAAATTCATCCATTAAAATCGAAAACCCCAAATACTAAAAGTGTTTAGAATCATCATGAGCACATAATAGACTAATAAAATGCAAGAAAAAAAAGAATCAAAAATCAAAAGATTTCACCATGTACTTGCCTAAATGAAGGAAGAAGAGGAAATTGAGAGAATGAGGGAAGGGAAAGAAAAATGATGGGTTTTATAGTTAGGGTTTGAGGTTTATACCATGGGTTAAACTCATGAATGAACCAACCCAACAATTAAACCATGGGTTTAATTAAACCAAAGAATGGGTCTAGTCTCTATGCATGCAACCTAATTAACATGCAAGCAACAAATAATATAAGCAGGGAAACTAATATGTTCCAAATACGTATATCAGGAATGGTGAGTGACAGTGCAGGAGATGTTGATAGTGAAATTGTAATTCACAAGTTGTGTTCTATTAACTTTTTTATTTCTTCTATAACCTTAATTTTATAGCTAGTTTATAATGTAATAGTTAATGTAACAGTTTACTAGGCATACATTTTCTGTATTTGTTTGTGTGCAATAAATCTTACGAACTTTTATTTTACTAAGAATCTTTGATCCAGGGAAATGTTCCTCTAGTGCAACGGACGATTTTGGAGATTTTACCGATGCTACGTTCTACTGATGGGCTACCTTCAATGTGATCACTGCTTCTTCAAGAGATAATTTGTTTTGTTGTAGGATTTGATGCTCATCAGCATAAAAGAAAAGTATTGAAGGAACCAAATAGCAATATCAACAATGCTAATGGGGGTTAAGATGAGATCTCAAGCTGCTTTCAGTTCACAAAGTGATGATCAAGCTGCTTTTAATTCTTCTGGGAGATCAGCATCTCGTTCAGATCTTGGCTTTAGTTTCTAGCTTCACCTGTTTTATAATTTTTGAGGGGGTGGAGTTGCTTTATGGTCTTCTATACCAAAATGTTTATAAGGATCTACTCTTAGTTGCTTATAAAGAAAACATTGTGTTCCAAAGTACACTGGTAGCTGTCAAATTGATGCTTTTTGTCTTATAGATGCTTATTCATGTTGAGGTGTATTGCCATGTTATTCCTTTGCCTATGTGAATATGGGAACAACTTTCTTTGCTTACAGGTCTAGTGGATGAAGATTTTTGAGTTGATTTTCAGATAAATTATAGTTATGAATTTGACTCCTTTTTTTTCTTGAGACAGCTACAAAGATTTTTATGGTATTTTATTTAATGGGCAAATATATTGTTATTTAGGTTGATTGTATTTATATTTTTGCATATATTTTGTGAGTTAAGATGGAGTAATGACCATGTTTGTGAGCTCACAATGCAAGTGATTAGATGATGAGAGAGAGACTAAGATCCTCTAATATCCTGTCATGCCAATAAAATATGAAAATTTTTATGAAAAATTGGCTTTATACATGATAAATTACCCATAAAAAATTATAAATATATTTTTCTATGTTTAGATGACATTACCATTGATTAAAAAATATTGACATTAGAGTACTTCAATCCAAATATGAGTATTTTTTAAAACGTGTTCGTATAATTGGCAGCTTCTTTTTACTCCCTCAATTTTGACATCGGACCAGAATTGGGGATGACTGATTTCTTTGTAGCAACAAGTAACAAACTACCAATTTAATTAGTACAATTGCTTTGAATGTAGTATGCTTAAAGAATTAACATCAAATTTCTATTTCATTAGAAAATTGCCAAAGTAAGGAAGAAAAAAATGGACAAAGTATTAATCAAAACCTTTCCTTTTTCAAAAATAACATAATTTATAGTTGAAGCTATAAATCAAAGAACTACGTACATGAACTGAAAGAAGAAGAAAAAAAATGATGTCTCATGTCGCTAACTAGCTAATGCAAATTCCTATCACTCCATTTCCCTCCTCCTCTCACTCATGCCACACCCCACCCGAGCTTTCGCAATGTTCACTCAAAGAGCCTGATCAAGCGATAAAACAATAAAATGTAAATTTGACTCCTCCATTTCCCTCCTCCTCTCACTTATGCCTTCATCCTGCATTCGATGTACATTTCCTTCTCTGGCCCGATCGAGCGATGAAACAGTACGATGTCACCCGCATTGAGACCCTTCTCTTTCATGAACCGGCTCAATCCCTTGGTCAGCACATAGCTCTGGCTATTGTTCTTGTATGAGTACCAAAACCTCCACACTTTCCCATTACTTGCGTTCTCAATTAATCTTCTAGAGAAAACTCCTCAGAGGCATTTAATCAAACTCTTGATGTTCGAGGTTGGAAACAGAATCAAATTTATCAATTTGGAACCCCGATTTAAAGAAATGACCAAGAGATTGAATCAAAGAACTCACTTATTTGACTTCGATCTCCTCGAGGTCGACACAACTCTGGGATAATTTCGATCGTCGTCGATGACCATCCACGGATGAGAGAGCTTCATCACTGGAGAAGAACACTGCAACAACCGATCACTGCTGTGAGGATTCGTTGATCACTGTCGAGCTTGTTGTCGTAGAAGATGTCTGGGGTGAGGCTTCGATTATACTCAAAAAAATTAGAGAAGGGTTTGGGCGGTGTCGTGAGGGAGGTGAGAGAGGGAGGTCCGGTGGAGAGGGGAACGACGATAGAGAGAGAGGAAGGTCTGGTGGGGAGGGGAGCTGTGGGGGGGTAGTATTGTGAGTAAGGTCAGGTGGGGAGGAGAGCGGAGGTGGAGAGGGAGGTCCGTATGGGGAGGGGAGCGATGGTGGAGAGAGAAAGAGGTCTGGAGGGGAGAGAGGGAGGTGAGAGAGAGAGAGAGGGAGGTGAGAGAGAGGAATTAGGAAAATTAGATAAGAGTTAAAGGGAGAGTACTTAAGTGCAAATTTACCACTTAAGTGCTATTTGTGAGATGGTGGGTTGGGATGGTGCCACGTCACCGCTACCCTCATTTGAGAGCGAGGTGCCAACGCACCTCCCTTATTCTCTCTCTCTCTCTCTCTCTCTCTCTATATATATATATATATATATATATATATATATATATATATTACTACATGGAGGTATTTTGGTGCACTATATGCCTACATGTGTTTGGGTTTGGTTTGGGTCAATTTTTATTCAAATGAAAGTAGTTTTACGATAACGGTGGTTTTAGATGTTTGTCAATATTTTTGGAGCATGTGGGAGATCAAACAAATACAACATCCTTATCCCAAATATGTTAGGTACAATCAAGATTAGTAATATAAATTTTGTTGGAAGAAAAAAGGTTGTACATTACTCAAAATATCTAAACCATGGCATATTGTCATATATATATATAAAAGAATTTTATATATTAATACTTTAACCTTTTTAATTAAATAAAATAAATAAATAAATTAAAAATACCTAATTACCCCTATTCCAAAATGAGGGTGCTTACACGATTGCATACCCATCACTCTAGGATACAAACCTATACACACTTGACAGTCACATTGGTACACCAGGTATAGACACAAGATACACACACACACACACACACACACACACACACACACACACACACACACATATATATATATATATATAGTTTCCAACATCTCTATAATAGGATAGACATAACAAATGAATGCATATCAAATTGATGCCTTCATGATACCTATTGCACACCTACACTAGCGCGCGTGCGCGCACACACACACACACACACACACAAACCCAATTGCATATGAATTACTAATTTAACACAAGATACACACACACACACACACAAATTTATTTGGGGACACAACACAAATAATTGATGGACACAAATTTGTAGTTAATACAAATTTGCCATTCTAGTGGGGCATAACTTCTAATTTTGATTTTCTACTACTTTAATTAGGGAATTATACCAAGAATTTGGGGGAAGTGATAATTACTTATTGGAAGTGGATTCCCAATGTAGATCCACAAATTAAGGACACAAGGAAGATGAATTGGACACTATCCTCCTTGTTTGGCACTCTTTCCAAGCTTTTCTTGTGCTCCCAAGCTCTAGCTCTACATTGGAAGAAGAATTAAAGGTGAATTGAGTTGATTTGGGAGGGTGGAGGAGAAATTAGGGTTTGGAGTTGGGTTGGAGTGGTGGAGAAGATGACTTGAGGAAGAAGATAAAGTTGTGGAGGAAAAAATGAAATAAAAAGACTTGGTTAAGGGGTCGGCCACTATAGGGGTGTGGGTGGTTTGGTTAATTACAAGTTTCCACTCCTCCACTCTAAGTTGAATTTTAGATCCAATGGGAAATGAATCATATTGGTTAGAAAATAATCTAATTAGTTAGGATAGAAATATTCTATCCATGAATTAATATAATTAAACACTAAAACAAAATTAATTAAATTAGTATAACTAATATTATTTAACAAATAAAATTAAGTTGACAAAAATAATCCCTAATTTTAGATTTTGAAACATGGTAGTTACACTTAAACCTGACATATGCCTAGTATACATTAATTTTAATATCTTTGCTACTATGATATTGCTTTATTTGTCTAACATGTATGATTAGAAAAGCAATAAGCATGAGTAACGATGGATATGTAAATAAAGAATTCATGATGGGCCAAAGATAATACTAGCCCAAAGATTTTACTGAACCACCCACGACATTGTCGGGGCCAAGCATACTGGGGTCGAGAGACAACATCTCCTATAGAGGTTCAGGGACGAAATATCCCCAAAAGCTAATTAGATTTTTAGATCTAGTTAGCTTTGGACAACTTCCATCAGGAGGAAAAGTCATAATTCAATCAAAGGATAAAGCCAAGATATCAAGACATCATGCTCAACATAATTTTTCTTTATTCTTGTATCTTTAGGATTATCTATAACTTAATAGAGAGAAAAATAAAGCTAAACAAAAAATCCAACTAAATACCAAATTCTTGAATAATAATATCAAACTGATTTGCAAGCGGTATACTGGTAGACTGGTAAATTGCCCTCTCGTTCCTGAACCTTCAAAGTTGTTCAACAACAGAACTACTGGTATACCGATAGTATGCTATTTTGGTGCTTTTGGATCAACATTAAATACTACAATGATTATAAAACTAGCCATTACAATGTAGAACAATATACCTCTTACAAAGTAGCAACTCTATTATATTTTTGTTGTTATTGACTTGCTATATAAACCAAAGTTGGTTCCATTCATTACTACTTCTTGGAGACTTAAAGTTTCACTCAATATACTCCAAATCTTTCTACATACAAGATCTTTCATTTGCCAAATCTATTTGAAATATATTTTTTATTGAGTTATAAAGAGGATTTTAAAATTTTTGTTAGAAGATTAAAACTATTTCATATATGAGGTTGAAGTATACAAGTCTTCGTATCAAAGCTTGTATAGAAGTCGACGAGCTCTTAGAATCAAAGCTCATGTGTAGGAAGTCGATAAGGCCTTCAGATCAAAGCTTGCATGTGTAAATATTTTTATATTAGTATATTAAATTCGGAGAGAGTTTAGGGAATTGAGTGCCTCACATAGGATACCAGAATACATCGGGTGTTGGTATTCTTGCCTCATTTCTAGCACATATTTTAAATTCCCAATAGCGTATAATTATGCTTTATTAGTATTTATAACCTATTCACCCCGCCCCCCTCTAGTGTGCTTTCATAGGATACTAAAGAGATTTTAGATATGGAGTTTCTTTTAACCTTGGTCATCAGCCTACTGATGGTGATGAGGGTGACCTTTAGTAGGATGAGCTTTTTAAGGAGGTGGTTCCTAGAGGATATGAGGCTGTCGTTTAATAGTTGCACCAGAGGCTCTGTTGAGGAGGAGTAACAAAGGGCATCAACTATCTACTATAACCTCGCATGATGAGTACATGCTAGTGATTGTCGGAGGAGAGCCCAAAATCTTTACAAAGGTGATGGATGTCGAACATAGGAATGAGTAGAAGCAAGCCATTCATGAGAAGATGAGTTCTTTGTAAGACAATTCTAGTTAAGAGATGGTGTAGCTACCAAAGGGCATGGAGGCCTTGAAATATTGATGAGTGTTCAAAATGAAGCAAACAAAAGCTGCTACTTGTACATACAAGGCAATGCTGATAGTCAAGGGCTATAGTTAGTTGAAGGGCGTGGATTTCAATAAGATTTTCTTGCCAGTCATCAAGTTGTCATATATCCGTGTGGTGCTAGGTTTAGCATCTAGCTTTATTTTTGAGATTGATCAAATAGATGTGAAGGCAAAGTTCCTCTATGATGATTTAGAGGAGTTGTATATAGAGCAACCCGAGGATTTTTGTGATAAGGGCAAGTTACATTTGGTTTGTGAGATGAAGATGAGTCTTTATGAAGCAAGCTCTGTGGTTGTGGTACAAGAAGTTCAAGCCATTTATGGGGTAGCATGGTTATGCCTGTACGACATCGAATCATTATATATTCGTAAAATATTTTATCGAGGACAATTTTTTATTATTTTATTCTATGTGCATGATATGCTTTTCATGAGATAAAGTACCGCCAATATAGGTGAGTTGAAGCTCCAACTGGGTAACCTTCTCTAAGAAGGATTTTGATGCAACAAAGTTTATTCTTGGGATGAAGATCAACCGAGAGAGAGGGTCCAACTTGGGTTGGTTGTCCCAGGAGAAGTACATTCACCCGGTTCTTTAATGTTTCGGGATAGATGAGTCCAAGAAAGTGAGCACCCCACGTGCATCTCACTTCAGGCTTAGTACTGAGCTGTATCCATCGACCGATGAGGAGAAAAGAAGATATGGAACGAGTTTTGTAAGCATAAGCTGTGGAGAGTCTCATGTATATAATGGTGTGTATGAGTCCAAATATTGCTCACACATATGGTGTTGTTAGCAGGTATCTCTTAAATCAATGGAAGATGTATTGGAGGGCGGTCAAGTAGATCCTTTGTTATCTTGAGGACACTTGAAGTTGGAGACAGTGGTAAGAAGTCGCTATTATTCTGATACCAGAATATCTTGACGGTATACTGGCGACATACCGCGTCGGAGGATGAAGGTCCAATTCAGATGTTTTATATACTATGTTGGATCATGATCAATGGTCTAGATATTCTAGGGATTATGGTGACTTAAATACAAGTTTTTTAAACCTAATTAGTATTATGCAATTAGAAAAGAGTGTTTTCTTAAAATGGTACAATTTTCAAAGGGGATGAAGAATGGATACAAAGTACTAGGGATGACTTGGATGGAGAGAGAGAGAGAGAGAGAAAGAGATTGATTCAAGTTTTACATTAGTTCATGCTCGTCCTTTCGTCTTCGGTAATTCTATATTCATATTATAATATATTTTTGTTCATATTTGAATTGTTTTGGTGATCCGTGTTGGATCAGTGGAGAACTTTATAAAGATTTTGGTGGATTTTCTTTATTTCTTATTAGAGGCTTTTTGGGTTGTACTCCGATCGTCATATAATTTATTTCGTCAGGATTTTCCATGTAAATATTATTGGTTTCTCATTGTGCTTTTTGTATGGATTTTAGAATCGTGTTTGGGTTGTGCCCCTATTCTGTCCTCAACAAGGTTCTTTCAATTTTGAAAACGATATTTTGTTGAAATTTTTTGTGTCTGTTTCCAATAGTTACTACTATTACAACTTTCTATAGTCATTCTCTATTAACGGATGTACAAAAGATTAAGTTTTGCTAGTAAATTGTGTTCAATCTGCGTACAAGAGATATGCGACTTGGAATTACACCGACTTGAAACTACAAATTGAGTTCCTTTGTTGTTATGAGTTGTGTACTTTGAAGAATATATAAGCAGGCCAGCCCAAGGTGCTGGGTTGCCCGAGCCAAAGCTAACTTTGGTTATACTGTAGCACCCTGTTTTTTTTAAAATTTTAAAAAATAAATTTTCTGGATTTTTCGTTAATTTTTAATTAATTATTAAAAATGTCCTTCAGGGATTAATATTTTTTTGTATTAAATTAAGTATTAAAATATTACAAAAAATATATTTTTGGGTGTATTATTATTTATTGGATGTTGTGCAATTTTTCTGGAATTTATTTGGCTCAAAACCTATTTTTAAATAGCTAAATACCAAATATTTAATTAAACCAGCTTAAACCCAATTAAACCGGACTGAACCGGAACCTAATTGAAACAAACCGGACCGACTAACCCTACTGAACCAGACCCAATCGCCTAACAGGTCAGATCATATCCGAACCCAACCCGAACCCGACCCGCCCCCAAACCCTCACTTCTCTCCCCACCAACCCCCGGCCCCCGCGGTTCCCGGCCACGACGCCGCCTCCGCCGGCCCATGACCCGCCAGCCCGCGGCCAACCTCCCATCACCCCCCCGATCTGGCCTCCCCACTCCACCGCTTCCCCTCTCCCCTCGCCTATTTAAACCCCCCGCGAAACCCCACTCCACCGCCAGCATCACCGCTCCGCCACCGCCAGCCTCCGCCCCAACTGCACCAGCCCCTCGCCGTCGCTTCTCCCCTCCGACGAACCCCTCTCCGCCATCACCCTCAGCCGCAACTACCTACGGCGAACACCGCAGCAACCCGAAGTCGCCGTCGACGTGCACCGCACTACCTCGCGTGTAGGCGACTAAAAGTCGTTACCGAGGCATCGTTACGGTGAGCATTTCTCTCTCCTCGTCGCCTCTTTTTCCGTTCTGTCTGCTGTGACTTGTAGACTACGTGACCATCTCAACCTGTGCAATTTGTTCGGGTATCACATCCTGCGTCGGTCGTAAACTGCGACGCAAAAAAAAAAAAAAACCCCATTTCTGAAAATTCAGAAATGGTCCCGAACTCGCAAGTTCATGACCGTTTTGCGTGCAACCTGTTAACTGTTTTAAAAATCTACTTGAACAGTAATTTAGACCATATGACCAGGTTTTAAACCCTATTTTAGTTTATTTTATTTAGCTGTAATTTGCATGTTATTCACGGGTGAAAATGGCCAAAAACATGGTTAATTAAAGTCCTGATTTTCCTGGAACTGGGTGCGCCCCGCTAAACGAGGTGACTTGGTCGTGTGCGAACTTCACCAAAAGGTGCGTGCCGTTAATACCGACGTGTGAGATTTCACGAAAGTTGATTTGGATGTGCGTGCACACCGGAATCAACACGTATCCGTCGACAACGTCCTGTATCGGCCCTGTTCTGAAACTCATTGTAACTTCGTGTGTGATCGTCGTTTCAAAACGAAACTTGTGCCATCGGATTCGTAGCATTTTTCTGGTCCTGTGTCCCAAGTTTGGTTCGATTCTGAGAACGTTGACAGAATCACGTATCGTGGGCCCCACGGCTCCACTTGACGGGCAATTTTGTGATCGGCTCATCGGAATCTAGTTCTGGACATTCCTTTGGGTTCGTATCGTCATTCTGGACTTGTAGACACTAAGTTTGACAAATTTGGAGAACTTTGTCTCTAGCATATTTTTCGGTGCGAAGTGGGCCACATGTGGACCCTACTTTGACCATAAACTGTCACTTTTGCCCCTGTGTCCAAATTAGACTTATGGACAGGCAATTCTAGCTATTTGATATCTTTTGAGCATGATGGTAATGTTTATTTCAGCAACCGGAGGAGTATCTGCAGATCCTGCTGATACCAGAGCAATAGTTGGAAACCAAACACCAGGCAAGTATACCTTGCCAACTTGCGGTGATTCCTGTTATAGTATCTGTTTGAGTTCTTTGTACATATAAATATACTCTTGATAGAATGTTCAACCTAGGACCGTGTGACATTGCTTAGCGTCTGAATAATATTTGAGTGTCGACGCCGCACGCGGAGTCGTGTAACGTCACTAGAGATTGATATTGCGATACTATATATATCTTCGTGCTTGCATTATCAAGTACGTCATACCTCAGGACACTTGACACTATTCATATAACTGAACCTTCCTGAGTTATTCATGGTGATTCTGTATAGGGTACATGATGCATGACATAGACTTTATTACATATGCTTAGCTATCATTATGATTCGCTACATCAGTTAGAGGTCATGATCTTACGTGACATGGACATGAGACATCGTGGACGTGAGACATGTGATTACATTGGATGGGGAGAGACTTACCATACGAAAGGCTGATTATATTATATATATATATAGTTATCTGTAGGTGCCTTAGACTCTGACACAGAGCTTTGGCATATGTACTGGCCTTTCAAGAAAATACTGCTATGGGTTTCCCCGACACAGAGCCAGTAGTAGTCTCAGCCTGAGTATGATTAATGCTCTCATTTGCATATCACATAGCTGGTTACATAGTTTGCCCTATTGATTCATTTCATATACTGCATTTATTTTGGCCTGAGTTATTCTTGTACCTTGCTATGTCCCCTGAGGACCTGGATCCGGATTATGTCCCCAAGTATAGCAGAGGAGATCTATCCCGAGGTATACGGGACATGAGCATACATTAGAGCAGTACCAGAACCTGAGGACAAGGTCGTGCTAGAGGATTTCTCCTGAGTATTGGCTTTATATACTCAGTTATTTCTGTTTTTAGTTACTTTATTTCCTGTCTATTGAATAGATGTATCAAACTTATTCTCGGGTTGTTCCCCGAGACACTTTTTATTGAGACTTGTTATATTATATTATATTTCGATTATTCTGGCATTTGATATGTGATTACCTTCTGTGGATGAGATTAGAATTAGACTGTGACTTGTATCGTTGACCTATTTATTGTTGTTTACAGCTTAAGTACACCCTATTGGGTCCATTAAATTTGGTTTGCCCATTGGTGTGTGCTGCTGGCCATTGCAACGTGGTTAGTCCCTCGGTATTTTGGGACTGGGGCGTGACATATCCCTTGGCCCTTATTGAAAAACCATATAAAATTATGCCATAACCAAATAATACACTTGTAGATCCTAAATATTCTCTTCTATGTTCTCATGCCATTCTGGGATATAATAAATTCAAAATGATCAATAAGAAACATAAAGACAATAATAAATTCCATTTTAGTTTAATTACAAAAATAAAAACAAAAATCAAGATTACATTGTACTTTAGCTTGAACTATACCATAAAATCTTGATTACAATAATAACAACAAAAAAGTAGGTTCACTAATGGTACTTTATTAACTAGTATAATCCGGTTCAAAGACAAATGCTTCAATAGTAAGTCCGATTCTGATTTGATGTTGGAATTGAGCTATATGAAACAAAATACAAAATTTGAGTAGATTGAAGCTTGATTTGGTATCCGTTTCAAAATCAAAACCAAAAAGGAGATCGAGGACTCAAATTCAAGAGTAATATCTTGTATGAATTAATTAATAGTCAAATTCAAGCCAAAGTCAAAGCTGTTTTGGCGCATATCATTAGAGATTAATCAATTCTCATTTTTAAGAAAACATATTTATTAAAAAACCAACAAAGAAAAGCGGTTTCCAAAGTCTAGCATCTCAACTTGTAAAATTCCTCCTTTAATTTTTTTTATTTGGGTTATATTTATTTTTCCAAAAATAAATAAATATATTTATGTTGATATTATCTTTGTTAATATTATTATAATTATTAAAGATTAACAATTCAGTTAAATTATATATTATTAATAAGTAAATTATTATATTATTGTCATCCTCTTTTTGTTTATATTCGTTAAGCTTAACATAACGATTAGTATCATAACAAATTGTTGTTATTATAATTATAATAGTTGTTAATGCTATTATTATTAGTAGTAGTACTATTATTTCTATTAGAATAAACGTAGAAGAAGGAAGAAAAAAAGGAGAGAAGATCTCTTATTTGTGTAATCACATAGTGGGAGGCAAATGCATTATTTACACAACCCAATGAAGGTGTAATATTATTCTCTAACCAATGTCAGACTAAAATACAAAGTGGGAATCCAACCCTTTAGTAACCCACGTTATAACACTCCCCCTTTGGATGACCACCATCTCTAAGCCTATTGCCTCGTTAAAACTTTGTCATAAAAATCCATTCGGACAAAACCTGTCATACCCCACTTCCAGAATACGGGGTAAATACGGGGATGGACATGGCCAGCTCTCCCGTACAAGGTATAGAATGTCGTACGACGACAGTCACGACTGTCAATCATGTTGGGTATCTTAGCATGCTATACAATCTATGGCTAAATCTGATCTCATATCCACATGCAACCATAATGAAATAAGCAACAAGAATGATATCAACTAAAAATCATGTAAGATCAAACAGTCAAAAATATCAATAAAAATCAGGAAGTCTACAGTAAGAAAATATGTTGACGAGAGTACCTTCCTATATAGTTCCCAATTAGATCTGGAACTGAAATGCATCCTCCAAGCCAGGTCTAGAAGATCCAAAGGGTCGGTCACAGGCAATGTGGGAACATTAATCCAGGGTGGGTCAGGCCAACCGCAGCAAGTACTAGAAAGGAAGGCTTAAGGACGGGCGGAGAAAACCCAACAATAAACATGTAACATAAAATATATAGAAATCATAGTAAACAGGGGAAAGGAATCGTGCGGTACCAATACACTATTACAGAATATAAAGCATTAATCAAAAACTAATGCAGGTAAGGAGCCAACAATCAATCACAATTATCCTATCATCCAATAATACCTGTATCGCCAATTGAAGTACATAATATGTCATCAGAATACTAATCCACCCCTACACCAAACAAGGATAAGGAAATAAATTACTACACTGGGACAGGCTACGTACCAGCCGACTAGCAAGCAACACACCATACAATTATACGAATAAACGACCATTAAAATACCTACGGCTTGCTAGGTAAAGTTTGGGTTACCCCAGAAATACAATATATAGGAATCCTCAGATCGTGCTATGATACAGCAGGCTAACCAAACCAATAATCACTATGTAGAACATAATATATGCACCGGTTCCTCGTAAGGCCACCGTGGTAAGATCACATAGAACATATAGTACATATAGTAATCTGATACTTTATTCTATTAGTGTGGATGATATACAGTATCTGTGGGAGCCAGCTGACATCTCCGAGTGTATATTCGAGTGACGTCTGTCATGCACGATCTCGGGATTCTATTTCCTCCCAATTGTTCTACCAATTTTAGTTACCTAATTAACCATATAGTTATATAGAATCTCGTGCCATGGTCATACGATTATCATTATCCTAGAATGTTGTACCACAGTAAAGGTACGCTATATGCGAGTCCACGTTGGTTCCCATCGGTTATAACCCAGATCAGCCCTGAGCGTAATGAAACAATCAATACACATCATCCAACCATAATAAGCTAAGTCACTGACCAACTACAAAGCCCGTGCTGGAGAAATCATATAATGTTACATGTCGTGTAGTAGGAAGCATCTACTACGTAACACCTAGCAAGATATTTTGTACCTCAGTGCACATGTAACACATAACACATAGGAACGCATAACAGGTAGTAAATGTATCAACACGATACAAGTAGTCAAGTCAGGATACACGATAAGTTAGTCAATCGAGTGGAATCCTCTACTCACATCGTAGCATGTATGTCAGGTCAGGTACACAGGAATAACCAGTCAGATGATCAATTAGATCGATCGATTCATCAAGTCGATCTACCAGCCTGGTCAGTCAATCAATAGTTCCTCCATCTACGATGGAATATATATATCATGTCAGGGAAAATATGAGCACTAGACACTAATCTAAACTCCATAAATAGTACTAGATCCTCTGGCTCACATGAATCCATCGGACTGGTGATCACATGCTATCAGTCGATAAGTCCCATAACATCCGGGGTATAAAATATAGATTCCACCTAATAAGGTCCGCCATCTATAAGTACTAGTACTTGTAAGCCCCCTGATTTTTAAGAATTATTAATTTGGACTTTTCACAATTTTCTGGAATTTTTCGGGATTTTTCTGTAATTAAAACCTAGGCTCTTGGTAATTAAATAATTTTTATTTGCTGTTAATTACTATTAAAATATTATGAAAATAATATTTTATGGTGTAAAATTAAAAACTGGACTTAGGGTAATTTTTCTGAAATTTATTGGGCCCCGGACCTATTTTAAAATACCTAAAAACTATTATAGTTAATTATTTATTTATTTATTTATTTATTTATTTAACCCAAACCCTAGCCCAGCCTAGTCCGGCCCAACCCTCGGCCTAAACCAGCCAACCGAGCCCACCCGCCTTAACGGGTCGGGTCGGGTCCACCCGAACCCGACCCGCACCCGAACCCGACCCGCACCCGAACCCGACCCGCCTCTCTTCCCCAGCCCACTCCCCGCACGACCAGCGCCACGCCGGCCATGCAGCCCCGCACCCCTCACCACGTCCCCCTCTCCCCTCCGCCTCTCCCAGCCAGCCCCCTCCGCGGCTCCCCTATATAAACCCCCCCGAGCTCCTTCTCCGGCCACCTGAACCCTAGACCCCGCCACCGACTCCGGCCATCCACCGCCCCTGCCCAACGTCGACCACCTCGCCGCGCCGCCGTGCCGCCAGCGCCTCGCCCAGCCTCCCTCTCCTCCTCCTTCCTTCCCCGACCCAGCACAGCCGCACCCTCTCCTCTGGCCGCCTCCGCCGCTCAGCGCCGGCCGCCCGTTCCGCCCAGCCGCCGGCGCCGTGCCTGCCCTCGCCGACGCCGCCCAGCCTTCCTCCGGCCGGCCTCCCCGCCTGAGCTCTAGAACCCTAACCCTAACCCTAATTCTGTGTATCGGACACGTGTCGGACACGGAAAATTTAGGTTTTTTGGACCCTGTTCAGGTACGCGTATCTCCCTGCTCGTTTACCCGTTTCTAATTCTGTCAGTTGCGTTGCGAACCCTGCGTAACCCTCTCGGTGCCCGTGCAACCCGCTCGGGGCATCGCGTCCTGTGGCGATCGTGAACCGCAATCCAAAAACAGGAAAAACAATGTCCCGATTCACCCCGGAACTGGGTACGCCCCGCCAAATGGGATGACTTGGTCGTGCGCGGTCTTCACAGATACGTGCGCATCGTTGATACGGACATGTGGGATTTCGCAGAAGTCGATTCGGATGTGCGTGCACACCGGAATCAACGCGTATCCGGAATCAACGCCCCGTATCCGCCCTTCCTGGAATACGTCATAACTTTGTGTATACACGTCGGATCAAAACGAAACTTGTGCCATCAGACTCGTAGCAATACCCGTTTCTGATTCCGAGAACGTTGACGAAATCGCGTGTCGTGGGCCCCTTAGGCTCCGCTCGACGGGCGATTTTGTGATCGGCTCATCGGAATCCAATTCTGAAAGTTTCGTTGGGTAAGAATCATCGTTCCTAACCTGTTGACACTAAGTTTTGTAAATTTGGAGACTTTTGACCCTGATACATTTTTCGGTGCAAAGCGGGCCCACATGTGGACCCCATTTTGGCCCAAAATTGCCGTTTTTGCCCTTGTCTCCAAATTGGACTCAAGGACAGGCTTTTTAGCTATTTAATATCTTCTGAGCATGATGGTAATATTTATTTTAGCATTCGAAGACATTTCTGGAAATTTCTCGAGTAACAAAACCGTAGTTGGAATCCAAACATCAGGCAAGTACCTGCACTTCAAGTTTATTCTTTATATTATGGTAATTAGTTCCTTGCTCTACTAGCACCATTGGATGATTACAATTAGTGTTAGGATTTGGAGTTCATGTCTTGCTTTTCGTGTCGGGAGGGAGAATACTAGGAGGCATGTAGTTTACCCTTCCACCTGTCCTGACTGATAGCTGTTGGTACGCGACTGTACTTTCAGCCTGATACTCGATTATTCCTGACTGATAGCCGTCTATGACGTGCCTGATTAGCCTTATAAATACACAACTATGTATTTTAAATACACAATCACACACACATAGTTTCTTTATCTTGTTGCAGTTCTATTTTCTTGTCTCATTATAATCCTGTTTTACTCATGTCTCTGACTTATAGCATTTAACTCTTAGTTAATTTTACTACTTATTATGCATATTCTTATCATGATACTTAGTCATTTTTACTACTTGTCATAATTATTTAGTTTAAGCTTTATTGTGTATTGGTACTTTGCTCCTTTTCTGACTGGATCCGTTGACATTTAGGCGATGATGAGGACTATGCCCCCACCTTTTATGGCCATATGACGTAGCAGATGATACTATTGAGGAGCCTGTTCCTACTCAGGAGACTACTTTTGAGGAGTAGTTAACCAGTTAGCTAGTATTTCCTTTCAGCATAGTAATCGGGTTTGTCCCCGATTTATCTTCTGGTTCTGTAATAAACTGTGGATTTGTTTGTCATAATTTGTCTGATGAAATCTTAGCATTCCTATTTCCTGTTATTATTCTTGCCTATTTATTCTTGTGGATAAGCTAGATTTTAAATTACCTGTGAATATGATCTAGACAGCGTACTACCGCCGACACTGCGGCGTAGGCTGGACGTACTCATGAACCGGTGCCCGATTCAGCTGGGTGCGGGTCGTGACAGTACTAGAAGTCACTAGGGCAGTAAGTCAATTACATATATACTTATTTATCCACTATGTATCAAATAAGGGACAAAACCACTAAATGTTATGCTCCCCAACTATATAAGATCACCGAGGTCTACCAAATCGTAAAGGTACCAAGTACCAGGAACTTGGAAAGTCAGAAAAAATCATATATTGATAACCTCGATATTTGTCTCATTTCGCAAAATGCTTACGCAATAGCCCAAGTCTGAGGAATTCAATAATAATAATATTATGCCTCTAGCCCAGGCTTGCAAAGTCCAATAGAGTACACAAGAGCTTTCCAAGTCAATATTCCAATATTATACTTTCAATTTAAAATAATATTCAATCCTCAAATTTATCCAAAGTTCACAATCCCGACATAAGGCAACTGCTAGTCCATTCAGGTTAATCTAGAACAACGCCTGGAAACAATAATATGGAAATAAGAATCTAATAATGAATATCGCCGGACAGTGGTAAGAAAATGCATGAACCACTCTAAAGCAGATCCATTACACATAAACCAAATAAGGACCAGGATCGCTGACCGTCTTCCGTGTAGATCTACACCCTTACCCTATCCAACGAACAAGGGTAAAGAAGTACTACACGTATAATATAAAACCAAATCCTAAGTCAAATCCCCAAATCGAATCATAAATCTACGAATCATGTTCCCAAATCAAATTTTGAATCAAGTATCGAATCAAATCCTGAACCAAGATCATAAACCAAATTTCCCAAACCAAATTCTAAAATAAATTACTGAATAAATTCCCCAATAAATTTTGAATCAAATCCTCGAACAAATCAAATCCACGAATCAAATCCCTGAATCAATTTCCTAAATCAGAATACAAATCAAATTACTGACCAAAATTCTAGAAAATATTTCAGCAGAACCTCCCAAATATTTCTAGGACCGGAACATAACCTATAAAACAAAACAAATAGAATATCCACCGGCACAATTTGTCGTAGAATCCCAAGTCAAGAACACAAAGTCTTGGCCTACAGCAGTGCTGTAATGCATGCTAGGCACCATGCCAACACAATCAACAAGAATTGCCACACTGGGCGCACAACCACATAGTCATCTGTCCTTAGCCAAACCACAATAAATAAGTCCAATAATCTAGTGCCAAACCGTAACCCGACTGCAGTCGGACATGGGGCATATAGGGATGATGCACATAACCAGGTCGTGCTCGTATCCTCGGAGGCATGGATGTCCCATCCAAATTGTTCTATATAGGTGTCGGCCCAATACCGAACCATTCTACACTAATATCAATATTTAAAGATCTAATATAAATATTACATGTACAAGTGCAAATAAATTGCAAATAAATTACAATAATTAAAATGGAGGACAAGAAGCGCATAGGTACGAAACCATCACAATAGCAAGGGGTATTTTCCTAGAGGGCTCGTCTAGATATGCAAGTCTTCGACACTCTGGATCAAAGCTCGTACGTCCATCGAGGTCCACAGAACACACAACAAGCAAACATCAGCACCAAATAATAAAATATAAATAAAATCATAAGTGATAGAAAGAGGCTATACAGTATGGGTCCCGCAAGTGCTGCAAGGATCGGGCACAAAAATTGAGGCAGACAGATCGATACAGGCACGGATATTGAGATGCGCATGAGGTCCGAGGTGTCATGAATTCTGAGACAAAAGGGGAACAAGCCATGCACGTAAATCGAGACATGCTTGAACTCTCAAGAAATATAATATGCACAAATTGACGCAGCACACAAATCGGTGCATGCGCACAAAATAATACTGCACAAATTATGAGAAAAGGCATGAAGGCTGAGGGACATAAAAACCGAGGTAGTACGCAACTCGAGTTAGCACGGTGCTCGTGGCAGCACGGGGCTCGATATATCATGTTGTCCAAAGCAACACATGAATCAAGATGGCACAAAAAAAAAGAGTTGACACGTACACCGAGGTGCATGTGTCCCTATAATGGCGTCACGGGAAACATGGGCTGAGGAGATGGAGATGACGACAATGGTGGTTGTGGTGCTCGAAAGTGGTGGTGGTGCTCGGAAGTAGTGGTGGTGCAAGGTGGTGGTGTCACGCCCCAGTCCCAAAAATATGTAGGACTAGGACACGTAAGCATGCCAGCCGCATGGATATGGCAACTCCAATATATGGAAACCAAATCCATACGTACGCTGTAATATGAATATCAAATCCACAAGTGGTATAAAATATAATACAAGTCACAGGGTAAAATCTAAATCTCATCCACCAAAATCATATAGAAATAAATAACCAGTATCTATGAAACTAGATCTTAATAAGAAGTATCTAAGGATGATGGTTGGATGGAAACAAATCCACTACCAACTCGAATATAAGAGCAAATACAAAATAAGTACAACACAATCAAACCCAATATAAGTATACCAGCTATCGATCACGGCTCGAAGAGAAGACATCCGCGAAGCATATACAACCATCCAAATCTGCGCTCCTGCAAATACTCAAGAACAGGTACACCTGGCAGCGGACCAGGTCCTCAGAGGGACATAACAAGATACTTAAACACATGCCAATAAAGTACTAAAATAAATATCCAATGGGGTCGCCTAACCATCTAAGTGAATGCAGTTAAGAACAACTTTCCCCACAAGTGAACTATCTGGCTGAAAACCTGGAATTTGGCATGGTTCTCTATTGGAGATCCAGGGGCCTACAAAGGCATGATGACTTTCGAACGCCGGAGGCCCGCCTGATAATAATATAATATATAGTGGTCATCACCGCCCGTATCTCCAGCGGAGAATCCGGCCGCACAATAGAAAAAGTGTAAAGGAGCTCAAATGCGGTACTTGTTGTTCTCCCCACCCCATGCTCTAAGCATGTCACATCCATGACACAATTTGGTTCATAGCCTATTCTTAGTACCCTGGCTCACCGAACAAGGACAAGGATGGGACCACCGTACTACAATAGGCTATGCCCCTAGACCTCTAATAATTGCTAAGTCTACTAGCATACAAAATTTCTAACAACAGTTATTCCTAACGAACGTCCCACACGTACCGATGATCAGTCAATACGTGCGTCCGTGATCTATATAAGACTCACAACTCGTGTAAAAATATGTGTCACAGTCAAATGAACCTGATGATGCTACATGATAATGGGGTAGTCTCATAAACAAGGTCAATGCAAATATATAAATAAAACATATCGCGACGACACCGCCGCGCGCATTTTATATAACAGTTAAAATATATGAACTAAAGACAGAAAATAAAGATGCATGCAACGTATGGAATATAAATAACAGTACAATGGCAAGGTATACTTGCCTGGCAAGGAAGCTGCAATGTACCAATAATCTGCTCCAGAAATCGCGCAGAACAAATCCAATATCCTATGTACACATAAATATAATATAATAGAATCATTAGTCTTTACACTAGCACATACACAACCATATTTACACTGGACTCAGGGGGTATACTAGGGGTAACACTAGTCATCTAACACGATCAATTACGCGTTGAATTACGCGGGTGTCGCGTCTTCAAGTACTTTACGAAATCAATCAGTCAACTGACAGGTGTCTATGCCAGTACGTTAATGTATGCAAGGCGGACAAATTCACAAGTTCTTAGGGTCAACATGGTCAAGGTAAGTATGGGATTGTCTACGGTGTCCTAGGGTCGTACAGTCTGAATATTTAGTCATAATTATCAATTAGCATTTACTTACATATATATTCATATAACTATATAATAATATAACCATCAATTTATTTACATAATTATTGGAATATATATAGTAATTACGTACATAAATATATATACCAAACTGAATAATATTTGCGTACATGTAAATGTACGAACGCGCGTTGGGTTCTCCGACTCAGGGTCTGATGTAAACTAACCGTGGTGGCTAAATACTATGTCCTACTTGAACACTATCAGAGAATGTACTCGTCTGGGGTCCTGCTGCTGGTATGAATTAGAGTCCAAATAGCCTATGTATTATAAATTTATCACGTCAAAAGATAATTTATTTTAATTTATTTAATTTTGGAATAATTACTCTAAAATCCTATTTTAATCTTATTATTCTGATTTTTATGTTAGTTCCTAAATTTTGTCCAAAGAAACTAAAATTTATCAACTCGAGACTCATGGCACGCAAATCGAGGCGATCTGTTGACCGAAAAGTCAACCGACATAAACTCAACTTTTATGCATGATTTCCTGTAGATTTCAGTGTTAAAAATATGCTAGAATTTATGGCTCATCCGAATTCAAATTTGTTTGGGAATTATGGCACATACAAATTCCGTATCGTGCAACGATGGTTAAATTCTAACCTAAAAGTTCTACAGAAATAACAGTATATAAATACTTCGAAATAAATTATGGGAAAAACATATTTCAATGATCTTGACATTAGCTTTCTGAAACTTTAAACGGTTAATGATTCTGATTCCTGGTTCTCCCGGAATCGCGAAAACATCAAAATATATCTATTTTTGGACATACTGTGCTCTACGAATTTTCCAGAATTTAATACTCATAATTTCGTAAAACAATTTATATAATCAGAAAGCTAACCTCAATATCGTTCTAACACAAAAAACTAGGCCTCGTTTGGAGTCCGGAGCTATGCGCAATGGCTTTTGGAAGATGAAGGAACCCTAGATGGCAATTCTCCAAAAATCGGCTCAAGAAAAACCCTAGAAAATAACTTAAACTATTATATATATAGAGGAGAGAGAAAGTGCAGCCGCGGCTCGGAGTTGACATGTGTCAGCCATCCGTGCAGCCCTGCCCAAATCAGACGATCAGAATCTGACGCGGCTCGGCTCAGCTGAGTCCGAGTCAAACTCTGACTCGGCTCGGCTCGGCTCGCACCCACCCCGCGGTCACTAACAGTTTTTAATTCAGTTTTTCATAATTAACTCAAAATAAATGCTAAAAATAATCAGAAAGTTCTCAAAATATTCTAGAAAATATATTTTATTATTTAGAACCTAAAATAAAAGTTTGGGATATTTTTAATTAAGTTTGAACATAAAATAAATTCTTCAAAGTCGTAGAAAATTAGTGTTACTAGTTTTTAATTAACTAAAAATTATGGAAAAATCCCAATAATTTAAAATAGCCTAAAAATTATTCTAAATAAATATTTATATAAGTGAATATACTAAAAATTTATTTTCTAATTAACTAAGAGAATACTCTAAATAAATTCAATATTTATAATAAATATAATAATATAAAATATATACAAAATACCTATTTTGGGTGAGAGAGTTTACAGGTGGTGGCCGAATCCGAGGGTAATAGGGCCAAGTGAGGGATAAGAAGGAGAGAGAGAGAGAGAGAGAGAGAGAGAGAGAGAGAGAGAGAGAGCACTATCGAGAGAGGGAGAGGGAGAGAGAGAGAGAGGGCTAGATCGAGAAAGAGTGTGAGCTGGAAAAAGAGCGATCAAAGAGAGAGAGAGAGAGAGGGGGGGGGGGGGGAGGGAGCGAGAGAGAGAGGGGAGAGCACCTGGGGGGAGAAGATGAACCGACAGAGAGAGAGAGGGAGGGAGATGTCCAGCGGGTGAGGGAGGGAGAGCTAATATGAGAAAGGGGAGAGGGGAAAGGGAGATCGGGTAAGGGGGAGAGCTGTCGGCTGAAGGGAAAAGTGTAGGGGTAGGTAGGGGGTTTGGGTTAGAGTTGGATTAGGGGTTGGGGTTAGGATTTAGTTATAATAATAATAATATGAATGATAATAATAATAGTAAAAACAATAAGAAGAATAACAATAACAACAACAACAACAACAACAATAATAATAATAATAATAATAATAATAATAATAATAATAATAATAATAATAATAATACCAATAAATTCTAATTTTAATTCCAACAGTAACACAAATAAAATTAATAATTAAATAATACCAACAATAAAATAATCAACTACGGAAACAACATGAGATCAGGCCTCAACAATCCAAGTCAAATAAAGATCCAAAATAATTTTTTTAAATTACTCAAATTCTGAAATACCATCATATGCATATTTATAAAAATTGGGATATGAAAAAACTTGTGCGAGAAAAATGAGTACAATCTTTAGGATGAATTAGATAGGTGTTGGACACACTTAATGTTACCTCAATAAAACCTTGTCAGGAGAAACTCAATGGAAAAAAAATCCATGACTGTAGAAGCATAAAAAATACGCTGCAGAGTTATACGCAGTATTTCAGTGCTGTGTGGCGTAAGACATGACTTCAGAGCCATCGGCGTACAAACAGAGCCTTATCGCCAGTACAACGTAAAATATAGCTCCAGAACAGCCCGCGTAATGCAGTATTTCTAGGCTGCTCCGGCGTAAAAAGGTTGTTACATCTCCACTTTGGCGTAAAACCTACTCGCTTTTAATGCAGTGGAAAGTCGTACGGAGAACTCTTCGTATTCCTCGAATGAACCTGTCAGATCATGCAGTGAACCTGACTCCTGACAAAGAGTACTGCACAACTATCCAGACGACGACTGTAATGATGGTGTGGCACAGAGACCCAAACCGTCGTTTAGTGACATTTGCTTGATACAAAATGCTTTTACGCATACAAGGGAATATGCTGCCTAGATTTACACAGGCAGATGTGAACTTTTACGCTCAGCAAGAGACAAAACGAACCGCCACGTCAAAAGCTACTCCTTGTACAGAGCTCGAGGCACGTCTCTACAGTTAATGCGCGTGATGGGGGCCGATCTCTGCATTTAATGCACGAGATTTGGTCCTATTTTCAAAGACTGGGTGAGCCATAATTATGAGTAATACGTCCACATCATCACCACTGCATATTACGCTATCAGGCTATTTTTAGCTATAGGAGCACGCTGTACGCTACATCCTTGAAATACGCAGACCTGACTATTTTCAGCTATAAGGAGTACACCGTATGCTATCTCCTCGGAATACGCCAACTCAGGCTACATTTGCATTATTGCGTAATAAGGCTATTTGGTCCAGAATTAGCTCAAGACCTCAGTCAAGGAAGGAGAATCGGCTATCTTGTATGCTAGCTACCTATCCATGCAGCATCAGGCTTCTACGCCTACTGGGCTTCTACGCCTACCTGGCCTCTACGCCAGTTTGACAACTATTTGGCTTCTACGCCATGGTGATAGTTATTGGCTTCTACGCCAACCTTTTTTATGCGAGGGACAGATACCTACGTGGCTTGCATGCCGTGATCTTCGTAACAGTTATACGCATTATCTCATAATGGGACACGCGTCACACGGAGATTTAGAAGATCATTTATACGTGGGTGGCATTTATTATAACCGCCACTTAAAAAGTGCCATACTCTCTACTATCCGGCTTCTACGCCGA
This sequence comes from Iris macrosiphon, assembly GCA_036927795.1. Taxonomy (NCBI): domain Eukaryota; kingdom Viridiplantae; phylum Streptophyta; class Magnoliopsida; order Asparagales; family Iridaceae; genus Iris; species Iris macrosiphon. Next base: position 1,747,601 of record JAYESA010000026.1, on the reverse strand, counting down.
CTGGACGATTACTGTCACTAAAATCCTATAAATAGAGACCTCTATTCACAGAGGTCCAGGGTCGAAAGGTCAAAAACTCGGAGAATAGAAGTCAAAAAATTGAAGAACAAAGAGAGTATAGCACAGACAGTGAGGAGCGATCGACAATTTTTGTATCGAGCATCTACTCCCCTTTGCAATCTTTGAAGCTTCTCCGTCATCTATAGCGCTTCTTCATAATCGTATGGTCCAAGGGACAAAGTGATCGACCGCATATCAGACTCCTATAGCAATATTTACCCAGATTAAAATTTATATTTGACATCCTCGTATAGGATTAATTGTACTTCTTGTTTGTAAACCAAAGAGAGGGTTTCGTATAAACCTTGTTTCATTTCTTTTGTTTATTATCAAACACAAGATGGCGACTCTGCTGGGGACCTCTTTCTCATCTAACGAGAAAGCAATTGCTCAACACGATACAGTATCAGTAGGATCAATGAAGAAGACCCTGGTCGTCCAGTTCGACCAATCCGTCTACGAAGATATGCTTCTAGCAGGGGGTAGCTCTCATTTTCTCTCTGTCCAAGACAACAGGAAACTGCGTAAGGTCTGGATGCCCCGGACATCCCCTACTATTCCTACCGACTCTCCTGTTTCTCCGACCAACAAGGTTGTAACTTCACAACCTTCGTGCTCTGCGCGTAAAACTCTGTCTCTCGTTTGTGACATGACAGACAAAACTTCTGACGATGCCTCAGTGCTAATCCAGAAGTCTGCTTTGCGCTTTGCGCATAAAACTCTGTCTCTTGTCTGTGACATGGCAGACAAAACTTCTGACAATGCCTCAGTGCTAATCCAGAAGTCTGCTTCGCGCTCTGTGCATAAAATTCAGTCTCCCGTCTGTGACGTGGCAGACAAAATTTTTGATAATGCCTCAGCGCCAAATCAGAAATTCCAAACGCGCTCCGCGCATAAAAATGCATCTGCCCTCCTTGGAAAAGCAGATGGTCCCTGCAATCTACGCAATGGAAAACAAGTGGCAGAATTCTTAACTTCTCGGCCTTTACGCCAGCAAGAGAAGAATCTGCCCGCCCTCCAGATTACGCGAGAAGCTGATGGCCGATTGAGGACCTCCTCAGTTTTATACCAGCCTGAGAAGAACTCCAAAATACGCCAGGTGAAGCCCCTCAGCGTAAAGAAGGCCCAGTTTACGGAAAGGCACACTCCTCGGGGATCATCTGCTACTCATATGGCTAACCTGCTGTACACGGGTGGTAGGGGAAAAGTTATGGTTCCCAACATCCGCATGCCGACTGATGTGAACAGGGGAAACAAGCCTTCTTCTTCTTCTTCTTCTTCTGTTAATCCTCCTGACTTGCGTGAATATCTGATCCAGAAGCACAAGGATAGGGGATCTTCCAGCATGTCTATTACGCCTCCTAGGGAGCACTATTGTAATAGTCATAGGATTGTAGTTAATTATTGCTGTTCTGAAGCAAAACGGTCGGTTTTCGACCGGTTGAACTACTCTCTGTCATTCCAGGAAGAAGAGCCTACATATGCATCAGTGAACATGGCTTCACACGTTCCTAGGGGAAGGTTGAATTCAAGACGTCATCCCTCTAGAACTCCAAGCCAAAGGAGATTCGACAAGCTCCTTAAGAACACTGAAGCTGGGGTATTCCGAAATACCCGTTAGAGGTCACGACAACCGGCTTTGTATTCTTCTGATTCCGACACTGGGGGTCGCCAATTTCCTGAATCAGATGCTGAAAGTATAGAGTCAACTTCTACAAAGACCTATACTAACCCTTCAATGATACCCAGGGAAATAGGAGTCTATGCCATTGGAGATAAACGCGAAGATGCTTCCCCATCAGGAAGCACTGAGCAACGTATCGCTGTGTTGGAGACATCTCTGAAAGAGATATAATCCATGATGGAGAATATGCACTAGATGATGCTGACTCAACATACAGCTGCTATAGCTCAAGCATCGGTCTCTCCAACTCAGATACGTGTGGGGGTAGACTTACCACCATCCAACGTGAATCAGGAGCCTGCTCTAGATCAAGAGTCAGCAGCTCCCCCACTTCCTAAATCAGAGAATGTATTGCCACCTGTTGGAGTTGTAATACAACCAATCTCTCATCACTCTGCGGTCCCTCTACCAGCTGAAGATCCAATCCAGGTAGTGCGAGAATTGAAAGCCCAATTTGATGCCTTGAAGCACAAAGATCAGCTCAAGAAATTAGGAATCAACAGCCTTACCCAGCTATCTGGGATGAGGTCCCTTTCCCTCCTAAATATAAACCACAAACTATGTCTTTGTTTGAGGGAAAGACATCACCGAGCCAGTATATGAACTACTTCAGTATGATGACGGTATTATTGCAAGGGAATGACGCCCTTCTCACTCGAGTATTCAAAGGCTGTCTCTCGGGAGTGGCTTATTAGTGGTACCGTAGTCTTGCGGACAACTACATTACTTCCTTTAAAGATTTCAAGACTTTGTTCTTCGTACGATTCTACGAAGGAGGGATGGACATGTCTATGTCCTCTCTCATCGAAGTGAAGCAGAAGGAAAAAAAGAACGTTCGCACTTTCATCAAATGTTTTCTTCAAGCCACTTTGCAAATGCCTCCCGGAGTTCCAGACTCGACATTGGTGGACATTTACAGAAAGAACCTTCTTTCGGTGATCTCGGTGTTCATAGGACCATATCTGTTCCATGATTGGCCCTTGTTAATCATCTCAGTGGTGGCCGCTGAGGACAACAGTCGGAAGGCGCATGATAATGGGATTATGATATCTGCCTCTGATAGAGGCAAGAGGTCATCCTCTAACAGCGACCATCCTCGTGGTTCCAAAGGAAAAGAAGCTCTGGCGATCAATACGTCTAGGCAAAAGACTACAGCAACCACACAGACGAAACCTGGGACTTCCAGGCCCATTGAAGTGTACTCTTTTGACGATGACGACATCCCGAGTATATTCGAGTGTCTAGTCAAAAGCGGCAAGATTACCCTCCTAGAGGTAAAATGGCCTAATAAAGTCGGCAGTACCAATAATCTCAAGTACTGCATTTTCCATAGGTACATACATCACCCCACAAAGGCGTGTTATGTACTGAAGAGGAAGATCCAGGAGTTGATCGACGCTAAGGCCATCACTCTGTGCAACAACGAGAAGACGGTCACAGCCAACGTGATCTCTCTCAAGTTTGGCAATCTGCCTCCACAAGAAGTTTCGGATGGTGTTGTACCTATTTTCCGGACAACGATGAACATCGTTAATCTTCCTCCAGCTAGGGGTCAAAATCATGACCTGGTAGCCCTAACTACCCAGTGGGGCAAGATTATGTGGGTTCATCCAGATCTGGTGTCAGAGATCGAGGAAGAGACTCAAGCTGCTAAGGCTAAGTCTAAGAAGAACTCGAAGCGTAAACCATGTCATATGGTTGCGGTATCCTCGACATCAGAAGAAGAGGTTTTGGCTACTGGAACCCGTTCAGGGAAAGCTTACCTCAAGGACTATGGAGCAAGTCAAGAAGATGCATCGACAGACGCTTCAGCTGCCAAGCCTTCAGAACCGGAACCCGCCATACCAGAGGTCGGTCCTTCGAGACCAACATCGACGGACAAGGGGAAGCAAAAAGAAGTACGCTTTGATAAACCTTTGAAGAACATTCAAAACAAAGGTTTAAAGAAGCCGTATAACTTCGACATCCTGGCCTAGTTGGCTAATACACCAGCCAGATTGTCTATTTTTGAACTACTCAGGCTCTCTAAAGACACTCGTCAAGCCCTGAGTGTAGCATTAATGTAGGCGGATGCATACTTGACCCAACTCAAGTCCCCTGATGAAGAACCTGTGGCATGTCCTCAATGCCATAGTGTGATGGAGGTGGTCCCAAATATCACTTTCACTCAAGATGATATGCTGTTAAAATATAACAGGCATGACAGACCCCTCTGTTATACCGGATAAGTCGGTTCCATGGAGGTTGACCGGATTCACATAGATCCGGGATCATCGATCAGCATCATCCCTCATAGTCTGTTCAGACTGCTGAGGATTTCTACCAACGAATTGGCTTACACCACTACTACAATCGTGGGCTTTAAAGCCAGGAAAAGTAAGCCGTTGGGGAAAATTCGTCTGATGATCCAGATTGGTGACCTCAGATCAGTGGCTACATGCTATGTTATTGATTCAAAGGTGTCCTACAATATTCTGCTGGGCAGACCTCGGATCCATGATCACAATATCGTTCCTTCGACTCTACATCAATGCTTTAAATATGTAGATGCCCAAGGAACAGTACAAACGGAGTTTGCCGACCTTAACCCGTTCAAAAGAGTAGAATCTTACTACTCCGATGCCATTTTGTACACTCAAGACTACATGGAGGAGGTGTCAGGCGAGACAGAGGAGGAATCCCACCAAGAGCCAGAAGAACCCTCTGCCAAGCAACCTCTGTCAATCAAGGTGAAAGGGCAAACTACTCGTCCGAAAGTCATGGAACCCATGGCTATCCACCTGAACAAAACCAGGTCAGGAAAAGGAGGTGATCCTCTAGTGATCACTTTGAACCAGAAACCTCCACCTTTGGTCATCAACCTTCGGCATAACTAGCAGCCGACTGATGTAAATATAACCGAGAACGTAGTTTCTGATGATAATAAATATCCTCTTTTCCAGTACATTGACGTTCAAATTCCAAATCAGGAATCCTCTCCCCATGACGATATAGAACCTATAGCACAAAAATTCTTGGAAGCTATATATTCCTATCATCCGTATGTATGGGAAGTAGCGTCGTCATCTAATGTCATCACGCCATATGGGCCACATGAGGATTCTATCTTTATTGGCCCGCCTACTCGCAGCAGTCAGCGTCCAATAGTCTTCGGTCGCATGCGCAATAAACCGACTGTACAAGAGGATTCTCCCGATAACGATGCTGGTAAAATGTAGGTTCACAGATATAGCCCGCAAGCTTTGAAGATTATGCAAAGTATGGGTTATGACTTGAAGCTGGAACCATGCCTCAACTACGGGAAAGGCAGGCGAATGCCGTTGAGGATATTTTTTTCTCTTCTCAAGATGGCTCGTCGTCCTCTGGCTCATATGATGCTCTCGAACGAGCATTATCAGTAAATACGGTATTAACAGATTCCCTCGAAGTAGACGAACAAGAATCTGAACCGTTTGAGAATGACTCTTGGGCTCAGCAAATGGATATACAGTGGGAACTTTGGTTCGAGTAGAGAGAACTTTCCACTGAAGATAAAGTTATCCAAATTGACGTTGGGGATGAACTTTCGCCAAAGCCGATATTTATCAGTAACAATCTTTCTGAAGAAGAAAGGAAAGAAATAATCCAGCTGATAAAAGAATATATTGACGTCTTTGCATGGAATTATGAGGATATGCCAGGTCTTGATCCAAAAGTGGCTACTCATAAGCTCAACATATTGCCCAATTCGAAGCTTGTGAAGCAACATCAACATCAGTTTCGTTCGGATATGATGGACTCCATCGAAGCTGAAATCAAGAAGTTGATAGCCTGCGGCTTCATCCGGGAAGAACATCCTGACTGGGTCTCCAATGTTGTCCAGTCATGAAGAAAAGTAGAAAAGTATGTGTCTGCATCGATTACCGAGATCTGAATGCAGCCTGCCCCAAGGATGAGTTTTCTCTTCCCATTACAGACGTCATGATCGATAATATATGCGATTTTGAATGCATGTCTTTCATGGACGGATTTTCAGGATACAACCAAATCAAGATGCATCTTGAAGATGAGAAGCATACTGCCATCCGGACACTATTGGGGGTATATTGCTATACGGTCATGCCCTTCGGACTGAAGAATGCCGGGGCTACGTACCTACGAGCTATGAGTAACATATTCCATAAGCATTTACGTATAACGGTAGAGTATTATGTGGATGATATAGCTGTCAAAAGTTGCCTCAAGGATAATCACATCCAAGACTTGAAGACAATTTTTGAGTTGATGCGCCAACATCAACTCAAAATAAATCCTACAAAGTCCTTTCTTGGTGTATCCAGTGGCAAATTTCTGGGATTTGTCATTACCGCTAAAGGCATTTAGGTGGACCCAGATAAAGTAAAGGCCATCTTAGAAATGCGACCACCCCATAATCTGAGGGAACTCAGGGGATTTCAAGTTCGTCTGGTTTATATCAGGAGATTCATATCCAACCACTCTGGGAGATGTCAGCATTTTTCTTGTCTCATGAAGAAAGGTGTATCCTTCGTATGGGACAAAGCCTGTCAGCAAGCGTTTAATGATATCAAATGCTACCTCACTAATCCTCCAATTCTGGTGCCTCCCGTCATAGGAAGACCATTCTTGCTGTATGTTCGAGCAATGGATCATTCTCTGGGAGCTCTCCTCGCACAGAAGAACGATGAGGGTCATGAACAGGCTATCTACTATTTGAGCAGGATGATGGTCGGAGCTGAACACCGGTACAATCCAGTAGAAAAAGAATATTTGGCCCTAATGTTCGTTATTCAGAAAATGCGATACTATGTCACAGGCCAGACTATTCATATCATCTCCAGGATCAATCCTCTTTGGGTATTGATGAACAAGCCAAGTGTTCTTAATTCCTGACTCGCGATTTGGGCGATGTTATTAACACTGTATGACATGGTGTACGTCCCTCAGAAGTCCATCAAAGGCCAAGCATTGGCTGATTTTCTAGCTGCTCATCCGATTTCGGAGACCTCCAAACTATACGAGGATATTTCCGACGAAGTTACAGATTGTAATTCTGCAATAGAAAGTAATACATGGCAACTATTCTTCGATGGTGCCTCCAGGACTGGTCCCAGAGGAAATGTGGTTTCAGGAGTAGGAATTGTCCTGGTCACTCCCGATAAATTCGTCATCTATCGAGCATATTCTCTTAGCGAGCCCTGCTCTAATAATATGGCAGAGTATAACGCTCTACTAATCGGGCTCCAAGTCGCTAAAGAATTGGACTTTGAATCTCTGGAAGCTTTCGGTGATTCTCTGTTGATCGTCAATCAAGTGAGAGGAATATATGAAGTCCGTAACCCAGATCTCATTCCTTATCACCAAGCAACGGTCAAGATAGCCATGACATTCAAAGGGTTCTTCCTAGAGCATGTACCTCGATCTCAGAATCTATAAACTGATACCCTGGCCAGTCTAGCTGCAGATTTAGCTACTCCTATAAGAAGGAAGAATTCGGTGATCCTTCTTAACAGAGATTTATTCTGTATGAAAAACAACTTTTACATAGAACGTAGCTACGCTGTGAACACAGATCCTCCCAAGAGAGACTGGAGAAGCCCTTTTATAAATTTTGTGGCATATGGAATCTTACCAGAAGATCCTAAGGAAGCAGTATCCATCAAAAGACGATCATTACGCTTCTATTTTGATGTATCTTTATAATGTCTATATCGTCAAACCTACGATGGATTGCTATTACGATGTCTCTCCGATGATGAGGTACAGCGGATTATCCGTGAAGCTCATGATGGCGTATGCGGAGCACACCAACCCGGTCCTAAGCTATAGGATCGCATCAGAAGGATGGACTATTACTGGCCTACTATGATCACAGATGCAATAAAATATGCAAGACAATGCAAAGCTTGCCAGGTTCATGCAAATTTTTTACATCAATCGTCTGAACATTTACATCCTACGGTTGCATCCTGGCCTTTCGAACATGGGGTATGGATATCATTGGTCCTATTCACCCGTCTTCTTTCAGAGGTCACCGGTTCATATTGGCCATCACGGATTATTTCTCCAAATGGGCAGAGGCGATCCCTCATCTAACGTGATCAGCTTCATCAAGCATAATGTCATTTATTGCTTCGGGATTCTTCGAAGGATAATTTATGACAACGGGCCTCAATTCATCAGCCAAGCGTTTCATCGATTTTGCGATAAAAATTGGTACAAAATGTGGCCTCTACGGCATACAATCCTGCTGCTAATGGTTTGGCGGAAGCTTTCAACAAAACCATTATCAAACTCCTGAAAAAGTTAGTCTCTTCGAACAAAAGAGATTGGAACGAGAAGCTAGGAGAATGTCTTTGGGCATACCGCATAACGGTACGAGCATCGACGGGTTGTACCCCATTCTCTTTGGATTACGGAAGCGAAGCAGTTCTTCCCATTGAAATCTAAATTTTGTCACTCAGAATGGCAGTGGCTAATGAGTTGACACAGGAAAAGAATGACCTATTAAGGCTTCAAGAGCTAGAAGGATTAGACGAGAAATGCCTTCAAGCCCAACAGCGTATCGCGTTCTACCAGGCACGCATTTCCAGAGCCTTTAATAAAAAAGTGAAGGAAAGAGTGTTCAAAGTTGGCAAGCTAGTTTTAGCTGTGAAAAGGCCAATGATTATTACTCATAAGAGTAAGGGTAAATTCCAATCCAAATGGGAAGGCCCTTATGTGATCGAGACGACGTTCTCAAACGGCACTTACAGATTAGCAAGCCTAATGGAGACTAATTGATGGCTCCTATCAACGGCAAATTCCTGAAGAGGTACCACGCTTAATCTCCTTTGCTCAAACGGAGTATGGTGAAGATCTCATTCTGACGATACTACTTCCAAAGGACTAGTTGGATCATATTCTATCATGTCCATATAACCTCTGAATAGATAGGTCTAACTAATTTGGAACATCAAAATCTATCACGTTCATATTACCTCTGATAGTGTTTTGTGTACAAATTTTAGTTGGGTCATATTCTGTCATGTCCATATAACCTCTGAATAGATATGTCCAGCTGAAGCTTACCGAAAGGATATCACGTCTATATTACCTCTGATATCACTTTCACTCTACCCTATTATTTATATTCCAAAATAATAGGTCCACCAAAGTCAGATAAAATTTCTTTATTATCTCCCGGAGGAGCAAAATTATATATAAAAGCAAAAAGGGTACATCATTTGGGAGGAGCAGTCAAATCACGGATCTGCTGCGCCAGGGCGGCCATCTTCTCATTCCTGGAGCTCAAAACGGTAGCGCGAGCTTGCTCCAACCTTGCCTCCTCATTGTTCAAGGCAGACATTTCAAAAAAATGACATACATAATCTGCGTGGATGATACCCATACGTGCCAGGTTCTGCTGAGACTCTTCCCTTTGGTCATTCAACACATCTCGAGCTGCCGACAAAGAGAGAGCCTTCTCCTTGGCCTTGGCGAGTTTATCTTCCAATTGGCGGATCCTCGCTGCCTCTTCCTCATATTCGGCCTCGCACTTGGCCAGCTGGGGAATAACATAGCCCAATGAGGCATGCTCCTTATTTATCTCTTTCTGCTGAGCCTCGATGGACTTGCTCAGAGTTTCCATCTCCCCAACAAGCCTCGCAGTCAAAGAGTCATATTCAGCCTGGACCAGGTCATCAATGTTGCCCTGGGATAGTTGTAAATAATTGTTAATGGGTTATTCCAAACCATTAACTATCTGCTCCAGTGTATCAGCTCTCCCAGCATCGTTGAAATCTCTGATCGGCATTATCGCAAACTGGGAGGACCTCCTCAGAGCCTCAAAACCTAGATTCTTTGCCAGCACTATTGATATCAGCGTATTAAAAGTGGTGTAGAAAATACTGGTATACTGCTCAATCAGCATGGCAAAATCAGATTGGGTGCTGGGAGTGGCTGCAATATCGGCGAATCCCCTTCCAAGAACGACTACAGAGGGTGTCATCACAGTCGTCACTTCAGTTGAGGGTGCGACAAAGGTAGAGGCACCGACAACGGTCGAAGTGGCTGGCGTACTCAAAGGAGGCATAGTCATAATGACAGACTCATCCTCCTCTCGAGATATCAAAACTATTTCGGGCGAGCCGGCACCCGAAAATGTTTTCTCTTCAAAGTCGGGCACCTCCATGTCGTCGGCAGGAGCTAAAAAAGAGCCAAAAGTTGCGTCGATACTGCCCTCCCTATAGATGTCTTCCACAAAAAAGAAGACAAGAGAAAGTTAATATCAACATGATGTTAATTTTTCTAAAAGAGGCATAAAGACGATATTTACCCATAGCCGATGGTTTATATGTCGCGTCGGCAGCCAATATAGCTAAATCATTTCTTAATGATGCTAAGCGAGATGTCATACCTGGAGAAGGGGGTGTGCCAACTGACACTGGCAGGTACTCCTCCAGGTTTTCACCAAGGTCCACTCGAGGCTCATCGGGTGGAATCTCGCTGGATGTACTTACAGACGCAGCAGGGGTTACTCCCGTTACTGGTCTGGATAAAGATATTCTTATTTCGCTTGGCCTCGAAGGCGATCTTGTACCACTATCTGAAGCGGTAGCAGCGATAGCAGCCTCGAGCAAAGAATCTCAGGCACTGTCAGCCGGAACTGTGGAGGTTCCCTCTCTAATAGGCGAAGGACCTCTAGTCAAAAATTTATCCCCAACAGGAAAAATAACAGGTTCACTCCTTGGAACCTCAGGGCGGGAAGTTCTGACAGGACCACTAACAGTCTACTTTTTCTTGTGAGGGAAAGCCTCCTTCAGAACAGGAGCCCTTCGCTTTCCAGAGATAACAAGAGGCTCTGTAGGCGGAGGTATTACACCTCTCGATACTGTCATCAAAAACTCATCTGTACCGACAGCGTCTTCATCTTCGTCAAAGGAGACTGATGGGAGATCCTCTCTTCCAGAAGACTTATGAGTGGGCATCCTAAAACTTTCACGCATATCGAAATTGCGATAGAAGGTATTGATGGCCACATAAAACTGGGCGTACGAATGGAGGATGCGCAACTCCATGGAGAGAGAAGTCACGGGTATAGTAAAGGCCGCTCCAGTATAACCCATTATAAAGAACCGCCATCCTCTCGCCCCGTTAATAAGTCCACCTCTGGATTTGAAGCTAGTGATGGCATTTCCCACGTGCAACTGGTCATACCCGAACTGCTTGGCGAACCGACTAGGCAGATAGGGCTCCAAGAAGCAATGGTCTTCACTTCTGTACAACAATTGGGAAGGTCTAATGTAGACCAACCAATAAAAAGCTTCAGGAGAAAGAACTGCCTTCCCTTCACCTGAATCCAGAAGTCTCGTCCCCTGTTGATTGATATGTACAGTGGGGACGGTGCAAAAGAGCTTCCAGCTGTGAGCAAAATTTAACGCTCGCCGACAGTCTACGACTGTGACCACTTTCCAAGTGGAGTTCTTGTAATTCAACAAGAAATTACTCCCCGAACTACTGCCAGAGCCGGGAGACATCACCCTGGGGTTATGGAGAATTAACCATCCCATCAAATACAGGAACAGTAATTCTACCCTAGGAAAGCTGTCACGCCGTGTTTTATCGACAAGCAGCCCACCAGTAATGGCCCTCAGGCCAGCTTGTATGCGGCATACCATAGCAGGGAGCAGGCCCAATCTTGCCCCAAATACCAGATGCACTGCAGGCCATAAGGTGTTGCGGTGAATGAGATCCGAAGATGCAATGCCAGGTACTACCAGTCGGCGTAGCCATACAGAGAGGAAGCCAGCCAGTTGAGCTTCCCTCGACAGAGGCCTGCGGTAATGCCTCATATAACTATAGGCTTTAGTGCCTGCAGGATAACTCCCTTTCTCCTCATTGAGAATCTGATCGGAAGCCCCAGCATCTTCGATAAGATTATCGACTACCTGAGCATTAAGCACGCTCAGAAGGCTCAGAGGCTTATCCCTGCTATCCGCGACTTTGTCTGGCTTAGCAGCCCTGGCCTGATGAAAGAAGAGATAGGACGCCCACTTGTTGGTATGAGCCAAATCAGAGGGCTCATTATAGAAAGTGGTGCAAGCAAGGTAGTGGCACATCAGCTCTTAATACACTACCACTACCCGAGGGTCTGTATCCTCTAGCTCCCGGTTTGTGGGAACATACTCTTCATAAGGAGTATCCCCCATTGGCAGTCTTGAAATCTCTGCCATCTCGTGGAGGGCCAATCCTAACTCCCCTAGAGGAGTGGCAAAAGTCCCGGTAAGCAAGATATACTGCTCCATCAGAGCCAAAAATAGGTTGGAATTGGGAGGCAGCCCAACACTGGTAGCACTCACAGCCGCAAACAGACCAATGCTCTCCAGCTAAGTCTGAAAATGCTTCAGGGCCCAGGCAGCTAAATGAGCCCATCGAAGATTTGTAGGGGTAAGCCACCCCTTGGTCCGATGATTCACCTTGGGGTATACTCCTCCTTGTCCCATGAAGTCATTGCAGAAAGTCGGCAACTGGACTGGCTGGAACAATGAAGTGTCTTCACTCGGGACGCTGCACAAAAATAATCCCCTGAAGGGCATTACAGAGCCGGAAGGGCGACTTACAAATAACCCTTGGTCGGACCCTTTATGGTAAAAAATCTTCCCTGGCTAGCCGTGAAGATTAGGGGTCAGAGTCCATGACATCTTCCTCGGATGCGTGGCATGGAAGAATGTCGAGATGGGATAATCTCTCGGCATCCTGGGCAGGTACATGACCATGCCCCCAGCAGTGAAAACCCAGTCTTCCTTCTTGGGCTTTGTCTGGGATTGTTTGTCAATCATATCCCCGAAAAGGAAAGCTGGTTTGACATACTTGTCCCCATCTATATATGTCAGGGGCTCCCCGTTGATCATGCTCAACAGCATTCATTCCCCTTGAGACGATATCAGGTTTCCCCTTCCTTCAGGATACTGGGGTCCGAAAATAGGAAATGTCACATGGGACAGATCTTCCAGGTAATTGGAGTTCAGCATCCCAGCAGCATAACCCATCACCTCAGCCAACGGAGGTATCTGTAAGTTAACTACAAAATGCAAGAAGAACAATTCAATTTCTATACTAGATTTTACATCTTGCAGCTTATGCCATAGATTAACAGTCTGTTCTTTTATGCCAAGACTGTGAAAACTTGAATTTCTATGCTGGAACCTATTACGTAAGCGTAAAATTCAAGATTGGCAGTATACACAAAAAATCTGACAGTCTGTGTTTTTACGCCAGACTGCCAAAGTTTGAGTTATTATGCCAAAATTTTTATCCAGAGCGTAACACCCAAAATTTGTAGTATACGCCAAATTTTGGCAGTCAAAGCTTTTACGCCAGACTGCGAAAATATGGAGTTTCTATGTTGACACATTAGAAATATGGGCATAAAAGATAAGACATCTCTGTGCATCATCTTCCTCGAAGAGGCGTTCAGTACAGATGATGACCTAGCGCATCCACGTGCAACGTGTGCGAAGGGTTTTCTTCATTTTTCTTGTCGTCCCAAAAGCTTTACCTATAACGCCCGGTACACAGCTCGTCGGTAGGACACTTCGTTCAGAGCGAGGTTCGCTTTGCCCGATGGGAGTCGCTCTTGCTTGGGCAGAGGAGCGAGAAGAGGAGGCAGCCTTCTTTCCCTTAGAGGTGGAGGTTGGTTTTGGTGCCATTGCTAAAAACTCAGAATGCTCAGAGAAGAAACGAAGGAGTGTTCTCAAAGAGACGAAGGTTTTTTTTTCTTTTGCAAAAGACAGGTGAAGAGTTTTCTCTCTGAAGGCCTTGGGGTATTTATAGAGTTCAGATGGACTCCTCGAATCCCTAAACAAATTCGATATTTAATATTCGGTTATGATTCGGGAACACGTCAGCCTATCATTTAGGGAAGACGGACAGTTAGCGAATTCAAAAAGCTTTTCGTGCAGAGCAGATTCATGATTTTACGCCAAGGAGCTTTTTTATGCTCGGCAGCTACAAATCTACGGTTTACGCTCAGGGGCTATAAGTCTATGATTTTACGCCCGGATGCTTTTACGCTCGGTAGCTTTTACGCTCGAGAGGCTACAAACCTACGACTTCATGCTCAGAGGTTACAAATCTATGATTTCACCCTAAGAAGCTTTTTACGCTCAGAGGCGACAAATCTACGACTTCACGCTCGAAACTTTTCTTTTCAGAGGCTATAAATCTATAGTTTTACGCCCGGATGCTCTTATGCTCAACAACTTTTATGCTCGAGAGGCTATAAACTTATGATTTTATGCTTATCCACACTATGGATCCATGACTTTTTGCATACCTTAAAAAATACGCAGGCCAGAGTATGCGTATATTTGAACAATTCTCAAGGCGGCCAATTACAAGGGTTTTTCTCGGAAGATACTTCTTCTTGGTCTCAAAATATCCCAAGTACCCAAAGCATAATAGAGTTCAGCATTGAAAATGACACTTCTTCTTGGGTCGATCTGAAGTTCATCCAAAATCTAGTCGGAACCTTTTCTCGACTGTTCAAGCATGGTCAGTTTTGACAGACAGCCATTTCTCGCCCTACTTCAAGGGATTTTCGGGAAATCACTCTTGAAGATGATGTTCTGAACAAAAATTCTTCTTATCAGAGAAGTGACAGTTCAGAATTCTATGCAGTTTCTCATTCCTAACAGCAGAACAGTTCGAATATTCGACTTAAATGCTAAGAAGTTTTCTACGCATCGTCAGTTACGCATAAAAGACAGGACGGGACCAAATACTCTTTTTATCAGAGTCGGCGTAAAGTTATTCAGACGTGTCGAAGCTACACATATTCAGACTTCATTACAGCAAAAAAATATGGCAAATCATCGGATGCGTAAAAGAAGAAGATTTTATTAATCATGATTACATATGAGGGAAATCCAGTCCACAAAGGGTATTTCATCTTCATGATTACATATGAGGGAAATCCCGTCTAAAAAGGGTTTCTCATCTTTATTTAAAGATCACGCCCAGAATCTGTTCTGCTAGGTTCTTATATTGGTGGAGATCTTTTTCCATCTTCTTCAGCAGTTAATCGGCTTCCGTGGCCGATTAACAAAAAAATAATTAACGGCGGGAGGATACAAAACTGGGCTTGTATAAATTTTTCAAGAGCCCATCCTCCATACGCCATGACAGATTGAGTTAAGGTTTTAGACCCAACTCAATGTTGGAAGACAGGGCTAGTTTGTCTGCCCTCGTCCACCAACGACGGGAGAAAATACAGCTTGCAAGCTATATGGTCGAATGTGACCCTTCCCCTCTCCTGGACAAATCGCCATATGAAGTTGCTGATTATCCCGAGCAAAGGAAGCTATGATATCCTTTTATGATCCATCGTTGCAGTGGACATTTGCTCGAAGATGCCTTCTTTTTCGGCTCCTTACATGCTGAAAGAACATGATCTTCTTCTTCCTCAAGTCGACCCGACGAACTCTAGCAATCATCTCTGTGTGGTGAAGGAAATATGGAAAGAACAGGTTAACTCATCGACCTTTATATAGGCAAAAGTGAACATACCGAATCCCAACAAATCCCCAAAAATTTGCCAAGAAATCAGCCTCGAGGAACGAGTCAGACTTGACCGTTTCATGCTTCATTCAAAGTGTTTCAAATTACGAGGAATTTGAAAACTTTGAAGGGGGTCTTATAGAAGCATAAAAAATATGCTGCAGAGTTATACACAGTATTTCAGTGCTGTATGGCGTAAGACATGACTTCAGAGCCATCGGCGTACAAACAGAGCCTTATCGCCAGTACAGCATAAAATATAGCTCCAGAACAGCCCGCGTAATACAGTATTTCCAGGCTGCTCTGGCGTAAAAAGGTTGTTACATCGGCACTTTGGCATAAAACCTACTCGCTTTTAATGCAGTAGGAAGTCGTACGGAAAACTCTTCGTATTCCTCGAATGAACCTGTCAGATCATGCAGTGAACCTGACTCCTGACAAAGAGTACTGCACAACTATCCAGACGACGGCTGTAATGATAGTGTGGCACAGAGACCCAAACCGTCGTTTAGTAAAATTTCCTCGATATAAAATGCTTTTACGCATACAAGGGAATACGCTGCCTAGTTTTACACAGGCAGATATGATCTTTTACGCTCAGCAAGAGACAAAATGAACTGCCATGTCAAAAGCTGCTCCTCGTACAAAGCTTGAGGCACGTCTCTGTAGTTAATGTGTGTGATGGGGGCAGATCTCTGCATTTAATGCACGAGATTGGTCCTATTTTCAAAGACTGGGTGAGCCATAATTATGACTAATACGTCCACATTATCACCACTGCATATTACGCTATCAGGCTATTTTTAGCTATAGGAGCACGCTGTACGCTACCTCCTTGAAATACGCCGACCTGGCTATTTTCAGCTATAAGGAGTACGCCGTATGCTATCTTCTCGGAATATGCCAACTCAGGCTACATTTGCATTGGTGCATAATAAGGCTATTTGGTCCAGAATTAGCTCAAGATCTCAGTCAAGGAAGGAGGATCGGCTATCTTGTATGCTAGCTACCTATCCATGCAGCATCAGGCATCTACACCTACTGGGCTTCTACGCCTACCTGGCCTCTACGCCAGTTTGACAACTATTTGGTTTCTACGCCATGGTGACAGTTATTGGCTTCTACGCCAACCTTTTCTATGCGAGGGACAGATACATACGTGGCTTGCATGCCGTGATCTTTGCAACAGTTATACGCATTATCTCATAATGGGACATGCGTCACACACAGATTCAGAAGATTATTTATACGTGGGTGGCATTTATTGTAACCGTCGCATAAAAAGTGCCATACTCTCCACTATCCGACTTCTACGCCGATTAGACGGTTACTGTCACTAAAACCCTATAAATAAAGACCTCTATTAACAGAGGTCCAGGGTCGAAAGGTCAAAAACTAGGAGAATAGAAGTCAAAAAATCAAAGAACAGAGAGAGTATAGCACAGACAGAGAGGAGCGATCGACAATTTTTGCATCGAGCATACACTCCCCTTTGCAATCTTTTAAGCTTCTCCGTCTTCTACAGCGCTTCTTCATCATCGTGTGGTCCAAGGGACAAAGTGATCGACCGCAGATCAGACTCCTATAGCAATATTTACCCAGATTAAAATTTGTACGTGACATCCTCGTATAGGATTAATTGTACTTCTTGTTTGTAAACCAAAGAGAGGGTTTCGTATAAACCTTATTTCATTTCTTTCGTTTATTATCAAACAATGACTAAGAAAAAAGAGTACAATGCGTTATAATCCATACAAAATATATCTCCCCCTAAAAATAATTACTCCCCCTAATGAGGTTGATCCTGAACAGTCAGTTGATGAAGGCGTCGCATTCCAATTCCATGAACTAGTTTATGAAAAGTTGACTTTGGCAACAATTTGGTGAACAAGTCTGCGAGATTATCACTTTAGCGAACTTGTTGGACATCAATATCAAAGTTCTTCTGAAGCTCATGAGTATGGAAAAACTTCGATGAGATATGCTTGGTCCTGTCTCCTTTAATAAATCCTCCTGTAATTTATGCAATACATGCTTCATTATCCTCATGAATAATAGTTGGAGTATCTATGGTAGGAAAAAGGTGACATGAGCTATGGATGTGTTGAATCAACGATCTCAGCCAAACACATTCTCTACTTGCTTCATGGAGAGCCAATATTTATGAGTGATTTGAGGAGGTAGTAACCATTATCTGTTTTGTTGAACGCCAAAAGATAGCTGCATTGCTATTATAAAACACATATCCAGTTTATGAACGACCTTTATGGGAATTAGATAAATAACCTGAATCTACAAAGCCAACTAAATTCGCGATATCAAAGAAACCACAAGTATAAAATAATTACATGTCCGTAGTTCCACGAAGATATCTCATCACACGTTTAATGCCATTCCAATGTCTGCAAGTTGGTGCCGAGCTATATCTAGCCAACAGATTGACAGAGAATGATATGTCTATCCTTGTAAATTGTGATAGATACATTAATGCTCCAATGGAATTAAGATACAGTACTTCAGGACCTAGCATCATTTCATTGTCGTCCTTAGGATAATATGGATCTTTATTGATATCTAAAGAACGAATAACCATTAGAGTGCTAAGGGGATGAGCTTTATCCATATTGAACTATTTCAATATATTTTTTGTGTATTTGGATTGATGCCCTAAAATTCTATTAGTGCAATGCTCAATTTGTAATCGAATACAATATTTTGTGTCTCTGAGATCTTTCATCTCGAACTCCTTTTCAGATAGTTTGCAGTCTCATTGATTTCATATCTTGTCCCAATCAAGTTTATGGCATCGACATATACTGAAACTATAGCGAAACCCTCCTTAGATTTCTTTATGAAGACACATGGACATATATGATTATTCTCATATCCCTTCCTTTTCATATATTCACTAAGACGGTTGTACCATATCCTTCCGGATTATTCCAAACCGTAAAATGAACGTCTTAGCTTTATGGAATGCATGTTCTTAGCTTTTGTGCTGAGTAGGTTAAATCTATCTAGGATTTTTATATAGATATCTCTATCTAAATCAACATATAGATAGGCTGTTACAACGTCCATAAGTCTCATGTCCAACTTTTTCTCAACTGTCAAACTTATCAAATAATGGAACATTGTTGCATCCATTAAGGAAGAATATGTTTCTTTGTAATCAATCCTAGGTCTCTGAGAAAACCCTTGTGCCACTAATCGTGCCATTGAGCAATTTTATTTTTTTATTTTGCTTTCTTACAAACACCCACTTGTAACCTACCGGTCTGACGTCTTTTGTGTTTGTACTATAGTTTCAAATGCTCCACGTTTATTAAGAAATTTAATTCTGCTTGAATAACATCCTTTCATTTTGCCTAATCTTTTCTTTGTCGACATTCGTCGATGCTTCGTGGTTCAGTGTCATCAATGGCCTAAGATATTTCAGTAGCTACTGAGAATAAGAATATCTCATATATTGTTATATCTTTGCGATCCAATACCTCTCTTGTTTATGTATAAAATATAAAGATCTCTTTGCTTTCAGATACCTGAGCCTCCTCTTGGGCTTGTGTCTTTTCTAAGACAATAACCGCTTCTGGGTTTTCAGAGAGTATGGATCTATCATTCATAACCTCTTCTTGAGCGTTATGTGTAACCTCCTTAAGAGCGTTACTTGGGTATTTTCTCTTTCAAGGGACTAAGTCCTTCGAACCTATAGGTCTAACACACTTCTGGCTTACAATAGATTAATTAGCCACTCTTCTATTTTTCCCTACGGGATATCAATTCGAGTTGGCACATTTATAGCGGGCACATGTGATTTAATCACTTTAGCTATATTAGTAAATGCATCTGGCATTTGATTTGCAATCTCCTATAGATAAAATATCCTTCGTATCTCAGTTTCACATTGATTAGTATGAGGATCTAGATGAGACAGAGTGGGATTATCCCACGATAATTCATGTCATTTATTTGTGGCGAATGGTTCTGTAAGAATATTCTTTTCTTTCTTATCTTCCCCAAACGGCAAAAATTTAGTCTCATCAAATTGGCAGTCTATGAGTCTAGCAGTAAAAATATTACCAGTTAAAGGTTCCAAATATCTAATGATTGAGGGCAAATCAAAACCAATTTAAATTCCTAAATGACGCTAAGGTCCCATTTTAGAGCGCCGAGGAGGAAAAATAGGAACATAAATATCACAACCAAATTTACGTAAATGAGAGATGTTAGGTTTATGGCCTATCACAAGTTGTGATGGTAAAAATTCATAATATGTTATTGGCCTAACAATGATTAATTTAGCAATATGTAATATGATATGTCCCCAAGCTGAAACTGGTAAGTTTGATTGCATGAGTAAAGGCCTTGCTATGTGCTGAAAATGCTTTATCAAGGACTCCGCTAAACCATTTTGGGTATAAACATGAGGGACATATTATTCAACTTCTATTCCAATAGAAGCACAATAATCATCAAAAGTACGAAAAGTGAACTTAGCTGCATTATCAAGTCGAATCATTCTAACATATTAGTCAGGAAAATGAGTCTTAAGCTTAATCAATTGAGAAAGTAGCTAGGAGAAGGCAAAATTTCTAGATGAGAGTAAGAAAAGATTTTACCATCGACTAAAAGCATCTATTAGAACCATAAAATACCTAAAAGGTCCGCTAGTCGGATCAATTGGTCCACAAATATCACGTTGTATTCTCTAAAGGAATAGTTGTAATTCAGAAGCTATTTTGAGAAGTGAAAATTTTGTAATGAGTTTACCTTGTGAACAAGCTACACACAAATGTTCAGTAGGAAAGGAAAGACTTTGGTATGATAAATTATGCCTATTGGTATTGTTGATGACCTTTCTCAACATAGTCGATCCTTGATGACCCAATCTGTCTTGCCGAAGGATTATATTCCTTGGATCCTTTAGCCTTTTGCTAGTGATGGGGTGAGATTTTACTACCTTTAAAGTAGTTTGATATAGCCCCGAGATTAACTTTTACTTTTCTAATGTGAGCTTATTGCTTCCAATATTAGAGGTGATACAAAGGTACTCTTTGCTATCATCGTTCATGGTTTTAACATGAAATCCGTTCATTCGAATATCTCTAAAGCTGAGTAGATTTCTATTAGATCTACTAGAGAATAATGTATTTTGAATGACTAAGTGTGTTCCATTTGGCAACACAACGTTAGACTTCTCAAAACCTTCTATAATCTGCACGGGTCCAGTAAAGGTGGTCACCTTGGCAGTGTTTGAGGAATATGTTATGAAAAAATTCCAAGTTTTCAATATAGTATGAGTTTTTACACTATCTATCAAGCATATGCCATCATAATTGTCTATACCTTTCAAATTGTTTTTAATAATATATTAATATGCTACTAAATAGTTAAACTTGGCATATTGCTAATTATTATAACTTGATCTAAATCTAAATGAAACTACTTCAAAGAAAGTAAACTACCTAGACTATTGATCATATAATAACCAATTTATTCAAAGTGAAAAGTAAATAAACTTAGATAAGAATATAATAACTACTCATTGACTTATCCTATTATTGCGTTGAATTGGTCTTCCGAAATTGTATTTTCATCCTTATCTTGGAAGAAATCATTAAAATCCATTTGTGTTGTACCCTCCATGAGATTAGTCTCCACACCCTTCGAGGCTTCATACTCGCCAACTTTCTTTTGTGAGGTTCGACAGTTTCGCATCCAATGACCAACTCTTCTACAACGTTTACAAATATCAGTTGGAGTAGCTGGATTGGAAATTTGGGCATTATTTCTTCGAGGATTAAATCCCTTATTTTGAACTGTGTATCGTTCCTTGGACCTGGATTGTAGCCATTTCTTTGGATTTTACGACATCCATGCCCTCTACCTCTGTGATTCCTCGACCTCTAGTATTGGTCATATTTTTTCGAGCACTAGTCGTATTCACTTCAGTTGGAATTGGTGTAGACCCAGTTGGTCTACTAGTGTGGTTTTTGATTAATAACTCATTATTTTTCTCGGCCACGAGTAAGACAACAATGATTTCAGAATATATTTTAAAGTTTATCTCCCTATACGTCTGTTGTAAGGTCATATTAATCGCATAAAATATGGTGAATATTTTTACTAGCATTGAATGCTTTGTCACTTCTTTACCATATAACTTCAATTTGAAGTAATCATGAACATAGCTGAATTATAGGCTGCAACTGTCTTATAATCTAGAAAACATAGATTGAGCCATTCATGGAGTACACCTGGTAGTACGACCATTTTCTGGTGATCATATCTCTCAGCTAGAGAATTCTATAGCACCAAGGGGTCCTTGACTGTTAAGTACTCAGCCTTGAGATCATTATGAATATGATGTCTTAGGAAAATTAAAGCCTTCGCTTTATCTTGTACAGATATTGGCTTATCAGCCACAATTACGTCACCTAAGCTTTTGGCTTGAAGGTGCAATTCCGCATCCAATCTCAAGTTGAGAAAGATCTGGCCTTTTAAGTTTAGAGGATTGAAATCATGCTTTATAAGGCTCGACATATTGTTGTATAAGATCAATAATAATAAGTTAACATAAAAACTTGGTAAATCACCAAACAATTCATGTTCATGGTGCTGCAAACAATGATGTTTCAGAAGTCTATTTATACCAAACAATTCTTGTTCATGGTATGCTTCGAACAATGATGTTCCAAAAGTCGTTGGTAAATACCAAACACTTGATGTTCATGGTATGCTTCGAACAATGATTATGTTCAAGAAGTCTTTAAAAAATATTATATATGGTATACTTGGAAGAATGATGTTCCAGAAGTCTTATATATATAGACCAAATAATTCATGTTCATGGTCATGAGATCTCTAATGGTTTTGATCTGAATATATTAACATATATAAAATAAAATAAATAAATAAAGAATAACTCTAGCGTTCTCTCCGAGAGATCTATATGCGAATAACATCGAAGTCCTATCAGAATTAATTAAAAGAAATGAGATGAATGGATAAAAATTATTCTTTTTGTCCTAGCGGTATGCCAAAAGATATATAAACATCAACATCAGGTTGCGCTTAGGGTATGCGTATGCAGAAAAAAAAATAACCATACCTATTACCGAAGTGGAGAATCCGCAAATGGCGGTTTTACTAAGATGCTCTCGCTTATTTCCTCCCGTTAGAGTTTCGTGCTGATAATGTGTTAGAATAAACATAGAAGAAGGAAGAAGAAATATGAGAGAATATCTCTTATTCGTGTAATCACATAGTGGTAGGCAAAGACCTTATACAACCCAATGAAAGTATAATACTATTCTCTAACCAATGTTGGACTAATATACAAAGTGAAAATTCAACCCTTTAGTAACCCCATGTTATAACACTTACATTATTATCATTGTTGTATTTATGTAGGGGTGATATAATATTGAAATCATTTTTGTTTAAAAGTTGATAAATTTTCTTAGTCCCAAAACTTCCATCAAGCTTACCAGCTTTTTATGAAGCAAGGTTTTCCTTCGGTCCTTCCCACTGTTCTCTATACTACATTTGACCTAATCCGACTAGTTTTTAGCCAACCCATTAGCCATTTATATGAAGAACAAAACTTACTTTTGGATGGAGTGTATGAAAACCTTCTATTCTAGGTTCCCTCCAGTTTTTCCCTCTAGCTTGTGTAGCTAGAACCTACAATCCTATAACCCTCTCTCTCTAGAGTACCCCAACAACATGTACCCCTCCGTACACGCAACAGCTGTTCCTTATGCAATGTATAATAAACAGTACACAAAATCACGTGCAAGCCCAGTCCCTCCTCCGTATCCAAACTCGACACGGTCATGCTACTACATCTTTTCTCTTCCTCCTTCCCTCCACAAAAACTATCATCAATCACCTTCTTCTTCCGGGCGATAATAAGATTTCCTGTGTGACTCGATAGGGAGGGGAGCCCACGAGCGCATTACATCAGAGGCCTGATGACAGTAGGCATTATCTGAGCTGGCGTGGGACAGGATAGGACGACCATGCATGAAACTCAACGACAAAGACATCGTGCGGGCGGGGTCCCGTACCATTCTACCATGGGTATAAACGACGGTCGACCACGCGGCCTGTCGTTCGTTCGGCGGCGTAACGGTGTCGTGAAGACGTCGTACGGACGTCGTGCGAAAACGGGTGGCTGGGCGGCATCGGCCGTCGTAGGCGTCGTTCAGACGTCAGGGGCGCTACTTCGGCGTCATGGACAAAGCGAGGCATTGAGTTGCGGGCGTCAAAAGGCGTCATGGTCGTCTCGTAGAGCTCTGGTGCATGCGGAGTGCGCGAGGTATGCGTTACGGGCGATGATGAAAATGCCAGTGTGCGACGCACACGACGAGTCTGATTCCCTAATGACGATCGGTATAGATGGGGGTGGGAACTCCTATCAAACTGAACCTGTAGCGTGCTGGATAAAAAAAATCACCTTCTTCTTCCTGAACACACATCACTCCTTCATTTATTATTGTTCTCCACCACCTCTTCACCATCCCCACCATAATACATCATCGACAACATGGAAAAGAAGAACAATGCAATCACCAAACAACCACAACTATACTAACGACGAAACAATGGGGAATAGTAGCAACAAAAACAACTAGAAGAGGAGCAGAGAGGAGAATAATCACCAAGAACAACAACAGCAACAACAGAGGATATGGGTCCGACCCCTGTCCTGCTTTGGCAAGTCATGCCATCCCGCGACCTCCGACGGCCATTTCCAGTAAGCCAAAATCGTGACAATAGGAGAAAAGAAAACAAGAAATGCAAGAGGAATGAGAAGAAGAGGCAGACACCACCAACAGTAATATGTCCATCGAGGAAGGATCCAGTTTCCTTTCTCCGCCATCGACGTCGAGCTCCCTTCTCGTCGTGCTCAATCAACCTACCTCCCCTGCAAACCTTAGTATAAAACAAATCAATAATATTGATTTTATTAATGGATGATTTATAAAAAGTCATACAACTACGAATATATATAGAAAGAACTTATCCATATCCAGATAGAAGTAGTAGAAGAGATATGTATTCATATAGAAAAAAGAATCCAATATTAAATCTAACTAATATATAATTCTAAATCTAATTATTCTTAACACCTCTAAACTCATTGTGGATCAAACACCATGAGTTTGTCCAATAGAAACTGAAATCGCGGTGTGGGATGTGACTTTGTAAAAAAATCTACCAGCTGATCAACGGACGTCATATGTGATAAAGAAATAGTTCCCGTCAAAAATTTCTCACGGATGAAGTGACAATCAATTTCAATGTACTTTGTGCGTTCATAAAAAATTAGATTGTTTGCAATCTGTATAGCACTCTTATTGTCACAATGAATCGACGTGGGTCCTGTAGGTGCAATGCCCATATCAGAGAGTAGTCTACGTACATGGACGATATTACTGGTGGTGGCAGCCATAGTTTCACACTCTAGTACCGGAATACTGAGACAGACATGGCCAGCTACCCTGTAGAAGGTACTATACGTCGTATGACGATCACGGCTGTAACTAGACAAGAGAGTTCATACTACAATCAAGTCACTTAGGGTCATAACGAGCATATATTGTCTCAATAAGTCAAATAAGAATAGTAATCATAGAATATATATGACAAGGAAGTAAGGCGTCTCAAACACCCTAGCACAATATTCTGGAAACCAGCTGTGCAAAATAAAAAGCTGGCAGAGTAGTAAAAGTACATGACCATGATCAACTGTAACCTGATTAATTATAATCATGTAAAGCAAACTAAATATCCAGATTTATGCAAAACAAGTACCGGTGGCTAAACACCCAAAATAATAAAATATATGATAACAAGCAGGGAAGAAAAAATTCACTCGTGCCCTTCAGCGGCAATCTACCTGGTGCATGCCATCAGGAAGGAGAAAGTAAGCTGGATCCTCTGGAACTGACACGAAACCTGGCCATGCAAAACAAGTGGGGTTAGACCCCAAATAGCAAGTACCATAAAGAAAGCACAAAAATGAAGAAACAAAATCCAAAGCAATATATAGGATATAAATATAGGTTCTGTGTCATAGTTTTGGTCCATAACTTATCTTAATATAATAGTCCAACCCTACAACCAAACAAGGACAAAGATTGAATCATCACACTATTATAATCCATGTCCCTAGACTACTAACAAAATAATACAATCACAACCAAGTCCAGTTATATTACGGCCAATCATTTGTACGGCTTGCTACTGTGGAGTCTGAGTTATCTCAGAACAAATGCATAAGAGAAATCCTCAGATCGTGAGCTGTTTAGTGGGACTAACCGAGCCATAGTATCACAGAGCACATTATATATTATGCACCGTTCCCTCGTAAGGCCACTGTGCTAAAATCATATAGAACTCATTGTACAATATAAGTATTCAGATATTGTCATCCACTAATGCGAACGTGACAAATATCCATGGGGGCAGCCTTGCACGTCATGAAAGTTGTCTGAGGTGGCTAATGTGCATGATCTCGGAATTTTATCCCTCCCAATGCTCTACCAATTTTAGTTGCCTAAATTAGCACTATGGTTATGTTAGGAATATCATGGCGTGGTCACATAATCAATCCTTCTATATGTCGTACCATAGTACGGTCCACGCTTGATACGAATCCACTTAGTTACTTGATGGCTCAAACTAGATTCACCCGAGTGTCATGCAACAATCAATCAAGTCCTAGCCACGCTTTGATAGTTGACCCATATACCATGTCCGTACTAGAAAATTAATATAATAATATTATATGTTGCGTAGTTTAGGGGGAACTCTCGATGTACAACCCAAAATATATAATCTTATAGCACGTAGCAAGTTATCTAGCACCTCAGTGCACATTATAATATGGTCGCACCTCAGTGCACCTTATAACACATATATACGTAGCACATAGTAATTGTATCAGCACGAATACAAGAAATCCGGACAAATTACCAAACTTATAGTTGGTCATATGATCCTTATTACATTAGGACACGTAGCTCATGTTATGCACATAGCAGGTTAGGGACTTATGACATAGTCAATTTTTGTACATGGTCATGTTTAGCACAAGGTCCGGTTACTAGGCCCATTCTTCCTTCGGGTCAATCACAAGCAATTGTCAAGATCAACCAGATAGAACAAAGAAACATACCAAATAAAATAGGCTAAGCCGCATGCACAACTTGGCGCATGAGACGGGTGCCGAATGGACTGTCGGCCGCATGTTACCTCAGGCTGCATACGATCCCAGGCTGCATACTCCTCCAAGCCGCATACTTCTGACAAAAGTCCACTTTTGGATCAAGTGTCGAAGTGATGTGTCAGAGAAGTGACTGAAATGATGGATGTAACAGGCCTTAAAGTATGTCAAAAAAAAAGATAAAACCATAGAAAGATGTGCCAAGGTTCAGATTCATGCGTCCAAGAAAAAATGGCTGCATACTCTGCTTGTCGCATAAGTTTCTCGATTGCATACTTCTCTATGGACTTAGAAATTTTTTTATTCGTCCAGTGAACAAAACACAAGGAGTTCTGTCACTTAGCTCCAGAACACTTTGTGTAATGGTCAGTCATGCATCCAACAAGATGGATGCATGCTGGATGGTAATGCGGCAAGAAGTCCAGGCCGCATAATAATCATGCCGCATAGAAATCTTGGCCGCATATAGCGCTGACCGCATGCGAACTTCGTCTTCTCCAGACAGCAAGTTCGGCCATGGCAAAAAAGCTCCAAAATTCAAAAATTATTTTCTTCATAAAAACTTTATTTTAACTCTGAATCAAGTGAAACAAAAGCCAAAATGCTCGAAATAAAGTGATCCATCAATAACAAAAACTTATTTTCTTAAATACCATATTTTAGTAGATCAAAACCTCAAAAAACACATAAAACTCATAAAAATCCTAAACTTTAAGTTTAGATCTACTCATATCTAGCCATCAAAATCGAAAATTCTAAGTATTTAAAGTGTTTAGAATCATAATACACACATATTAGACTAATAAAATACAAAAAAGAGAGAATAAAAATTAAGAGATTTCTCCATCTAATGCAAGGTGTACTTGCCTAAAATGAAGGAAGAAAAAAAAAGAGAGAATGAAGGAAGAGAGAGAAAGAAGTTATATTATATATGCTACGGTTGAGGTTTAGACCAGGGGTTCACTCATGACCAAACAAACCCAACAATTAAACCATGAGTCTAATTGAACCAAAGAATGAGTCTAGTCTCAATGACAAGCGATCTAATCACCAAGCAAGCAAGAATTAATATAAGCAGAAAAACTAATATGTCCCGAATACGTATATCAGGAACGAGGAGTGACAACTCTACTCAGCTTAGAAAAATTTTGTCATCAAAATTTGAATCCAAGTATTTCTAGAGAAGTTAGGACAAGTACGATACTAATCTACAAGCTAATCTACACATGGAAGCAATCACTCATAAATGAAGCAAAGCAACATCACAACACATAGATGATCGATGATCACAAAATCTGAGGTATGGAGGCGTAGGACTAGGTATACGTACACATGCTAGCTGTACGAATAAGTATAGGAACCCAATTTAATGAACCTAACTAGTCGTAGTACGCTGTAAGATATATCTAAGTCACAGTATTCCAGGTAGGTAAAATCTAGTCTCATCCATAAATATCACAGAGTAAGAACTGAATGAATAGATAAGTCTCAGAATCAAATACAAAATAAAATCTAGTGGAGAACAATCAACGAAAAATGAGTACAAAATTATACTGAAAGAATACAACTAAGCAATAAAGAAATGGTCTGGGCGTCAGCTAACTAGATAAAGACACCCAAGACACTAAGCAACTGTCATCCATGAATGCTCAAGGAAACTCCCGTGGGTCCACCTCAAAGTCCCCGTCTGCAAAATCTCCAACTCCATAGTCCGTCGGGTACAAGTGCTCGTCTGGATCTGAAAAAGGTGCAAGGTCCTCAGAGGGACGTAAAAAGTACACAAAAAATTGATATGCATGAAAGTAAAGCAGTAAACAATAAATAGGGTAATTAACCATCTAAGTGATATACAATCGATATATCTTTAGTGGCGCATGAGGGGAGAGATATAGTAGAACAGTTATCCCACCAGGCGTCCAAAAGGACTCGGGGGTACGCTAGTCACACCATATACACAGTAAGAAACAGAAATCCTATTTGCTCATTAGTAGATTCTCCCCTTTAAATGTATCCGAACCGTATATGCGGTGCAGACATAATGCAACAACGTCAATAAAAATCTAGAAACTAAACTAACACCAACTACTAATATAAGACGCGAACTCACATACCGATGTACGGTCGATACGCTAGTCCATGCACTATCTTACTCAATATACATGATTAACAAGTGTCAGATTAGAAGATACCTTGTACGTTTATAATATATTGGGTAAGTCTGCTACTCTAAGACGTATGCACACAACTAACAAATAAAAACTAGGCATATGTAAACTGAACAATACAATCAAGCAAGGTGTACTTGCCTTCCAAGCTAAGCTGCGAGCACCACAAGTCTGGTCCAGAGCTATCCACATGAATGTCTCGAATACCTACCAATTAATTATTACATTATTTTGACTCCTATTTTCTAGTTTAATTAGTTTATTATCTAGTTATTAATTCTATATTGGTTTGCACATGCAAGCTGTTACACACCAACTATTACTAGCCATCAAACATTTCCAAAAATTATTTTTAAAACATTAAATATTAAAAAATATTAATTCTGGAATTTTAATTGGAAAATAAGATTTTTAGTGATAGGGTCATCTCCTATAAATTCTATGAGTCCAAAACCAAGTAGAAACCAAAATTAGGTCATAACGAGTTACCTACTAGTCACACAAAATTAATTTTTGGTAAATAGATAAATCTGGAATAAATAATCATAAATCAGAATTAAAATAAAATAATATAATTCTAAATTCTAAAATAAGAGTTTTTGGTCGAGGGTTAAGTCTGAAATTGTTGGGATCAAGTTTTGTCAAAACTAGGTCAACTTGTTACATAAAACACCTAGAATACTACTTTTTATAATTAAAAATAAAATCTGAATACATTTTATAAAAATCAGTATTAAATATATATATATAATTTTATTTCATACAAAATTAATTATGTTTTACCATCTACAAGTTGATCCTATTAGGATTGGCAACAGGTCATGCTAGTAGGCATGTCAAGGGATGGTACATGAGTTTTGTGACATTTAAAGACATTAAAATAATATTTATTTAATATAATTTCATAATATATAATTTTTGAAAAGATAGTAATTTATCGGGAAAAATAGGATTTTTACCTACCATTAAGTCCTAACAAGGCCCAAGGGTTCCCAACAAGCATACATCAAGACTAGGTCAAAACTACACAAAAAATATGTTCAAAATCCTAATTTAATGCCTATTAATAATTCTAGATTTAATAATAAAATCCTTATTTAATCCATTTTATTAACTTCTTCATAGATCATTAACAAGAAATAAAGAAGATTTCAAGGAAGGTTTCATACATGCACAAAACTAATGGATTATACATCAAAAGTAAGGTTCTTGGGTTGCATGAGTTCTTTAATATAAAATAATAGAGTTTAATCATCACCACACATACATGCCAATATATATATATATATATATATATATATATATATATATATATATATAAAAGATTCATATAAAAGAAAGATTGAAGAAAGAATGAGAGAACGATTAAAGAAAACTTAATAGAAGAAGAAGGAGGATTTAGTATGGTTCTTGGATGGAGGAGGTGGTTGAGGGTGTCCACGTGAAGAAGGGGACACTCTTGAAAATGGGGTCGACAAGGGGGAGGAGGTGAAGAGGAGAATTTTATTTATTAAGGCTAGGGTTTGGAGATGATATATATATATATATATATATATATATATATATATATATATATATATATATATATATATATATATATATATATATATATGATGGGGAGAGGGGGTCGCGGCTTGGAGGGGTACACGCGGGTATGGGGTCGCGGGTAGGAGGTGGGTTAGGAATAGGATTGGAGGGTTTTCTATTTGGAGGTTTTCTAATTTGGTTGTTAGTAAGTAATTTGTCAATCTTATCAAATAGCAATAATAATGAAGATTTGATTGGAATTCTAAAGGGATAATGATAATGGTAAATAATATAAAAATCTTTCAAAAAAATATTGCCTAGATTTGTTTGATATGAAAATATCATGGAGGCAATTTAATTATGGGTTGCTAATTAAAGAAAGTTTGGATTAGAAAATAACCATGAATAAATTATATACATAAAAATAGCAAAATATTAAATACAATAAACTACAGTTACTACACTAGTGCCATACTAATGCTAAATGATCGAATTTTGAGTCACGAAAAGATCCTACAAGTAGTATTTCCAGTTTAGGCTATTTCTTACAAAGAGTGTTGTAGATTTTGGGGTCATCCTATATCATTAATGTCCAAACCACGGTAAAGTATCTTAATAAAACAATTAGATTTTTATTAATTTTTTTAAATAATCTAAAATAGATACGATAAATATAAAATACACAAAAATACCTATTTTTGGATGAGGCATTTTACAATCTACCCAACTTACAAGAATTTTGTTCTCGAAATTAAAAATAAGGCACAATTCCAAAATAAGAGAAGGCAAAATGGTAGAGAAAGGTCATGTACAAATTATCATACCTCAAACTTGGAAAGGGAAAAATATAATCTTGTATTAAATTCTAAGGGTCAGTCTGGTCTACTCTAGGTAAGGTGATATGGCACAAATAAGTTTTTGTAAAGAAAAACATACACATGGAATCGATGTTTTAGGATAATATAAATGAGAAAAGATTTGATGAATGCGAAAAATGAGGTCTTGTACGAAGACCCGCCCTTCTTTTATGTTTACAAACAATATTATAGAAATTCGATCCTACACGAGGATGTCTAAGTATAATTTATTTAATCTGGGTGAATATTGCTATAGGTGTCTGATCTGCAGTCGATCACTTTAGCCCTTGGACCACACGATGTTGAAAAAGTGCCGTGGAAGACAGGTAGCAGCTTCGAGGGTTGCTGAAGAGGGTGAATGCCCGATGCCCAAGTCGTCGATCCCTTCCCTTTTGCCTGAACTCCGGATTCTTCTCTCTCTCTCTCTCTCTCTCTCTCTCGACCGTTGGATCTGGTACTGGATCTCTTGATCAGTTTTCAGACCTAACTTCTTTGACCCTCCAATTTGTCGACCTTGTTCCTCATTGATAGAGGTCTCTATTTATAGAGTTCTAGTGACAGTGACCACTCAATCGGTGTAAAAACCGAGTAGTGGAAAGTATGGCACCCTTTTACACAACGGTTAAAATAACCAAAGCCTGCGTATAGATGATCCTTTGAATGAGCGTGTGACGCGGGTCTAACTAAGGGATAAAACGCGTATAATCTCTATAAAGATCATGGCATAAAAGCCACGCAGGTAGGTATCCTTCGTGTAGAAGAGGTTGGCATAGAAGCCAATGTCTGTCACCATGGCATAGAAGCCAAATAGTTATCAAACCGGCATAGAAGCCGAATAGGCATAGAAGCCGAGTGGTCATAGAGGCCGAGTAGGCGTAGAAGTCGAGTGGTCATAAAGGCTGAGTAGGCATAGAAGCCGAGTAGGCACAGAAGGCCGAACAGGCACAGAAGGCCGAATAGGCGTAGAAGCCGAGGAGGCACTGAAGCTGAATAGGCATAGAAGCCACTGCGTAACGTGCTAGAGTGATGATGTGGATGTTTTAGCCGGAATTACGGCTCTTGGAGATAATCAGATCTCTTACATTAAATGCAGAGATCTGCCCCCATCCTGTGCATTAAATACAGATGCTTGTCTTTAAGATTTGCCATCATTCTGCGCATTAAATACAGATACGCACCTTGAACCCTGTGCGAAGAGTAACCGCTGCCGTGGCATTCCGTTCATCTTCTACGGAGCGTAAGAAGCTCATGTTTGCCTGTGTAAAACTAGGCAGCGTATTCCCTTGTATGCGTAGGAGCAGCTCTCGCAAAGGGGATATCACTAAACGATGGTT
Source organism: Iris macrosiphon (assembly GCA_036927795.1). NCBI lineage: Eukaryota > Viridiplantae > Streptophyta > Magnoliopsida > Asparagales > Iridaceae > Iris > Iris macrosiphon. The sequence goes on along the minus strand of JAYESA010000026.1, from coordinate 1,715,202 downwards.
CGGTGATATTTAATCAAATCTCCTGCATTAAATGTGGAGATCTGCCATCATCCCGCGCATTAAATACAGAGGCATATTTTGAAGGTCTGCCACCCTTCTATGCATCAAACGCAGAGACGTGCCTCGGGCATCTGTCAGTATTCGGCACATTAATTGCAGAGATGTGCCTTGAGGGCCTGTCACCGCCCTGTGCATTAAATGCAGAGACGCACCTCGAGTCCCGTATGGAGTACAGCTTTTGATGTGACAGGCAATTTGTCTTTCGCGGTGCGTAAGGAGCTCTCATCTACCTGTGTAAAACTAGGCAGCGTATTCCTCTGTGTACGTAAAAGTGGTTTACACAAGGGAAATGGCAGTAAATGACAGCCTGGGTTGCAGTACCGCGCCATCATTATAGCCGTCGCCTGGGTAGTCGAGCAGTATCCCTTTGTCAGAAGTCGAGATGTCAGGTTTATTGCAGGATTTGACAGGTTCATTGTAGAGAATACGAAGCGTCCCTCGTACACTTTAATGCTGCATTGAAAGAGGATGAGTTTTACGCCATAAAGGCGATGACGCCCCCTGTTTATGCTGAAGCAGCCTGGATATACTGTCCTACGCGGATGGTCCTCGAGCCTATATTTCATGTTGCGCTTGGTGGAGAAGCTCTGATGGCACGCTGAAGGCTCTGAAGTCCTCAGTTTATGCTGCTTTGCATCAATATACAGCGTAGAGCTATCCAGCGTATTTTTCATGCTTCTACAAGACCCCCTTCAAAGCTTTTAAATTCCTCATAATTTGAAACGCTTTGAATGAAGCATGAACCGCTCCTCGTTACTCGAAACGTTTCTGAATGGAGTTTTAAAACGGTCGAGGCTGACTTTATGGCAGATTTATTAGGGATCGGTGCTCTCTCTCGTCTATAAAAGGCTGAGGAGTTCTCCTGTTCTTCCCACACTTCCTTCATCATACAGAGATGACGGCCGTAGTTCGTCGGGACGATTTGAGGAAGAAGGAGATCATGCTCTTCCAGCATGTAAGAAGCCGAAAAAGACTACATCTTCGAGCAAATGTCCTCTGCAACGATGGATCATGGAAGGATATCATAGCCGCCTTTGCTCGGGATAATCAGCAACTTTGTATGGTGGTTCTTCGGGAGAGACGAAGAATCGTATTTCACCATGCTGCTTGCAAGTAGCACCTTCTCCCGTTACCTCCGGTGACGAGAGGCAGACAGACTAGCTCTGTCCTGGCTTGAAAAGCGGTGGTCTGTAGGTAAGCAGATTTACCCTGCTTTCCTTCTGTTGGAGGATGGGTCTATGCCCATTTTTGTATTCTTCCGCCACTGATCATCTTCTTGGAAGAAGAGGAAGATCTCCACCAATGCGACAACCTGTCAGAACATATTCTGGGCGCGATCTTCAACCGACGATGGGGAAGTCCTTTTTAGACGGGATTTCCCTCACATGTAATCATGAGAAATAAAGAAAAATCCTTGTAGACTGGATTTCCCTCATATGTAATCATGACTTTAATCTTAATAAAATTATCTTTCTTCTTCATATGTTCATCTTGCCACACTTTCCTGTGAAGTCTGAATATGTGTAGCTTTGACACGTCTGATTCTTTACGCCGACTATGTTTAGACAGAGTGCTGGGTCCTATCCCGTCTCTTACGCATAACTAAGGATGCGTAAAAAAAGCCGCTTTAGCATTCGAGTGTTCGAACTGTCTTGCTGTTTTTAGGAGTGAGGAACCGCGTAGAATTCTGAACTATTACTTCTGATAAACAGAATTTCTTTTTTCAGACATCATCTTCAAGAATTATTTCTCGAAAATCCCTTTGAACAGGGCGAGAAATGGCTGTCAAACTGATTTGCCATCTTGGTAGATGAAATATTCAGACTGGAGTCTAGATGAACTTTGAATCGACCCATAAAGAAGAGTAATTTTTCAATGTTGAACTCTGTATGCTTCGGGTACTTGGGATATCTTGTGGTCAAGTAGGAGTATCTTCTATGTGAACTCCTGTAATTGACCGCCTTGAGGATCGTTCAGATGTACGCGTATTCTGGCCTGCATATCTTTCAGATATACGGGAAGTCATGGAGCGCGAAATCATAAGTTGGCAGCCTTTGAGCATAAACTAAACACCATCGAGCGTGAAATCATAGACTTTTAGTTCCTGAGCGTGAAGTCGTAGGTTTGTAGTCTCTCGAGCATAAAAGCTACCGAGCACAAAGGCATCCGGGTATAAAACCCGACTTGTAGCTGTTGAACGTAAAGTCGTAGATTCGTAGCTGTCGAGCGTAGAAAGCTCCTTAGCGTAGAAATATAGATTTTTTGCTTCTAAAAAGAAATTTTTTTCGAGCGTGAAGTCGTGGATCCGTCGCCTCCGAGCGTAAACTAAGCACCACTGAGCGTGAGATCATCGATTTGGTATCTGTTGAGCGTGAAGTCGTAGGTCTGTAGCCTCTCGAGCATAAAAGCTATCAAGCACAAAGGCATCCGGGCATAAAATCATAGACTTATAGCTTGCGAGCGTAAAATCGTAGATCTGTAGCTGTCGAGCGTAAAAAGCTCCTTAGCGTAGAAACCATGAACCTGCTTTACGCGAAAAACTTTTCGAATTCGCCGACTGTCCGCCTTCTCTAAATAAATAGGCTGACGTAGGACCCAATCATAACCGAATATTAATTAGGAGATTTGGTTCGGGGTCCGAGGAGTTCATCCGAACTCTATATATATCCCAAGTTTCTGAGGGAAAAACTTTCCATCCGTCTTCTGCGAGAGAAAGCTTTCGACTGTTCGAGTTCTTCTCCGTTTCTTCTTCGAGTCTTCAAAGTTTCTAGTAATGGCTTCGAAACAAACTTCCTTCGCTAAGGGAAAGAAGGTTGATTCTTCTTCTCGTTCTTCGACCCAAGCAAGAGCATCTCTGGTTGGACAAGACGAACTTCATTCTGAGCGGAGCATCCCGCCGATGAGTAGTGCACCAGGCCTGGAAGGTAGAGTTCTTGGAAAAAAGAGAGAATGACTGAAAAATCCTTCGCACACGTTGAACGTGACCGTGCTAGGTCGTCTTCTGTACTGATAGCCTCTTTGAGGAAGATGATGCACGGAGATGTTTCATCTTTTACGCCCACATTCCTAATGTGTCAGCGTAAAAACTCCATTTTTTCTGCAGTAGAGCGTAAAAGCTTTGACCGTCGAAAACTTGGTGTATACTATTAAAATTTGAGTTTTATGCCTGTGGATGAAAATCCTGGCGTAATAACTCAATTTTATCAATCTAGCATAAAGCACAGACCGTATACTGCCAATCTTTACGTTTTAAGGAAATAGATTCCAGCGTAAAGGCTCAAGTTTTACAGTCTCGGCTTAGAGCACGGACTGTTGATTTTTCTTTTTGCGGATGCTGCAAGTCCTGAAATGTCTAGTTAGGAACTGACGTATTTTTTCTATGCTTTTACAGTTAACTTGCATGAGTCTCCGCTGGCTGAAGTGATAGGCTCTGCCGCCGGGATGCTGCACTCCAACTATTTGGAGGATCTGTCACACGTGATATTTCCTATCTCCGGGCCCCAGTATCCCGAAGGAAGGGCAATTCTGATATCGGCTCAGGGCGAGCGAATGCTGCTAAGCATGATCAACGGGGAACACCTAACGTATGTAGACGGGGAGCAATATCTGAAGCCGGCTTTCCTCTTCGGGGATATGATTGACAAGCACTCCCAGACAAAGCCTAAGAGAGAACTCTGGGTTATCCCTGCCGTCGATTTGGTCTTGTATCTGCCCAATATGCCGAGAGACTACCCCATCTCGGCCTTCTCCCATGCTATGCATCCCAAGAAGATATCGTGGACGCTGACCCCCGATCTTCACGGCAAGCCAGGGAAGATCTTTCATCTGAGAGGAGCTGACCAGGGGTCGTTTGTCAGTCGCCCTTCTTGCTTTGTGACGCTGTTCAGGGGGCTATACCCGGGCAGTGTCCCGAGTGAAGACAGTTTGGTGATATAGCCGGTCCAGTTACCGACTTTCTGTAATGATTTTATGGGGCGTGGGGGAGTATACCCTAAGGCGAACCTTCGGTGTGGCGGGTGGATCACCCCTTTGAATCTTCGATGGGCTTGCTTAGTTGATTGGGCCTTGAAGCATTTCCAGACCGAGTTGGAGAACATCGGTCTGTTTGCAGCTATGAGTGCTACCAGTGTTGGGTTACCTCCTAACTCTAACCTGTTCCTGGCACTGATGGAGCGATATATTTCGCTCACCGGAACTTTCGCCACTCCACTGGGGGAGTTGGGATTGACCCTTCACAAGATGGCAGAGATCTCAAGACTGCCAATGGGGGATACTCTATACGAAGATTATGTTCCCATGAACCGGGAGCTAGGGGGTTCAGACCATCGGGTTATGGAGGTCTATCAGGAGCTGATGTGCCACTACCTCGCCTGCACCACTTTTTATGATGAGCCCTCAGATTTGGCTCACATCAGCAAATGGACGTCCTACCTCTTCTTTCATCGGTCCAGGACTGCTAAGCCGGAGAAGGAATTGTAGGGCAAGGATCTGCCTGTGAATCCCCTGAGTGTGCTTAATGCTCAGGTAGTTGACGATCTTATTGTGGATGCTGGGGCTCCGGACCGGTTCCTCGACGAAGGGACAGGAAAGTATCCTGAAGCCACTAAGGCCTATAGTTATTTGAGGCGCTGTCGCAGGCCTCTGTCCAGGGAGGCTCAACTGGCTGGCTTCCTTTCCATATGGTTGCGCCGAGTAGTAGTGCCTGGCGTCGCATCTGCGGACCACATTCACCGCAACACGCTATGGCCTGTAGTACGTCTGGTGTTCGGGGCAAGACTGGGCTTGCTCCCTGCCATGGCGTGCCGTATACAAGCTGGCCTGAGGACCATGATTGACGGGCTGCTTGTCGATAAAATTCAGCATGATAGCTTTCCCAGGATAGAATTACCATACCTATATTTGATGGGGTGGTTAATTCTCCATAACTCCCGGGTGATGTCTCCCGGTTCCGGCAGTAGTTCGGGAGGTAGTTTCTTGTTGAACTACCGGAAGTCTTCCTGGAACGTGAATACAGTTATAGACTGTCGGCGGGCGCTAGGCTTCAGTCATAGTTGGAAGCTTTTTTGCACCGTCCCTCCTGTACATCGCAATCAGTCGGGGATTAGGCTCGAGGATTCGGGTATAGAGAAGAGCATTCTTTCTACCGAAGATTTTAATTGGTTGGTCTGTATTAGACCCTCCCATCTGCTGTACAGAAGCGAAGATTATTGCTTCTTAGAGCCCTACTTTCCCAGTCGGTTCGCCCGGCAGTTTGGGTATGATTAGTTGCACGTGGGCAATGTCGTCACCAGCTTCAGGTCCAGAGGTGGACTCATAGATGAAGCTAGGGGATGGCAATTTTTTATCATGGGCTGCACTGGGACAATTTTTATTGTGCCGGTCATCACACCCTCCACGGAGCTGCGCATCCTGCATTCGTATGCCTAGTTCTATGTGGCAACGAACACCTTCCATCGTGATTTTGATATGCATGGAAGCTTTAGGGTGCCCTCTTCCAAGCCTGGGGGAAGAGTTGAAGTCCCCTCGGTTTCTTTCGTTGAGGGTGAGTCCATTACTCCGGATGAGCCTCTGGTGTCGGTCCCTAGGGGTGAAGTACCTCCGCCTGCAGGGGCTTTGGTAGTTTCTGGGAAGCGAAGGGCTCATGCTTCCAAGGAAGCTTCCCCTCGTAATAGAAAGAAGAAGATGGTAAATCGTTCTCTCCGGATTCCTGGCATTGATGCTCCTGGAGGTGAGCTTGCATCTCCCCGTGTTGGGGACGATTCTTTGATTGGAGGTTCCTCGCTTTTTAGAGAGGGATCTTCCACATTTCCGGCTGGTGGTGCCGGAGAATCTCAGCTGGGTGCCGCCGTCGCTGCTACTGCTTTAGGTAGTGGAACAAGGTCGCCTTCGGGGCTGAGTATAATAAAGTTCCGTATACCTCTAGTCGGATCAGCATCGGGAGGGACTTCTGTCGCGCTTGTGGGCGCACCTAGCAAGATTTCAGTCGATGAGCCTAGGTTGGATTTTGAGGAGGACCTGGAGGATTACTTGCCAGTGTCAGTCGCAGACCCCTTTCTCCAGGTATGACAGCTCGCCTAGCATTATTATGAAATGATTTAGCTGTACAGGCTGCAGATGCGACGTATATGCCGTCGGCCAGGGGTTAAAGTCATCTTTTATGCCTCTTCTTTGGGAAAATTAATATTGCGTTGATATTAACTTCCTTTTGTCTTCTTTTCAGGGGAAGACCTCTTCGGAGAGGGTGATGTAGACGTGCCCTTTGGCTCTGTGTCCGGTCCTAGTGGTGATACGGAGGTACCTGATTTTGAAGATGAGACATCTTCGGGTGCTCTCTTGCCCGTCGAGGGGACTCTGATACCTCAAGAGGAGGACGAGTCTGTCATTGCGACAGTACCTCTTTTGAGCACGCCGGTCACTTCGTCCGGTATTGGCGAATCTTCTTTCATCGTACCTCCCGTTGAAGCGACGGCCGTGGCGACATCATCTGTGGTGATCCCGGGGGGGGAGGGAAGTCGCCACAATCGCGGACACTCCCCGCGTTCACGCGGACCTAGTTGCGCTGACCGAGTAGTACACCGGCATCTTCTACGCCACTCTGAGAACGCTAATGTCAATAGTGTTGGCGAAGAAGCTGGACTTTGTGTAGCTGAAGAGGTCCTCTCGGTTCTCTATAAAGGCGATCCAGAAATTCGGTCACCCCGGGGTAGCTGACGCGCTGGAGGCTGTGGTTAATGGCTTGGAGCAACCCATTAACGAAAACCTGCAGCTAGCTCGAGGCAATATTGAAGCTTTGGCCCAGGCCAGATACGACTCCTTGACTGCGCATCTTGTTGAAAAGAGGGAAGGTCTGAATAAATTTATCGAGATTAACCAGCAGGAGATGGATAAAGGGAAAGTCGTCTTGGAGGAGACTCTTGCCCTTCAAACGAAGTGCCAGGCCGAGCATGACGACAATGTAGCGAGAGTTCGCAAACTGGAGACAAAGCTTGCTCAGGCAAAGGAGTGGGATTCTCAGTCGTCGGAAGGTATAGATGTGGTGAATGGCCGACTGGTCGCAGCACAACAGAACTTGGCGAGTACAGGAGTCGCCCGTGCCGGTCTCCTTCGGGCTAGAGCCGAATTGTCCCTCCTGATAGATGATGAGGCACGGTTGGGGCGGGTCTACGCTGATGTCTTGGATTCTGGGGCTAAGAGGATGGCCGTACTGGCGCAGCAGCTTCGTCACCTGACATCTCCCCCTTCCTGATATACTTTTGCTTTTGCTTTTCAATGTACTCTTGCTCTTTTCGGGGAATAATAAAGATGCTTTTTATCTGACTTTGTGGACCCATCATTTCGGAATATAAATGACAGGTTTGGGTGAAAGTGATATCAGAGGTACTATGGACGTGATATACTTTCGGTAAGCTTTAGCAGAGCATATATATTCAGAGGTCATATGGACATGACAGAATATGATCCAACTAGTTTCGTTTTGGAAGTAGTTTTGTCAGAATGAGATCACCCTATTCCACATGAGCAGAGGAGGTTTAAGCATAGTACCTTTTCAGGAATTTACCATTTATAGGAGCCATTAGCAGGTCTCTATTAGGCTGGGCTAACCTGTAAGCGCCGTTTGAGAACGTTGTCTCCATCACGTAAGGGCCTTCCCATTTGGGCTGGAATTTGCCTTTACTTCTGTGAGTAAGAATCATTGGCCGTCTTACAGCCAAAACTAGCTCGCCGGCTTTGAACACTCTTTCCTTTACTTTTTGATTAAAAGTTCTGGAAATGCGTGCTTGGTAGAGTGCGATGCGCTGCTGAGGTTGGAGGCATTTCTTATTTAATCCTTCTAGTTCTTGGAGGCTTAACAGGTCATTCTTCTCTTGAGTTAACTCGTTAGCCATGGCTATCCTGAGTGACAGAATTTGAATTTTGATAGAAATAACTGCTTCACTCCCATAGACCAATGAGAATGGTGTGCAACCTGTCGGTGCTCGGACCGTTGTGCGGTATGCCCAGAGACATTCTCCCATCTTCTCATTCCAATCTCTCTTGTTTGAAGAGACGAACTTCTTCAAGAGTTTGATAATGGTTTTGTTGAAGGCTTCCGCCAACCCATTAGCAGCTGGATAATATGCCGTGGAGGCCATATTTTGTATCCGATTTTTATCGCAGAATCAGTAAAATGCATGGCTGATGAACTGAGGCCCGTTGTCGTGGATTATCCTTCGGGGAACCCCGAGGCGGTAAATGACGTGATGCTTGATGAAGCTGGTCACGTTAGATATCTTTACCTCAGCAAGAGGGATCGCCTCTGCCCATTTAGAGAAGTAATCCGTGATGACCAGTATGAACCGGGTGAGGAGGGCGTCATTCCCTTGAACACCCGGGTGAGGAGGGCGTCATTCCCTTGTAGCAACACCGTCATCATACTAAAATAGTTCATGTACTGACTTGGTGATGTTTTTCCCTCGAACAGGGCCAGGGTCTGAGGTTTGTACCTCGGAGGAAAATGGGCCTCTTTCCAGATAGCTGGGTATGGCTGGTTGATTCCCAATTTCTTGAGCTGATCTTTGTGCTTCAAGGCATCGAATTGGGCTTTTAACTCCCGCACTGCTTGTATCAGATTTTCAGCTGGTAGCGAGACCACAGAATGGTGCAGAGTCGGTTGTATCATGTCTCCCATAGGAGGTAGTACATTCTCCGTGTGAGGAAGTGAAGGGCCAGCTGACTCTTGATCTAGAGCAGGCTCTTGGGTCACATTGGATGGTGGTAGATCCACCCCTACACGCATCTGAGTAGGCAGGACCGATGTTCGAGCCATAGCAGCCGCCTGTTGAGTTAGCATCATTTTGTGCATGTTCTCCATCATGGATTGCATTTGTTTCAGAGATGTCTCTAGTATAGTAATGCTTTGCTCAGTGTTTCCTGATGGCGAGGCTTCCTCGTGTTCGTCTTTAATGGCATAAACTCCCATCTCCCTGGGCGTCATTGAAGGATGAGTATAGGTCGCTGCAGAAGTTGACTCTATACTCTCAGTATCTGATTCGGGAGACTGGCGACCCCCAGCATCGGAATCAGAAGAGCACAAAGTCCGTTGCTGTGACCTTGAACGAGTATTTTGGAATACCCCAGCTTCGGTGTCCCTAAGGAGCATGTTGAATCTTCTTCGGCTCGGAGTTCTAGAGGACGGACGTCTTGAGTCTGAGCTTCCTCCAGGTATATGTGAAGCCATGTTCACAGATGCATGCGCGGGCTCTTCTTCTAGGAAAGATGGAGAGTAGCTCAGTCGGTCGAAAACTGGCCGTTTTGCTTTAGAACATCAACAATTAATTATAATCCTGTGACTATTACAGCAGTGCTCGCTAGGAGGCGTGATAGCCATACTGGAAGATCCCCTCTCCTTGCATTTCCGGATTAGATATTTGCGCAGGTCAGGAGGAGTTACAGAAGAAGAAGATGATGGCTTGTTCCTTCTGTTCCCATTTATGGGCATGCGGATGATGGGAACCATAGTCTTCCCTGTGCCACCCGTATACAACAGGTTGGCCATCTGTGTGACGAATAATCCCAAAGGAGGGTGACTTTCCCCAACTGGAGCCTTCTTTACGCCTAGGGACTTCGCCTGGCATAATTTGGAGCTTCGCTCTGGTTGGCGTAAAGCTAAGGATATCCTCAGTCGGCCATCAGCGTCTCACGTAATTCGGAGGGCGTGAAGAATGTTAACTTGCTGGCGTAAAGGCCGAGAAGTTGAATAGTCCGCCGCTCGCTTTCCCTTGCGGAGATCACAGGGATTATCTGGTTCTCCGTAGAGGTCGGATGTTGTTTTACGCACGAAGCATGTCTTGTACTTCTGATTTGGCGCTGAGGCTTTATCAGAAGTTTTGTCTATTCCGCCAGGGATGGAAGACTGAATTTTACGCGCAGAGCACGGAGTATACTTCTGGGTTAGCGCTGAGGCATTGCCAGAAGTTTTGTCTATTCTGCCAGGGACGGGAGACTGAATTTCACGCGCAAAGCGCGGAGTATACTTCTGGGTTAGCGCTGAGGCATTGCCAGAAGTTTTGCCGGTTCTGTCAGAGACAGGCGACTGAATTTTATGCGCAGGGCGCGGAGGGAGCAACGCTACAACCTCATTGGTCAAAGAGATCGGAGAGTCCACAGGAATGGTAGAGGATGTCTTGGGCATCTAGGCCTTTCGCAGCTTTCTGTTGTTTTGGACAGAGAGAGAGTGAGAGGTGCCCTTTATTCGGAGCATATATTCGTAGGCAGACTGGTCGAACTGGACGACCAGTGTCTTCTTCATGGATCCCACGGATACCGTATCGTGTTGAGCAATAGCTTCCTCATCAGAAGAGAAAGATGTCCCCAACAGAGTCGCCATCTTGTTTTAGGATAATATAAACGAGAAAAGATTTAATGAATACAGAAAACGAGGTCTTGTACGAAGACCCGCCCTTCTTTTATGTTTATAAACAAGATTGTACAAATTCGATCCTACACGAGGATGTCTAAGTACAATTTATTTAATCTGGGTGAATATTGCTATAGGTGTCTGATCTGCAGTCGATCACTTTAGCCCTTGGACCACACGATGTTGAAGAAGTGCCGTGGAAGACAGGTTGCAGCTTCGAGGGTTGCTGAAGAGGGTGGACGCCCGATGCCCAAGTCGTCGATCCCTTCCCTTTTGCCTGAACTCCGGATTCTCCTCTCTCTCTCTCTCTCTCTCTCTCGACCGTTGGATCTGGTACTGGATCGCTTGATCAGTTTTTAGACCTAACTTCTTTGACCCTCCAATTTGTCGACCTTGTTCCTCATTGATAGAGGTCTCTATTTATAGAGTTTTAGTGACAGTGACCACTCAATCGGTGTAAAAACCGAGTAGTAGAAAGTACATCACCCTTTTACACAACGGTTAAAATAACCAAAGCCTGCGTATAGATGATCCTTTGAATGAGCGTGTGACGCGGGTCCAACTAAGGGACAAAATGCGTATAATCGCTACAAAGATCACAGCGTAAAAACCACGCAGGTAGGTATCCCTCGTGTAGAAGAGGTTGGCAAAGAAGCCAATGTCTGTCACCATGGCATATAAGCCAAATAGTTATCAAACCGGCATAGAAGCCGAATAGGCGTAGAAGCCGAGTGGTCATAGAGGCCGAGTAGGCATAAAAGCCGAATGGTCATAAAGGCCGAGTAGGCGTAGAAGTCGAGTAGGCACAGAAGGTCGAACAGGCACAGAAGGCCGAATAGGCATAGAAACCGAGCAGGCACTGAAGCTGAATAGGCGTAGAAGCCGCTGTATAACGTGCCAGAGTGATAATGTGGACATTTTAGCCAGAATTACGAATCTTGGAGATAATCAGATCCCTTGCATTAAATGCAGAGATCTGCCCCCATCCTGTGCATTAAATGCAGATGCTTGTCTTTAAATTTTGCCATCATTCTGCTCATTAAATGCAGATACGCACCTTGAACCTTGTGCGAAGAGTAACCACTGCCGTGGCAGTCTGTTCGTCTTCTGCGGAGCGTAAGGAGCTCATGTTTGCCTGTGTAAAACTATGCAGCGTATTCCCTTATATGCGTAGGAGCAGCTCTCGCAAAGGGGATATCACTAAACGACGGTTCAGTGACATTTAATCAAATCTCCTGCATTAAATGTGGAGATCCGCCATTATCCCGCGCATTAAATGCAAAGGCGAATTTTGAAGGTCTGCCATCCTTCTGTGCATCAAATGCAGAGACGTGCCTCGGGCATCTGTCAGTATTCGGCACATTAATTGCAGAGACGTGCCTTGAGGGCCTGTCACCGCCCAGTGCATTAAATGCAGAGACGTACCTCGAGTCCCGTACGGAGTGCAGCTTTTGACGTGGCAGGTGGTTTGTCTTCCGCGGAGCGTAAAGAGCTCTCATCTGCCTGTGTAAAACTTGGCAGCGTATTCCTCTGTGTACGTAAAAGCGGTTTACGCAAGGGAAATGGCAGTAAATGACAGCCTGGGTTGCAGTGTCGCGCCATCATTATAGCCGTCGCCTGGGTAGTCGAGCAGTATCCCTTTGTCAGAAGTCGAGATGTCAGGTTCATTGCAGGATTTAACAGGTTCATTGTAGAGAATACGAAGCGTCCCTCGTACACTTTAATGCTGCATTGAAAGAGGATGAGTTTTACACCATAAAGGCGATGACGCCCCCTGTTTACGCTGAAGCAGCCTGGACATACTGCCCTACGCGGATGGTCCTCGAGCCTATATTTCATGCTGCGCTTGGCGGAGAAGCTCTGATGGCACGTTGAAGGCTCTGAAGTCCTCTGTTTACGCTGCTTTGCATCAATATATAGCGTAGAGCTATCCAGCGTATTTTTCATGCTTCTACAATCGAGGATACGATAGAGGAGATGAGTATCCGATATGAAGTATCGTTGATAGGACGGAGGATAAACTGTCACTACTTGGTCACATGAACGATTTTAAGCTATCTATGACCTAATGATCGAAAAATGATGTCCCTCTATTCTATAAATTATCCATAGCCACTATGGCCTACATTGTTCTTATTGAAGTCGTCAAATTTTTAAATTCTCCTAATTCGTATCTAAGTCAAGTCAACCACAATCTTTTCAAATATTTAACTAGCAAAATCTATTTAAATCCATCACAATCTCTTCAAAAATAAAATAATTACTGTTTAAATCAGAATTCAACCTATCACAATCTCTTCTTGAATTTTCAAATAATCTAAATCTAAATTTAAGTCAATCTATATGACATCTTCAAGATTTAAATAACCTATATCAGATTTCAAATCACGATTCCATCTATCATAATCTCTTCTAGATTTTAAATTATAAATAACTCTAATCAAATCTTATTCCTACTTTCTAACTAAAGAATTTTGTACTCATCAAATTTTAATTTTAATTTTCATCTTCAATATTTCAAATAGGTGATCCAACAATCAAAATTTTAACTTTTAATTCAAATATGCAAATCGTAAAATTGTAAATCAAATCTATCAATGCTCACATTTAAAATTTTATATTTATTCTCAAAATTTAAATCGAGGATTCAATCTTCCATATTCAAAATTTAAATTATATGCTCAAATATAAATATTTGATCCAAAACCAAATTTTAAAATTTATTCCATAAGGCATTCTTCTCTTACAGTTAAGTCCTCATCATCATAATTATCCAAGAAAAAAATCTCAAAATTAAATGACTTAAATCTCTCAATCTTATCTTACTTGATCACGGTCTAAGATTTTTACCTTCATATAACCTTTATCTAAAGTTGACAATGAAACTTTTTTAATTTACCAATCTTTCATAAACACAAGGCTATAATTTTTTTTTCAATCATTCGATAGTGCTTACTAATCCTCAAGATCTTAATGCAAAATCTATTACATGTGATATGCCCTTAATTATAAAAGATAGTCACATAGTAATGTGATTGGCCTATGGGGTATACCGAGTACTATGCATGTGTCAAACTTATATAAAGCAGCGTTCGTCTTTCCGAAATAGGGGAAGACTAAAAACAACAATAAAGAGTTCAAGGAGGAGGTGATAGATAACAAGTACGGGGTTCAAGGGCGATTGAAGAATTCAAAAGAGAGTTGTCAAGATAGTTGTGGATTAAAATCTTATTTTGGTAAATTTTTATTCGCAGGCTCGTATCAGTATAGTTATGTAGCCAACACGATATGCTCGGACTTGTCTAGAGGGCAAGTATATTCGTTTAACAAGCTAAGTCAACTTTATCTCAATCTACGTAAAGTAGTCATACGAAGAGCGAACCAAGTGCACTAAGGTTGTCCAGATCATAATACACTGATTCTAATTTAGATAATGTATTAGTGTGGGCCCCCAATAATACATATGTCACTAACAAGCTCGATAAAGAATAAGCTTGCAAAACTAGGCTGTAATAGCAACATGAGTCAAGATAGTCCAAATAATATAAGTATGTGAGTTTATGATGAATGAAAGTACAATATTTTAAGTTCATCAAGAATCTAAGACTCATCCGGTGTTTATGCCTCTACAGTTGCCATACTAAATCATTTTCTAAGTCTCTGGTTGACCAGATGGGGGTATGAGACTCTAAAGTTCTACAGCCTGGATAAACATTATCTTCTTATGCTAGCATATATTCATGTGTCATTCACTTATACCCCATTGGTGTATTTTAACGACTATGAGATTCTATGTTGTAATACACGCTACCCAACTTACAAAGATTCACTATTATTGTATTTGCCTTAGGGGATTCTACAAAATAATATTATTCTTGTAAGTAAAATAGAAACGCATGTTGGGGTATACTAGGAAAAGATCTTGGTACTTATTAGGGTATCCTATTGCATTATAAAACTCCATAGGTAATGTTCTTCTTAAGTCTTAATCATAGTGCTTATAGAACAAAATTGTTATTATTAAGAATGGAAAAGTTACTGGCTCTCAAGTGAGAGGGGATATGACCTATATTGAGATATGTGGAACGTATCATTTGATTTGAAACTAAAGGATACTCATAAAATTATAATCTAAATGATAATTTAAACTGTCAAGTTCTAACTACTAAGCATAAAAATTTAAAATTCAAGATTAACAAACTACAATCCTACCAAACTATATATTCTAAAATAAAAGGAATCACTTGGCGTACAATTAGAAGAGTAAGGTGACATAATTTGAAAGATGAAGAAAATTTTTAGTCATTGCACAAATAATGAGCATTAATATTTCGAAGAAACAATATATGAAAGTAAATAGAGAGACTCTTGATAATATCATGTCACGCCCCAGTCCCAAAATACGTAGGACTAGGAATACGTAACACGCCAGCCGTATGTATACGAACTCCAATATATGGAAACCATATACACACGTACGCTGTACATGAATATCCAATCCACAGTGGTAAATATATGTCACAACAAGTCACACGCAGTTCTATATCTCATCCACAGCACAAATAATAGAAGAATGGAAATCAATAAATGAATATCAAAGAAGTAGTCTCAAATAGTAATCTCAAAGTGCAATAGTCGGGTGGAGACAAATCCACTGCAAATCGACTATAATAAACTACTAAAGAGAGAAGAGAATAAACTCTAATATAAGAATAAATGTCTACAAAAGAATAGCAACTAAAATCTCTAAACAGCTGCAATGAATCACATATAATCAGAAGGTAAGATCTCCTCAGGCTGATAGGTAGCATCAGGTCCAGGTCCATACTCCTGCGCATACTCCTGCTCACCTATATCTGGAAGGGACCAGGTCCTCAGAGGGATGTAACAAGATACAAAAAGCACATGCCAATAAAGTACTAAAAATAAACATCCATTGGGGTCGCCTAACCATCTATGTGAATGCAGTTAAGAACACCTTTCCCCACAAGTGAGCTATCTGACTGAAAACTGGGATTTGGCATGGTTCTCTTTTGGAGATCCAGGGGCCTAAAAGGTACGTCGTCTTTTGAACGCCGGTGGCCCGCCTGATAGTACATAATATATAGTGGTCATCATGACCCGTATCTCCAGCGGAGAATCCGGGCGTACAGGAGAAAAAGTGTAAAGGAGCTCAAATGCGGTACTTGTTGTTCTCCCCACCCAATGCTCTAAGCATGTCATGTCCATGACACGATAAACCTTTAATAACCGCCAGGTCTACTAGCATGCAAAGTTTCTATTGGCAGTTATCCCTATCCGTCGCACGACCTATACGTACCGGGGGCCAGCCGAGTAAGCAAGTCCGTGTCCTACATGTGACTCACACTCGTGTAAGAATAGTGTCATGGCCAATGAAACATAAATGCCTCATGAAAATGGGGTAGTCTCATAAAGTAGGTCCAATGCATATACATAAGTAAAAACATAGTACGACGACACCGTCGTTGCGCCCAAGTTTCCTTGGACGCGCAGTTTATATAGAAGTTAAAAATAAATGAACTAAATAAGCAGAAAGTAAACATGCATGCCTCATATGGAATGTAAATACAGTACAATGACAAGATATACTTGCCTGGCAAGAAATCTGTAAAGTGTACGCGCCCAAATATCAAGGACACTAAACCTGGAACTAAGGACTTCGAACAAACATCTCCAGATGCTGAAATAAATATCACCAACGTTTCCGGAATGAGCAAAATAGCTAAAAAGCACATCCCTTTTGTCCAATTTGGACACAGGGGCAAAACGGTAATTTCGGGTAAAAGTGGGGTCAACGTGTGGCCCACTTTGCACCGAAAAGCGTGCCAAGGGTAACAGTCTCTAAATGGGACAAACTATAGGTCAAACAAATCTAGATGTCAATACGAACCCAACGGTATGTCCAAATGTGGATTCCGATGAGCCGAACACTATTTTGTCCAAAAAGTCAACTGTGGGGCCCGCCAATTGGCGATTTGGTCAACCATCTCAGAATCGCATGAAATTTGGGTCATAGGACCAGCGCGTTACCACGAGTCCAGTGGCGCAAGTTTCGTCACAATCTGACAAGCGTGCATAAAATACGTGCGAGTCCACAAAAGTGGCGTCATGAAATGTGTCCACGGATACGGCCTGATTCCGGCGCGTACACGCGTCAAAATCAGTCCCCACGAATTTTCACGTGTTCGGTTATGCTGTGTGCACCATTGGGTATACTTGGCACACGGCGGAGAGGTCCCGTTTGGCGGGGCGCGCTCCGTTTTCCAACTTTTGGAAAACTGGAAAAAGTGGGTGCGCACAGTTTTGTGACGAATATAACTATGTCCACAACAACTATTAGCCTAGGGTTATTTTACAGAAATTAAACTAGGTCAGGTATTCTACAGGTATCAAAAAGAATTACCGAATTCGGATCTCTGTGGTGGGAGATACGAACTCGACAATACGGGTGGTCATTCTGGAATTCTGCGATTCCAGAATTCTGTCTGTCCGTCCATTTTGGACGCTATTTTACACCTAAGGGCACACGTTTTCTGAAGTTGACTATAAAACGAATATTGGAGAGGGTTAAGGGATGATCATACCTATGAAAATGGAACAGCGTTTGGTCGAGCGAGTCGACGGAAAATCACGCCGGAGCGAAGGTGCCTCGAGTGGGAAACTGCAGGATGCGAGGTCGGCGTCGACGGGATGGTTGGATGGCTTGGGGGCTTCTCTGGCTGCGGTGACGGCTCTTAGATGGGAAGAGGAAGGTCTGGAACTATTAGGTTAGGGTTTTTGGGATGAGAAACTATATATATATATATATATATATATATATATATATATATATATATATATATTATATATATTAAGAGAGAGGGGGAAGTGGGTGGTCCGCGGGTTTGGCCGCTGAATGGAACTTAAGGGCGGGTCTAGCATATTTGCTAAGTTGTAACTTTTGCAACTTGCAGAATATAGGATACTAAGGGCGGGTCTAATGCTAAGGAGTCTGCATAGTTATCATTGTTATTATTATTACTATTATTATTATATTTGTTATTAAATTCTTACTTAATATTTCCTTTTTATTTCTTTCTTTTCAAATATATATATACACATATATATTTGTATATATATATATATATATATATATATATATATATATATATATATATTCACACATAAGAAAATTTATAGAGTAGGGTATTGCACATCGTTAGGCTAGCAACTGCTTAGGGGGTCTCCTACATGGAATAAATTCCTAAAAATTCCTGATGGTCCCACAAGTCCTCTAAGTGCCCGAACACCTAACATAAAAATTATTAAAAATCTATTTATCCTATTTAAACCTAATTACTATAATTTAATTAATAATTAATAAATAAATGGATATATACGATTTTCTAGGAAGGGGGTTTTACATATCATGTTTCCTAAGGGAAGGGGGTATGGTAGTCTCTGTGTTCGAGGTATGATCAAGGAAAAGGTTCTAATCATTCAATATATTTTAATTGGGTAAAAAGCTATAAAAATTGATCTATGATGGAGGAAGGGATTAACTCAAGATGGAAAGCTATATAGATAGTTGGATGAGATGGCACGGTCGGTGACTTATAAAGACTCAAGTATGACTCAACGATTATAATAGATTCTAGGGGATCTACTAAGCTGAAGGTAGGGTATCCTTACTCTTACTAAGGTATTGGTTTATTTCTCTTGGTTTTCTAAGGTAGTGCTCTGCTAATATCAAGAAAAGAATCTAAATTTATAGTCCTCTTATATTATCACACTATAAAAGTTAAGTTTAGTCATAATATATATTCAACCTTGGATTTCTATTGGTTCCTCAATACTAGGGTCAAACAATATGGTCAAATTTTTAACTAACTCTATTAGTATCTATACTACTCTAAAGTCATTCCTAAATATATCAAGGGATAATGGTCAATCAATTTATAGGCGTTGGACGCTAGGGTTCATTAGGTAAGATAAACCTTTGGAAGCTGTGAATATTCAAATTTATTTTTCTTAGTAGGTATGCTATCATCATTATCTTCTAACCCTAACAACAAAAATTTCTATATTCTGTCAGAAGGCTATACTCAATAACTATTAGGTAAGTACATTAAATAAGAAGAGGTGAGGAAACAAGGATACCGATGTCAAGAGAATTAAGCGAGTATAATTTCAAAGGTCAAGGAAGGTAGGTGAGTCCAAGAATTCAGAACAAAAATAAAGAGAAAAGTCAAATATGTGGATGAGATCCTATACTCTAATCCTATTTGCAGGCTTGCTCGGTACAGTAACGTAACCAAGACAATATACTCTCGACCTGCAAGGGCTACCACTAAAAATATGTCACGCCCAGTCCCACAATACGTAGGACTAGATATACGTACACATGCCAGCTGTACGAACAAGTATAGGAACCTAATTTAATGGACCTAACCAGTCGTAGTATGCTATAAAATATATCTAAGTCACAGTATTCCAAGTAGGTAAAATCTAGTCTCATTCACAAATATCATAGAATAAGAACTGAATGAATAGATAAGTCTCAGAATCAAATACAAAATAAAATCTAGTGGAGAAAAATCCACGAAAAAAGAGTACAAAAGAATACTGAAAGAATACAACTAAGCAATAACGAAATAGTCTGGGCGTCAGCTAACTAGATAAAGACACCCGAGACACAAAGCAACTGTCGTCCATGAATTCTCAAGGAAACTCCTGTGGCTCCACCTCAAAGTCTTTCTCTGCAAAATCTCCAACTCCATAGTCCATCGGGAACAAGTGCTCATCTGGATCTGGAAAATGTGCTAGGTCCTCAGAGGGACGTAAAAAGTACACAAGAAATCGATATGTATAAAATTAAAGCAGTAAACAATAAATAGGATAACTAACCATCTAAGTGATATGCACTCGAGATATCTTTAGTGGCGCAAGAGGGGGAAGATATAAAAGAACAGTCATCCCACTAGGAGTCCAAAAGGACTCGGGGGTACGCCAGTCACACCATATACACAGTAAATAATAGAAATCCTATACGCTCATTAGTAGATTCTTCTCTCTCAATGTATCCGAACCGTATACGTGGTGCAGACATAATGCAACAACGTAAATAAAAATCTAGAAACTAAACTAACACCAACTACTAATACAAGATGCGAACTCACGTATCGATGTACGATCGACACGCTAGTTTATGTACTCTCTCACTCAGTGTACTTGATGAAAAAGTGTAAGGTCAGAAGAAACCTCGTACATTCATAATATAATGGGTAATTCTTCTACTCTAAGACGCGTGCACACAACTAACAAATAAAAACTAGGCATATGCAAATTGAACAATACAATCAAGCAAGGTGTACTTGCCTTCGAAGCCAAGCTGCGAGAACCACAAGTCTGATCCGAAGCTATCCACAGAAATGTCTCGAACATCTACCAATTAATTATGACACTATTTAGAATCTTATTTTCTAGTTTAATTAGGTTATTATCTAGTTATTAAATCTATATTGGTTAGCACATGCAAGTAGTTACACACCATCTATTAGTAGTCATCAAATATTACCAAAAATTATTTTTAAACATTAATTATTAAAAACTATTAATTATGGAATTTTATTAGAAAATAGGCTTTTTGTGATAGGGTCATCTCCTATAAATTCTATGAGTTCAAAACCAAGTAGAAAACAAAACTAGGTCATAACGAGTTACCTATTAGTCACCAAAAATTAATTTTTGATAAATAGATAAATCTGGAATAAATACTCGTAAATCAGATTTAAAACATAATAATATAATTTTAAATTCTAAAATAAGGGTTTTTAGTTGGGGATTAAATCTGA
Source organism: Iris macrosiphon (assembly GCA_036927795.1). Classification (NCBI taxonomy): domain Eukaryota; kingdom Viridiplantae; phylum Streptophyta; class Magnoliopsida; order Asparagales; family Iridaceae; genus Iris; species Iris macrosiphon. The sequence continues at coordinate 1,694,892 of JAYESA010000026.1, read as the reverse complement.
AACTGTCTGGTCAAGTTTTGCGAAACTAGGTCAACTTGTTACATAAAATACCTAGAATCCTAATTTTTATAATTCAAAATAAAATCTGAATGTATTTTGTAAAAATAAGTATTAAATATAATAAATTTCTTTTTCTTCTATACAAAATTAATTAGTTTTTACCATCTATAAGTTAATCCTATTAGGATTGGCAACAAGCCTTGCTTGTAGGCATGTCAAGGGATGTACATGGATTTTGTGACATTTAAAAACATCAAAATAATATTTATTTAATATAATTTCAGAATATATAATTTCTGAAAAAATAGTAATTTATCGAGAAAAATAATATTTTTATCTACCATTAAGTCCTAACAAGGTCCAAGGGTTTCCAACAAGCATGCATCAAGACTAGGTCTAAAGTACACATAAAATATACTCCAAATCCTAATTTTATACCTATTAATAATTATGTAATTAATAATAAAATCTTTATTTAATCCATATTAATAACATCTTTATAGATCATTAACAAGAATTAAAGAAGTTTTCACAAAAGGTTTCATACATGCACAAAACTTATGGATTATACATCAAAACTAGGGTTCTTGGGTTCTATGAGTTCTTCAAAATAAAATAATAGAGTTTAATCATCACTACACATATAAGTCAATATATATATATATATATATATATATATATATATAAAAGAAAAGATTGAAGAAAGAAGGAGAGAATGATTAAAGAAAACTTACTAGAAGTAGAAGGAGGATGTACTTGGGTTCTTGGATGGAGGAAGTGGTTGAGGGTGTCCATGTTAAGAAGGGGGGGGGGGTCGACGGTCTTGAAGATGGAGTCGACAAGAGGGAGGTGAAGAGGAGAATTTTATTTATTAGGGTTAGGGTTTGGAGATTATATATATATATATATATATATATATATATATATATATATATATATATATATATATATATATATAGAGGATGGGGAGAGGGGGTCGCGGCTTGGAGGGGTGCGCACGGGTATGGGGCTGCGGGTAGGAGGTGGGTTAGGAATATGATTTGGTGGTTTCCTAATTTGGAGGTTTCCTAATTTGGTTGTTAGTAACTAATTGGTCAATCTTATCAAATAGCAATAATAAAGGAGATTTGATTGGAATTTTAAAGGTATAATGATAATGGTAAATAATATGCAAATCTTTCAAAAAGAATATTGCCTAGATTTGATTGACATAGAAATATTATGGTGGCAATTTAATTATGGGTTGCTAATTAAAGAAAGTTTGGATTGAAAAATAACCATGAATAAATTATACATATAAAAATATTTAAATATTAAATGCAATAAACTATGATTGCTACACTAGTATCATACTAATGCTAAATGATCGATTTTTGAGTCACTGAAAGATCCTACAAGTACTGTCTCTATTGTAGGCTACTTCTTACAAAGAATGTTATAGATTTTGGGGTCATCCTATATCATTGATGTCTAAACCACGGTGAAGTATCCTAATGAAATAATTAGGTTTTAAATTAATTTTTCTACCGTAAAATAAATATGATATATATAAAACACACCCAAAATACCTATTTTTGGGTAAGGGGGTTTAAAATATCGCTGCGATATCAACATGAATGTGTTGCCTCTTCTGCTAAGTGCGTCTGCTACTACATTAGCCTTGCCCGGATGATACTGAAATTCTACATCATAGTCATTTATCAATTCAAGCCACCTCCTCTGCCTAATATAAAAGTTCTTCTGGGTGAATACATATTTCAGACTTTTATGGTCCGTAAATATCTCTACTCGATCACCATATAAGTAGTGCTTCCATAGTTTAAGCACAAATACCACTTCTTCCAATTCTAAGTCGTGAGTTGGATAGTTCTTCTCATGATCTCGAAGCTGTCGAGATGCATATGCTATCACCGTTCTATGTTGCATCAATACACACCCTAGTCCCTTACCAGATACGTCACAATATACTGTAAACCCTCCGGAACCTACTGGAAGTGTGAGAATCGGTGTTAAAATTAGTTTCTTCTTCAATTCTTTAAATACAGTCTAGCACTCTTTTGACCAATCAAACATAGCCTCCTTGCGTGTTAAACGAGTCAACAATGCTAAAATCCTTGTAAAATTTGACACAAATCTTCTGTTTTATCATGCCAAGCAGAGAAAAGTATGCCCTAGTCCCTTACCAGATACGTCACAATATACTATAAACCCTCCGGAACCTACTGGAAGTGTGAGAATCGGTGTTAAAATCAGTCTCTTCTTCAATTCTTCAAATGCAGTCTAGCACTCTATTGACCAATCAAACATAGCTTTCTTGCATGTTAAACGAGTCAACAGTGCTAAAATCCTTGTAAAATTTGACACAAATCTTCTGTTTTATCATGCCAAGCAGAGAAAAGTATGCACTTCTACTAATATCTTAGAAACTGGCCAACTTTCTATGGCTTCAACCTTCTTCGGATCTACTGTTATTCCTGCTCCCAAGATGATATGACCCAGGAATGATACGTGATCCAACCAAAACTCATACTTACAGAGTTTTGTGTATAACTTGTGCTCCCTCAGGATCTGTAATACCTTCCGAAGATGTTCTTAATGTTCCTCCTTGTTACTGGAATAGACAAGAATGTTATCTATAAATGCCACCATGCACTGATCCAAGTGCGACATAGAAATTTGATTCATCAAATCCATAAATATTGCTGGAGCATTTCTCAGTCTGAATGGCATAAATAAGATTCATAATATTCATATCGTGACCTAAACGCTGTCTTGGGTATGTCTTGCTCCCGAACTCTTACTTGATGATACCCTGATCGTAGGTTAATCTTGGAGAAAACCTAGGCCTTGATCAACTGGTCAAACAAATCATCGATTCTTGGTAATAGATACTTGTTCTTTACTGTCATTGCGTTCAGCTGTCTGTAGTAGATACCTAACCAGGATGACCCATCTTTCTTCTTCACTAAAACCACTGGCACTACCCAAGGTGATCTACTGGTTTGAATGAACTTTTTTACCTTCAGCTCTTCTATGTGTTGGTACAATATGTCTAGCTCTGATGGTGCCATTTGGTAAACTTTACAAGAGATTGGTCCTGTCCCCGAAATCAACTCTATACAGAACTTCACATCCCTTACTGGGGGTAAACCAGAAAGTTCATAAGAAAAGTCATCTAAAAATTCTAGGACTACCCTGGGAATATGCTCTTCTTCTACTACCACTATTGGTGCAACTCAGTCTTCATATCGATCCCTCATGATTATTTTAAGGACAAAATCCTCCACGCCTGGGATACTAAATAAAACTCTATCACTATGGAAATATATCGTAGCATGACTGTCTCTCAGCCAGCCCATGCCTAGAACTACGTCGAAGTTACCCATAGAAAACTCGATCATCTTGGCGGGTAATGAACGCCCGTACACTATGATTGGATACGTCACACACACACTACTAAATTTTATGAACCCATTACCAATGAGTATATTCAACCTCTTTGGCAATGCCCCGAACTCCAATCCAATCATATTGATATTATGCAGATACAAATGAATACGAAGCTCCTGAACCAAAAAATGCTATTGTAGGAAAATATGCGACAAAAATGTTACCTACCACGACATCACCTGATGCCAAAGTCTTCTCCAACGATAAAGTAAATACCTACCCTTGGCCTTAGTGCGCTCTTTGTTGTGGCCTCCCTTGGTAACACTGTTGTGGTCTTTGTTGGCCCTGCTGCTGGTCCCTCTGTCGGAATATCTGTGCCTGCGTCAATACTGGATGCTAAGCGCCGGTCGTGCAGCTACTGCTGGTCCTCTGTACTGTAATGCCCCTAGTGCTAGTAGTACCAAAAACTACTGACCTGGCCCTCCTTGCCTCTGCATTATCGGGCAATTAGAAATCTTATGGCCCAGATCACCACACCTTATGCAAATCCTATTCACCTCTCTACACACGTCTCTAGTATGGCCTCTCTTTCCACAGTAGGTGAAACCCACCTGCGCTTCTTGATGTTGTTACTATTGTTGTTGCCTCGGTTGCTGCCAAGCTGGAACTGTTATTGAATTCGCCATCCTCCGTGGTGCTAAGTCATAGATACGAATGCCATGGGATGGTGCTAACGTTCGGGGTACAACCTCTCCTCCAATCTGGGCATGAGACCTCTTCTGGCCTCTTGTCCTCGCTGATAATCTCTACATGGTCAACTTGTGCCTTTTGGTTGCTATCTACACTTTATCATAAGTCTGGTGGTCGTACCCCTCTACCAGTTATAGAATTTCTAGGTGAAGCCCCTGCTGAAAACTTATTTCTTTGTCCGACTCTGTAGCCACCATAGCAGGAGCAAACCTACCCAGCCTGCAAAACTCTGCCGCATATAAATCTATAGTCCTACTGGCCTGCTTAAGACCGATAAACTCTGCTGGAGCTCATACTGCTTTATAACTCTAAAATACTTAGCCCTGAATCGAGCCCTAAAATTATCCTAAGAGATAGGATGCCTCAAGCCGACTTTCACTGATGCCCACCAGTCACGGGCAATTTCCTGAAGCTGCAGTCGGACCTAGTCAATTTGCTCATCATCCGTAACCTTTTTTGCTGCTAGAATAACTTCGATGCCTTAGAGCCATGCATCTGCTGTGATAGAGTCCTCCGTGCCGTCAAAGTATCTCAAGTTAAGCCGGCAAAATATGACCGACGCCCACGAATCAGTCCTTTCGCCTCTCTCCAACACCGTCTGTAAACCCTAACTTAAAAAGACATTATGCTCTTGCTGTTAAAATTGCTGGTGCTATTGCACTGCCACCTGATGTTGCAGCGTAGCCATCATCCCTCGAAGAATCTCTAGTAATATCAGAGTGTCTAGTACCACTGGTACTGCTGGTACTACTAGAGGTACGGGGATCTCAGGGGTTTATGGCTCAACATGCCTAACTTTTGTTTCTATGGTACCAGCTTGCTCAATTACTGGCACTATCCGGATATGACTCTAGGCAGGTGCTACCTCCCGTTGTTGCCTAGAAAAACCCTGTACGGCCATGCCTGCTACTCCAGCAACTGACGAAGCCCTAAAGAAAGGACAAGAAACATCAAGAATAGGACGGGAAGGATAAAGGAAATAATTGATTCGATAGTCAAGTAAGACTTTGAGAAGAACGAATTTAGAATTTCAAAGGCACATATTTGATTGAGACTCCTATGACCATAACACCCCACAAGTATGAAAATAAAGACTTGCATGAGACACCACTAATACTTTATCATGCCCTAATACCGAAATATAGAGATGGACATAACCAGCTATCCCGTACAAGGTATTATACGTCGTACGACGATCACAACTGTCACTAGATAAGGGGGTACATGCTACAATCAAGACACTTAGGGTCATAACGAGCATCTATTGTCTCAATCAGTCAAACAAGAACAGTAAACATAGAACATATACGAGAAGGAAGTAAGGTATCCGAAATGCCCTGCCGCAATATTCTAAAAACTAGCTGTACAAAATAAAAAGCTACTGGAGTAGCAAAAGTACATGACCATGATCAGCTGCCGCATGATTATTTACAATCATGTAAAGGAATCTAAATGTCCAGATTTACGGCTAACATATACCAGTGGCTAAACGCCTAAAAGAGTAAAATATATCATAACGAGTAGGGAAGAATAAATCCACTCGTGTCCTTCAGCGGCCATCCGCCTGGTACGCGCCATCAGGAAGAAGAAAGTAAGCTAGATCCTCTAAAACTAGCTCGAAAACTGGCCATGCAAAACTTGTGGGGTTAGACCCCAATAGAAAGTACCACAAAGGAAGCACGAAAATGGAGAAACAAAACCCAAAGCAATAGATAGGTTATAAATATTGGTTCAGTGTCGTAGTTTTGGTCCATAGCTTATCTTAGCATAATAGCCCAATGCTACAACCAAATAAGGACAAGGGTTGAATTATCATACTATGATAATCCATGTCCCTATACTACTAACAGAATAATACAATCACAACCAAATCCAGTTATCTAATGGCCAATCATTTGTACGACTTGCTACTGTGGAGTCTGAGTTATCTCAGAACAAATTTATAAAAGAAATCCTTAGATTATGAGATATTTAGCGGGGATAACCGAGCCATAGTATCACATAGCACGTTATATATTATGCACCATTCCCTCATAAGGCCATTGTGCTAAGATCACATCGAACGCATTGTACAATATAAGTATTCGAATTTTGCTGTCCACTAGTGCGGATTTGACCAATATCCATGGGGGTCAGCCTTGCACATCATGGAAGTTGTTTGAGGTGGATAATGTGAACGATCTCAGAATTTTATCCCTCCTAATGCTCTACCAATTTTAGTTGCCTAAATTAGCCCTATGGTTATGTTAGAAATTCCATGGCATGGCCACATAATCAATCCCCCTATATGTCGTTCCGTAGTATGGTCCACGCTAGATTTGAATATACTTTGTTACTTGATGGCTCAAACTAGATTCACCCGAGAGTGATGCAAATAATCAATCAAGTCCTAGCCACGCTTTGGTAGTTGACCCACATAACATATCTTTACTGGGGAATTGATATAATAATATCAAATATCGCGTAGTATAGGGGGCATTCTCGATGCACAACCCAAAACATGTAATATCATAGCACATAGCAAGTTATGTCGTACCTCAGTATATATTATAATATTGTATTACCTCAATGTACCTTATAACATATGTACATGTAGTACGCAGTATTTGTATCAGCATGGATACAAGAAATCAAGTGGAATTACCAAACTTATAGTTGGTCATATGAGCCTTATCACATTGGACACGTAGCTCTGTTATGCATATAACAGATAAGTCACTAATGACATAGTCAGTTCTAGCACATGGTCATATTTAGCACAAGGTCGGATTACTAGGTCCATTCTTTCTTAGGGTCAATCACAAGTAATTGTCAAGACCAACCACAAAGAACAAAGAAATATTCCAAATAAAATAGGCTAAGTCGCATGAACAACTTGGCGCATGAGACGAGTGCCGCATGGACTGTCCGTCGCATGCTAGCTCAGGCCGCATACGATCCTAGGCCGCATACTCCTACAAGCCGGATGCTCCGGACAAAAGTCCACTCTGGGAATAAGTGTCGAAGTGATGTGTCAGGGAAGTGACTAAAGTGATGGATGTAACATGCCATAAAGTGTGTCAAAAAGAAAAAAAAAATCATAGAAAGATGTGCCAAGGTTTAGAGTCATGCGTCTAAAGGAAAATAGTCGCACACTCTACTTGCCACATGAGTCACTTGACCACTTACTACTCTTTGGACTTAGCAAATTTCTCATTTGTCCAGTGAACAAAACACAAGAAGTTATGTTACTTAGCTCTAGACACTTTGTGTAATGGTCAATCATTCATCCAACAAGATGGACGCATGCTGATTGGTTATGCGGCAAAAAGTTCAGTCCGTATAAGGATCTTGCCGCATAGAACTCTTAGACACATTGAGCGCTTGGCCGCATGCGAACTTCGTCTTCTCCAGACAGCAAGTTCAGCCATGGCAGAAATGCTCAAAAAACCTAACAAATATTTTCTTCATAAATATTTTATTTTAACTCCGAATTAAGTGAAACAAAAGTCAAAATGCTCAAATTAAAGTGCTCCATCAACCACAAAAACTAATTTTTTAAATAACATATTTTAGTAGTTCAAAATCTTGAAAAATACATAGAAAATTAAAAACTTCAATTATTAAAAGTGTTTAGAATCATAATACACACATATTAGACTAATAAAATACAATGAAAGAGCAAGAATAAAAAATCAAGAGGTTTCTCCATCTAATGCAAGGTGTACTTGCCTGAAATGAAGGAAGGAGAAAAAAAATGAGAGAATGAGTGAAGAGAGAGAAATAAGTTAGCTTATATTTGCTTTGGTTTAGGTTTAGACCATGGGTTCACTCATTACCATACCAACCCAATAATTAAACTATGAGTTTAACTGAACCAAAGAATGAGTCTAGTCTCCAAGACATGCGATCTAATCACCAAGCAAGCAAGAATTAATATAAACAGAAAAACTAATATATCCCAAATACGTATATCGGGAACATGGAGTGAGACATAGCTATGTACTCTGCCTCAATAGAAGAAAATACAACTACATCTTATTTTTTGCTTCTCCATGAGATCAATGAATCTCCAAGAAATAAACAAAATCTTATAGTAGATCGTTTGGTGGTCGGATCTCTTGCCCAATCTGCATCAAAAATTGCTCGAAGCTCCAGAGTATATATAGAAGACATAAATAGTGAGCGCGTAATAGAGTCCTGAAGATATCAGAGAATCTGAAGTAAGGCACTATAGTGAGCTGATCGAGGCACAAAAATGAACTGGTTAACAATACTAACTGCATGAGAAATATTTGGCCTGGTCAAACAGAAATACACAAGTTGACCCACTAGCCAAAAATATGTTACACCCCAATCCCAAATACGTAGGACCGGATATTTAGCTGATTTGGATGATTTCGAGTAGGATATGCACCCCATTTTAGGTTAGGACTAGGGTTGGTTTATATTATATTTGGAAGAGAATATGACTAGGTTTCTAGAAAAAAAAGTTTCATCAAGTTTGGTTGAGGTTTGGTAGGGTTTTAATTACGACAAAGTTGGTGAAAAATGAGGTTTTCGAATAGAAAAGGGTGGTTTGGTTCAGCGCATAGGGGCACGTGTCTATTGGGTTTCCTCATCTCGCAAGATTTTTAATTTCTTGTAAGATTTTGTTGTTTTGTTTTGTTTTGTTTTGTTTTTCATTTTTTTCTTTTCCATTTCTTTCCTATTTCTTTTCTATTTCTTAATTCCTTTTCTAATTCTTTTTACGCGTGTAAAATAATTAATTTTTTCACTATTTTATTATTATTGCTATTTATTTCTTTATTTATTTATTTATTATTTTACACTCTTTAACTACTATATCTCTTAAGAAAATGATATTAATTCCCATAATTTCTGGAAAAATTAGAATATGGATTCATTTATTTTTTCTACCACTTATTTGCTATTATTATTTATTTTTTAATTATATAATTATATTTTATATTTTTGAGGGATTTTATATCATATCCAACTTACAAAAAATTTATCCTCGAAATAAAAACTCACGCATAATTTTCTAGAATTTACTATAGCCACTATTAGTCAATCCTATTTCAAAAAATTTTGAGGGATTTTATTCATCTTCTTCTTTGTATCTTCCTTATCTCAATCTTGATAGAAAGTTTTTTTCATACCCAAATATTGACTAGCCTATTAGTACGTCAAAATCAATTAACAGTTCTTCCTAGATGGTCTTGAACAACAACTTGGCATTCTTCTTCCTTGTCTTTTACAAACTGTTATATTATCCCCCAAACTTCTTTTATCCATATTTATTGCAATATTCTCTCCTCGATAATGATGTATATATTACTTTATAAATTATGTGTATAGTTCATACATACACATCCATCAAACCATAACAAAATTTGATTATAAAGCCTCAAATGTAAGATGTAATCCTTTACCCTATAGTCCTAGTAGTTACTAACTCCTTACGCTATCCAACTTACATGAATTTTACTAGTAGTCAAAATCATTATCCAAATCTATAAGTCCTTACATGGTTATTCTTGTCCTCAAATTTCTTTTACGATACGACTATTCAAAAGACCACTAAAATTTAACATGATTCCTTTACCAAAACTACCACTCTATCTATTTCTCTCTAGCAATTATTCTTTTAGTATGTTGCCATCCTCTTATTACTCGTCCATTAATCCTCATTAAAAGTCATATCATACAACTCTCGTAAAAGAATTGTTCCTTAATTATCTTAGTTGCTTCTCTATCTTATTTCTTTATCAATTACAATAAACTACCTTATTCTTATTTAGTTAAAAAAATTATCCATCCCTTAATGTTGCTTTTGAAAATTAACCTTATCATTCCTCAAGTATTATTTCATACAGTAATTTATTCTCATATATTATTCCCTTATCCTTGGGCTTCTAGTATGTATTACCAATAAATCCTCCGAACGAAGCCTAATATTTTAACCTCAAAGATAATTTTAATCAATCACACTTTAACCCGCAGAATTCATAGGACTCATTAAACCTCCACTATAGATTACGTAAATGTTTCTGTTATAAAAAATAAATTTTATCAACTCGGTTTATAAATTAAAAATAAAGATTACAAAGAGTCATTAAACACAAAATCTAAGTACAATTAAGATTCTGGGGAGTGTGACGATGGAGATCGAGTACAGTAGCTGACTCCTTTACTTTGTTGATGGTCTGACGATGAAGGAACTTGTTAGATCTCTGGATCACTAGCACGAAAAATAGTAACTAGGCTGCTGAGTATGCTTTTTCTACGTCTTACTGTATTTATCTCTCTATATGTGTCTGTGTGTGGGAATACATCCCTGCTATTTATAGCCATCTACACTGAATAGCTATGCATACACATGTGCTATGAGCGCATGTTTTCTGGGCTACCGCATAGTCATCCTCAACAGAATACAGTTACAATCGTGGGCTCATGTCACGGTCAGACTTCCATGTGGCATTAGTTATAATAGGCTGTTAATGAGATCTCGGCCTTTAATCTGGGTTGTTTTCACATTTTGTGTGCGTGACTGGGTCAACTCGAAACGTGGCCCATGCTGGTGGTCGATGATCTCTTGCCAGTTGTAAAAGAAAGATTTGGTCGCATTGAGCCGTATGAAGACCCAACTACATGAACCCTCAATCGCATAAGGACTGTATTACATGGAGATTAATAGAGACGGGGCCGCATGGAGACGATGTCGCATGGGGAATTATCGTGTATATACTTGGAACTGTCTATCTCACGTCTGACATGAGTCATTATTATGCTGACGTAACTTTCTTTCGTTTAGTATGCTGCCACTTCCCATAGTTTTCGAAGCATTTTTGGGAAATTAATGCCCTGTCATAGTTTTATAGAGGGTAATTAATGCCCTATCAGAGTTCTATGCAGTTGATGTTTCCATGTTTCATTGTCTGGGCCTCCAAGATGCATCCTAGGTCGTAAAGCTGCTTTTGACTCTCTACGACCTGATTTTGTTGAGTCAGATTACTTCTGGCCGCATAGCCTTAGATTTTTCCATGCCTCTACAGACCCCCTTCAAAGTTTCCAAACTTTAGAATACTTTGAACAAGAAGCATGGAAAGAATGTTCTTCAGCCGTATTGATCACTTATCACATAAGCTTGTTGCCGCATAGACAAGTCTGCTATGCTGTCAAATCTTCATTAAATGAAAGGTTTGCCTAAATCTTCGAGCAAATATTTTAGGATTTTGAGCCAGCATTTGATAAAGGGTTTGAAGCATCAGTTACCAATGAGATAAATATGGATCACCCGAATCAAGGTGTCATGCCCATCAGCTGCTTGAGGACCCGAGTTTTAAGGTTCATCCTTATAACTATCTGGTTCATTGTCTCGATCTCCTCACACGGCCATGGGCCTATAAATAGGTCACTTGGGGAGGAGAAAGAACTTTGTATTTTTTCTTCTTCTTCCCTTGTGAGAATGCCGACAGCCACATTTTTTCCATTGAGGAGTTTGCCAGGGACAAAGTTAATCAGTGGCCCCATAATATTATTCATTCGCCTGAAGGTAGGGGAGCGCCTCGGTCCTCGTATTATGCTTCTAAGGACGTAGGAACACAAGTGCATAGTCGTGCTGCATGGATGAGAAATCATCTAGAATATGCATATATTTTTTACGTAGCTCTGCCGCATGGATGAAAGAATATCTAAAACATTCGCGGGCCTTTCATACAGGTTGACCGCATGGATGAGAAATCATCTAGAATATGAGAACCATCATTTTATCGCATAGATGAGAGATTATCTATACGTGCATACATACCTCTCTCATAACTTTGACGTATGGTTAAAAATTTATCTAAATCATGCACGCAGACTTAGCTACCTTGAGGCACTTTGTCCTGCGCTCGGTTGTAGTTAGGGTGCCGCATGTGACAGTTGTAACATAATAGACACTTTTACAATCTTCGGTGAGACTGATGCATGTTTTCTTTGTGCAGACTTTATCTCCACTCGTGTTTCCAATGATGGAGCATGAAAGGATATCATTAAACTAGTCATTCGAAGAGAATGCCAAACTAATGTGTTAGTTCGTGAAGAATTGATCCAAGAGACGAGGATGAATGTCCATCATTGTGAGTCGAGATTATCCTGTTTAGGCAGAATGCTAGGTGTATTTCTCCTCTTTATGTGGCCTGCCACAGGTTGGGAGCCTGCAACACTGATTACTGGATTTGGATTGATTATCCCTGTCTTCAGTCTTCCCGTGTGACCGAAGAGCTCCTGATCCTCCCCTTCTTTGCTATTCATCAATATGGATTCTTTTCCATGTATTGTTGTTTGTACTGGGGAGGGATGACCTAGAAGGCATTGAGTTATGCTGTCGGCTTTACTTGTGTCGGTACTAGAAATAACACAGAGGGGTGCCTTAATGGAGAAAGGGTTGAATGTAATTTTTTTTATCATATGTACTTATGATCTTGAATATCAATGACACTATTAAATTTAATATATTTCCATCATGTGTACTCGTGATCTTGAATATCAATGAAAAGTCTTTTTCTTCTTTCAAAACTTCTCTTTTGGACTTGTCATGCTTTGTATTATAAACTTGGATTATTATACTAGAGGTAATATGGACATAGTATAATACCGTAGCTATTAGGGACATCCCACTGAAAGATTTTTAGTGAACTTATTATCTATGGCGTACTTAGTAATCAAGCACAAATAAAAAGTTAAAATGAAACCCTATTAGAGTTATTGTGGATGTGATAGGTATGAAGTTTGATGGACAAGAATGTTAGTAGTAGTGTGAACATGATAAACATAGGATTTCTGCTAGAGATATCATACTCAGAGGTTATGCGAACATGATAAGATCCTAATACTAGGGAATGGAATGCCAAGACTATAGTTCACAGTAGTTTGGATGTGAACTAATGCCTAAGAGAACTGTTCTTTAAGTGGTCCAAAGTCCAAACGAGAGTGTGTGTTCATGGAGCTGAGGAGTGCTCCACTGGAGAAATTTATAGGATATATTACCTATTGCATATTCAAGACTCTGAATATAGATAATAGATTTATGATACATAGTGGGGGGATATATGTAAACCCTGTACCTTTGCATCTGGTGGGAGTAAAAGAAATATAAACACTATATATTTTGAATCAATTTGCTGGCGATAGGGAATTACATGCCTGGCTTAGACATAGTACTTCTTATGAAACTTTCCATTGATACAAGCCTATAGGCACCATTGGAATACACTGATTCTACAATGAAAGTGCCTTCCCACTTGGCTTAGAATTTCTCGGCCTTCTTGTGGTTTATGACCATCAAGCTTCTTATTGCTAAGACGAGGTCACCAACTTGGAATGCTCTTTCCTTGACTTATTTGTTGAAGGCTCCGAAGAGGCGTGCTTGGTGTCATGACCCATACCCGAATATTCTGGTGCGAGTACGTGGGTACGTCTAGCCTACGCTGCAACATCGGTAGTATGTTGTCTAGGTCAATAATATCTAATCATCAATTTCACAAAATAATATATCATAACCTGCCAATAATATCTCAACTCCATGAGATCTAGATGACAATAAATAATAATGACAAAACTCAATCATAAGACTCTATAAGGAAGATAAAAGCACGATATGATATAGAGTAGAAAACCAAAATCAAAAGTCTAGATAAGTCTAGAAAATCCAAAGATAAGTCTAAATCCATAATATAACATCCAAAGTAAAATAAGTTGTCGGAAACAAATCTGGTACCAAAAATAACTAACTACTACAAAGCAATCTCGAGAATAATATCTTCCGCAACTAGAACAGGCTCCTCTTGAATCAAGGGATCAATCTCTACTAACTCACCCACTGGGGTCCATAGTAGGTCAACACCAGTCCTCCGAATCAAGGCCTAAAAATATTATCCAGTCAGGATTGGTGCGAAGCACAAAACTCTGAAAGCAGTTTTAAATACATGGTAGAGAATATATGACAAGTAATAGAAATGAATACATGACGTATAGGTAACTAGAGTAAACAGGTGATGTATAACTGAAATAAACAGGTAAATATGATAAAGCAACTGAAAGATAAGAACATATAATATGTCATGAACAATAAGTAAGAGAAATAGAAATACTAGCTAAGTAATTTAGAGAACGAGTTCGTTATGTGATCGACTTGGGAATGCACACGTCTATACTAAGGTAACTGAATTATACATGAATTATATAATTAACATACGCACGAATACGCTAAAGGTTTGATTACATAACCAACTTCTACTCCCCCGCCTCGACAAATACTAATGGATCCAATCACGACACGTTACACACACGAATATGATATGAGCACACTGAGCACACAAATAGATACGAGCATAAGGAACACCCAATGCATACGATAATAAAAATAATATCTCCTGATTTGATAAATATAATGCCAACACATGTACCATCGTGTCAGAATCAAGTATAACAGTTCTAGAATATATGATATAAATACTATAAACTAACAGAGAGTTGTACTCGCATGTGATCCTGAGCAAGGAATGCAAATTGGTGTCCGAACTGGAGTCATACTAACCTATATAGAAAATTCTATGTAAATTGGTGTTTTAGAATAATAAACTTGCTTAACTAAGTTGAAAAGAGGATACTGTGTTGATTCTAGGTCAATTGGATCAAACTAGGTCTTTACCTAATTTTGGGTTAGAAATGGCCTACTAGCTTGGCCTACCAAGCCATACTAGTCAATATCAAGTCATTAGGCTTATTCTAGGTCATACCAGTAGCTAAGATACACTAAACACCATACTAGAGATATTTATAATTATCTAAATTATATATACTAGTATTACATATAGTATCTTAACTATATACTTAGTATCTAGCTTAATATCTTATACTAGCTCTATATTTTAACATTTTACCCATGATACCCATGCCAAGATACTCAACATAGATACTTGACACTAATCACATACCTTGGCATTTGACATCTAGATACCATGGTACCAATATATTGGTATCACACTATTCACTTGATACTCTCATATACTTGTCACTAACTACTACCACTCATACCCATATTCTACACCCTATGCACTAGTTGGCATATGCACCCAAGCTCAACTTTACTGAATCGCACCTGCACCCATTTGAATACCTACTATCCTCCACATAACACACACATGCAATCTGTGCACAACACATATTGTGCACCATATATAAGTATCAGTCCCTTGGAATGGAAGATTAAATGCTACAGTTGATGGCTTCCTCTTTCACTTTTGATACGGCTGGAAGTAGCCAAGATTTAGCTATATTTTAAACAATAATGACTATAGTGAACGCTTTAAGTCTTATAAAATAAAGAATTTGGCAATGATGACTAGGTTGATGGTTCCTTTGAGCTAGATTTATTTTAGCAGTTACAGATGCTTCTCGACATGTTAATGAAGATTAGGTCTTACGCAAACCGCATGGTGGCATAGGCCTCATTTGGGAGATGCTGCACTATATCGGGATCGAGATATTCAATGTATACAATGGTATTGCAAAGTTCCTTGTGGGTATTCTCAGATCAGATTCATGTCCCTATATTATTAAAAAGAAACAGGTATTTGACTTATATAATGCTTCCTTCCAATAGGATAAGACATTGTTTGCTTCAAACCTGTTTATTGTAGACTTGGACTATACATGTGATTCTTATGCTTTATCCTCATGATTATTCAAAATAGAATGCACTAACAACAGATATTTGTTAATTTACCCTATTCATTGTTGTATTCCTTTATTTACATGAAATTGGCACATGATAGGGCATATTGGACATAGGTGGAAGACTGCTAAAGCAAATCATGCCTTTCTATGATTCTCATGGTTGATTGGTAAGAGAGAAAGCATGCATTTATAAGTTTCTTAGTTGTAAGTTTTTGACAATCACAAAGATGTATCTATAAGTTTTATCACTTACTGAAATCTATTTTGTGGCTATGTTGTATTCTATTATGTAATTTTTTTTATGAATTTTCACTTACTAAAGGAATATGATGTCTGTTTTGTTGAGCTACTAGAAAGTGTTATTTTCCTTTGGGCTTCTACTGATAACCTTAACTCTGCATTTTGTAGGTAATTTAGATGCCTACAAAAGTGCCTAGAACTCTAATCTGATAATGGCAGTATACTTATGAGGGGTGCATACAATACAAGGGGAACAGAAGCAAAAACAATTAAAATTAATAATACTACTTCAGGTAAGTTTATCTTAGTTTGTTAAATTGAAGAAAACCATGGATTAATTATTGATGCAAATTTATCATCAGCAATCACTTATTAGAGGCCTCAAGCAACATATATATAGTCATGTTTTTTTTCCTCATTTCTTGGACTGTCAAGTTATACATTATGTTTATTTTGTAGTTTTTATTTGCTTTTGTGAGTCCTTATCTATATGGAGGCAAGATTAACGTTGGATTAGTAAAATCAGAGGCCAAGATTCGTCATGATTCTATTAAGTGGAAGACTTTTAATCATGAAGATATCATCAGAATTATGACCACAAGGAGCAAGGGCTAACTTAATGCCAACTGAGTAAGTTGGCATTCCAGGAGAAGGTGGATGTGCACACAAAGCTTATGAGCAAATACAACCAGATGCCATATATTTTGGTTTACTTTGTATATATAGGTTTTGGATATTTAAGATATTGTACAAAACCATAAAATTTTTTATTTGGATATATTGGATGTTTGTTGCGTACAAACACATATTTGTTAATATAAAAATTATTTGTATTATCGTTCTTTGTCGTTTGCGATGTTCTGTATTATGTTGATATCATATGTGTGGGTTTGGTAATTGGTAAAGGAAGCATATAATGTATAATTTTAAACAAAATTTTGGTTGAACATTAAGAAAGATTTTTTTTGACAGTTTTTTCTAGTCAAGAAAGAGTTTTCTTGACGGTTATTACCCTTCATCTAGGTCACAGTAAAGAAAAGTCTTTGCTTTTCTTGATAGTTTTTTGGCTATATTTTCTTGACGGTTTAAAACCGTTAAGACAGTTTTTTAGTTGACGATTTAAAATCGTCAAGATAAATTAACCAGAAAATATCAAGAAAAGCAGGGGCTTTCTTAACTGTGGCCTAGATGATGGATGCAAAATCGTCAAGAAAAGCCTTTCTTGACCGAAAAAAACTATCAAGAAAAACCATTTTTCTTGTAGTGTACATGCTCTATGAATTAATTAGTGAAACCAATTATACTAGAACCTTCCCTCCTTATTAATTTTTTCATGAAAGGCCCCAAGGGGTGTTTTGGACAATTTATAGTAGCTTACAAGAGGGGCAAGAGGTCGGCCACCTATAGGGAGGAGAGAGAATCTCTCTCTTCTCATTTTGTTATTCCAATCTAGACCTAGAATTTTTTCTCTTCAAATTTCTTCATTTCCATACCAATTCATACTCAAATTTCTTTATAATTCCTTCCCTATTTTTTTGGAGGCTATTAGAACAAGGATCTATAAGGAGGAAGCAAGGATCTACAAGGAGGAGAAATGATCTACAAGTTGGAGGCTACTTTCACTCAATTTGAGGATTTTATTAGGAATCCATCTTCTAATAGGTACAATTCAGTTTTCCCTCTTTAATTAGGTTCTAAATCTATTATTTAACCATAAGGAACCATCCCATATGCTAAGGCTACCCATAGGAATTGAAATTAGGTTCAAAGGAGGCCTATGAAGAAAGTTATGTGATATTTTGTATCAATTTTGGGGAAATTCCAAGATTGGCATATCTTGTGTTTGTCAATTGGTCAATTAGACTAAATTGACATGTGTTTGCTAGTGTGTGACTAGTTTCATATCCACAATTGAATATGTATAGCCGTATCCTGACAATTTGGCAATACGGGTTGATTTAGGGGGTTTTCTCTGACACGGGAGTTTGTGCATGTCATATTTTGATATGGACACGTAGTTGTGTATTTAATTCTTTATATTATTTATGATTAGTATTCTAGACTTGCTCGTGTCCTTCAAGATACGTTTGGTTGTGTGGTAGAGCCGTATCGCAAGCGTATCATAGCATGAGTATGATACGGGTGCGATGCACTCTACGTAATTGTTCATTGAATCTTAATTCAATTTGACTTGGTATTATATATTAGTATGATATATTATATGATTGTGTGTATATGTATATGTATCTCTATTGTGTTATATAGATATGATTATAACTAGTGATACATATATATAGTATATAGATACATATTCACATATGTGGAGGTATATATATATATATATATATATATATATATATATATATATATATATATATATATATATATATATGCATATATGCGTGTATATTATATTGTATAGATATATATATATGGCTATATGTATATGTGTCGTGATATGTGTATATGTGTTTATATGTGTATGTTTGTATATATATATATATATATGTATGGTTGAGAGTATATCTATATATATATAGATATGAGTGTGTACATACATATTGATATATATATATATATATATATATATATATATATATAGGTGTTTGTGTGTGTGGTTGTGTGGATGTGTTGAGAGAGGGGAATCGAGCAACACTACTCTCAGTTAGTGCACAACAGGGAAACAGTATGAATCAGCAACATAGAGCAGTGAATCTCAGTGCACAGTGCACTGAAGCACAACAACAGCGAGGCAATGAGCAATGGACAACATATCATCCTGCAACAGCAACAACAAATGATCGAGGTTGTACGAGCAGCTACAACAGTTTGAACATTCGGCAGAGACTACAGTAACAGCAATATGCTGCACGAACAGCAGCTAGTAGCACACAACAAACGCAGCAGAGTATCAACAGTGCACAAGCAGCAACGAGTTGCATACAGCAAACGCATAAGAGTATCAACAGTGCATGAGCAGCAGCTAGTAGCATACAGCAAATGCAGCAGAGTATCAGCAGTACAAGAGCAGCAACTAGTAGCAAACAGCAAACGCAACAAAGTATCAACAGTGCACGAGCAGCAGCGAGTGCCCAGCACTGCAGTGAAGATGCAACAGCAACCTTGGAAGCAACTCTAGTATGCACCAACAACAGCTTGCACAGCAACATCAAGCAGCAGCAGTAGCTTTGAGCAGCAGAGTATCAGCAGTGTATCAGAGCTAGGTAAGCTAGTAGTCTTGTTAGCTAATAACTTGATGTTAGTTTACTAGTAGCTTGATTGTTTAGTTAGTTTAGTAGTTTAACTAGTTAGTAGGTATGTATACATATGTACATTGATATTTAGTAGCTAGTGATTACTATTAATGTTATTTATATACTTGTATCCTTAGTTAGTGATACGTAGATGTATGTATTTATGTATATATGCATTGTATGTTAGTAGTAGTACATAATATTATATTAGTTAAATAAATGTTGGTTATAGTTAGTGTATTGGTAGTGAGCTATATATTAGGATTTGAATTACCTTATGATACCAAGGTAATGTCAAGGTATTGGTCGATACTCGAGGCATTGGGTTTGAGTATCAAAATGGGTGTGTAAGTAGTAAGATACGTATTGGTTCAAAGCCAAGGTATCCAAGTTGCATTAGTTAGCTAAGATTAATATACATATTGTCTTGTATATATAATTAATATTTTATATCAAAAACTTGCGTATCATATGATACGGTATTTTGTGTGTATCCTAGTATATTAGCTTAGCTAATGTGGCCTAGTTACATAGTGTATGGATCTAATATCCAAGAGTTGGACTCATATAACTTAGAAATAGCTAGTTTGATCGAGTTTGACTGGTTTAACCTAGAGTTGACCTAATTTGACTATTTTGACTTAGAAATGGCTTTATGACATAGAATTGAACTAGTTTAACTTATTTTTATTTCGGAACCTGGTATTGATGCATATACTATATATAGGTCTCTGTGAAACAAGCTTGGGCATCGAGAGACACACCTTGCTCAGGACCTCAGGCGAGTGTATTTCTCTGTTAGTTATTATTTTATAATAGTGTATATATCTCATGTTCTAGAACTGTATACTTTATCCCGATATAGTGGTTTTACGGACTGGTACTACATGGATCTTGTTAGGAGATGTTATCCCCTACTATGTTCAACAGGTAATCCTTCATATATATTTCATCATGTGAATTCGGTATTGATTATTTATATTTTGTGTTCACACACTGCTCGTGTTTAGTATGGCCATATTCATGTTCGTAACGTGTCGTGATTGGATCCATTGGTATTAGTTGGGGATGGGGGAGTAGGAGTTGATTATGTGATCAAAGCTCAAGTTTATTCGTGTACATGTTGATTACATACCACACTTATAATCAAGTTACCTTATTGTATTCGTGTTTAACCTAAACCGATCACATAATAAACTTGTATTCTGATGCACATTAGTTAGATTTAAGTTATTCCTTTAAGTTGCAGATATTCATATTGCTTGTTCTTTATTCCAGTACATTACCAGTTCACTCTCGTTTATTTTATCCTTATGTTTAGTTATCTTGTATTCTTTTCTATTATATGTTTTATATGCTCGATTATGTATTTGAAACTATTTTCAGAGGTATGTACTTTGCTCCAATCCTGCTGGATATATTTTTCTAGATGATTGGCTCATAGGTCAGTGTCCTACATTCTACGGACCACAAGAGGGCTTACCTTTAGAGGATACTCATGTAGACCAGGAGAACTTAGTTGTAGAGCCTGAGGAGGTTTAGGTTATTATGATAGACTTATATTAGACTTCTTTGAGATTCATGGCATGTATATTATTTCAGACTTTTGGATTGTATCTTCATTCTTTTCTTCGTTATTCCATTCGTGCTTTATCTTCCTTAGTTTGTATTATGATTGAGTATAGTTACATCTGTGAGATATTATATTGTTCCTCCGTTTGAAGTTGAGTTGATTGATATGTACCATATTTATATTGTTGAGATATTTAATTAGTTAGAATTGACCCAGACAACGTTCTACAGCCGATGTTGCGGCCAAAGCTGGGCGTACCCACGTACTCGTGCCTGAATATCCGCGTACGGATCATGACACATTTTTAGTGGGGCCTATGCAGGTCAGTCTAAAGTCGTAATTAGAGCGATATCATAGTAGTTCTCACCTAGAGTACTGCTACGAGCCTGCTTTAGAAAATATAATTTAGGCTGAGAGTTTACTCAATCACAACTAGGAAACACTTCCAATATCAGTTTTTCTATCCTTATCTATTAAATGTTTGCTTTGCTTTAAATAAATTATGTCCTTCTTTGATGATATTGTATCATACTCAATATTGATTCCTTTGTTCAATCTATCTTCAGGATACCGTCGAAGACGCATTCCCAACGCTCAGGTGCCATGTCAGCACGGTCAGTCTCTTCATCGCCTATGAGGGCAGTACCATCAGACGATATTCCAGCACCTATATTCCAAAGGCCAGCTTCACCGATCCAGGTAGGCGTTACTGCAGCAGCTTGCAGAGGTGCTCCACCTCCGGTATAGAGGACATCGTCGACAGTTTCAGGGGATCTTCTATCCCCACCACCCGAAGTTGATCATATGGAGATATTTGTGCCCTTTCAGCAGATTATGGAGGCATAGCAGTATCAGTCAGAGGTCATACGACAGAGCATTAAGAATACTCACCAGATTACGCTCGCAGCAGTTGAGAGAGCCGCCTTAGTCCAGCCACAGATAACACCACCTCAGTTTACCCCTCAGCAGCCGTGGTTTGGGACTATCATAGACTTCAAGAGGATGGGACCGAAGGACTTTAGAGGCACAGAAGGGATCTCTATACCAGGACTTACTTGGGAATCTTTCAAAGAGCTCTTAAAGGAAAAGTTCTTTCCAAATGTGGCTCTAACATCTCTAGAGAGCCAGTTCCAGTACCTTATTTAGGGAGGTATGATGGTGGATGAGTATGCGGTAGAGTATTGTAGATTAGGTTCTTTTGTGGAGGGGAAGAACCCCAGAGAAAGAGCCTGAAAGTTAAGGAAGGGCCTGAATGTGGAGATCAAATCACACACAAATGGAGATTCTATCGCTACTATTGAGGAGATTATGAGACAGGCACAACGGGCAGAGGTTGATCTAGAGCTTGGCTCTAAAAGGCCGAAGGACACAAGAGGCTCCAGTACCAATGCGGGTCCAATAAAGTGGCCTTATTTTTAGCAGTAGTACCAGAGGCACTTACAGCATCTGAGACAGTAGTATTATAGACCAGCTAGTGCATCGGCACAACAGATGCACAATATTCAGAGGACATCTATTCCTTGTACTTTATGTAAAAAGCAAGGACATGCATGTGATGCATGCAGGTTGAGATTAGGCCTGTGCTTATTCTGTGAATCATGAGACCAATAGTTGTGAGCTTGACCTAAAGTCCCAGCTCGTCCAGCTTAGAGCGGAGCTCAGGCATAGAGAGCACCCGTGAGACCACCAGCAAGATAGTAGAGAGGATATCTACCACCGCAACAACAGCAGTTCATTCAGCACCAGCAGCAACAGAGAGGTGCCTAGCGACAGGGGCGAGCTTTCGTCTTTACCGTCGAGGAGGAGAAGGTAGTCGATGATGTTATCTCAGGTTTAGTTTATCTTGATTCTTTTCCAACTCATGCTTTATTTGATTCTAGTGCTTCGCATAGTTTTATATCTGTATCTTTTGCTCTAAGATATCGTCTTGAGTCTGAATCGTTGGCGAGGAATTGCAAGATCACGACCGGGGGTGGCATTATCCTGGTCAGTGATGTTTGCAAGGACCGAAGAGTTTTTTTGGGAGGCCCAGAGTTGGGCATATGTCTACTCGTAATGCCACTTTCGAACTACGATATAGTACTCGGGATGGATTGGTTGAGTAGGCATCATGCTAGTATCAATTATCGTGGAACCAAAGTTTTGTTTCATGAGCCAGGAGAGCCAGAGTTTAAGTTTGTCAGAGGAGCAGCAGAGCAAAGTGTTGGAGACTTCTGTAGAGCTTTGGTAGAAGAGCAGGAGCCAGCACATCCATTGATTGCAGAGTATATGGACATCTTTCAGGAGTAGTTATCGGGGTTGCTACCGGACAGAGATGTGGAGTTCTCTATAAATTTGGTGCCAAGCGCAGAGCCAATATTATAGCACGTCTATAGAGTGAACAACAATAAACTGGCAGAGTTGAAGAAGCATATGGATGAGTTATAGGATAAGGGCTTCATCCACTCCAGTTCTTCACCATGGGGTGCTCCGATATTATTTGTACCAAAGAAGGATGGATCGATACGTATGTGTATCGACTACAGGGAACTCAACAACCTCACAATCAAGAATAGATACCCGTTGCCATGGATTACGGATTTATTTGATTAGTTATGCGGAGCGAAAGTATTCTCAAAGATAGACTTGAGGTCGAGGTACTACCAGGTGAAAGTGAAGAAGGAAGACATTCCGAAGACAGCTTTTTGGAATCGGTATGGGTAGTTTGAGTTCTTGGTGATGCCGTTTGGGTTGATCAATGCCCCAATGGTATTCATGAACCTGATGAATAAGGTGTTTCATCAGTACTTGAATCAGTTTATGGTAGTATTCTTTGATAATATACTGATTTATTCGAAGATCCTGGAGGAGCATGAGAAGCATCTGAGGATAGTTTTGGAGACCCTTTGGAAGGAGAAGCTATATGGCAAGCTTTTAAAGTGTGAGTTATTCCTTGATAAGGTTGAATTCCTCGGGCATGTGATTACAGGAGACGGGGTCTCAGTGGACCCGAAGAAGATTTCAGTAGTTGAGTCATGGTCTACCCTGAGTTCAGTAGTAGAGATCAAGAGTTTTCTTTGATTGGCAGGCAATTATCGCATATTTGTTCAGTAATTTTCCAGAATTGTGAAGCCGATGACTAGACTAACCAGGAAGGACGTGGAGTTCGTCTGGACTGAGAATTATTAGTCTACTTTTGAGTAGCTGAAGAAAAGGCTGACAATAGCTCCAATATTAATATTGCCATCAGGGGCAGAAGGATTTTCTATATACAGTGATGCATTGGGTAAGGGTTTAGGTTGTGTGTTACAGCAGAACGGGAAGGTAATTTCCTATGCTTCCAAGCAATTACGTCCGCATGAGAAGAATTAACCTACCCATGACTAAGAGTTGGCAGCAGTATTTTTTCCTCTTAAACTGTAGAAACACTACTTGTATGGATAGCAGAAAGGCCAACGTAGTCGCAGATGCCTTGAGCATGTATCCAATGGCTATGTATTTGACGAGGGACAGACATTTGTTGGCCGATCTTGATAGTTTGGGCATTGAGGTATTAGTTCCTGGAGTTGCAGCACAGATATAGGGACTTCAGGTACAGTCAAAGTTGATGGACCGGATCAGAGCTGCATACTTTGAAGATGAGTCTCTGAGGAGCATCAGAGCATAAGTCCAGATGGGATTGGCAGAGGACTTCAGTATCGCAGATGATGGATCATTGCGGCAAGGTAACAGATTGTGTGTGCCGAGTGAAGCATTGCACTAGAAGATTCTTCAGAAGGTACATCGATCTCAGTACTCTATGCATCCAGGTGCCAACAAGATGTATAGGGACATGAGAGAGCATATTTGGTGGTATGGTATGAAGCGGGAGGTGGCTAGCTTCGTATCTAGGTGTTTGGTTTTCCAGCAAGTAAAGACGGAGAGACAGAGGCCAGATGGATTGCTTCAGCCTTTACCTGTTCCAGAGTAAAAGTGGGAGCATATGACGATGGACTTTATTTTGGGGCTTCCGCGTTCTCCAGGAGGTAAGGATATGATTTGGGTTATCATAGACAGGTTGACCAAATCAATCCACTTTCTGCCATTCAAAGTGGGTACATCTACGGAGAAGCTCGCAGAGATGTATGTGCATCAGATATTTAGATTGCATGGAGTTTCGGTAAGCATAGTCTCGGATCGGGATAGTCGCTTCATGACCTACTTCTATAGGAGTTTGCAGGCTAGCTTTGGTACTCAGCTCAAGTTCAATACCACACATCACCCTTAGACAGACGTGCAGTAGGAGAGGACTATTCAGACTCTCGAGGATATGCTACGCACCTGTATTTTAGATTTTGGAGGTTCTTGAAAGGACCATCTTCACCTGGTAAAGTTTTCTTACAACAACAGCTACCAGGCCAGTATCGAGATATCATCGTTCGAGACGTTGTATGGACGGAGATGCCGCACTCTGTTATCATGGGATGATATTAGTGAGAGAGCTTTATTGGGACAAAAGATGGTGGTGGATACAACTGAGAAGGTGAAGCTCATTAGGGATAGACTTCGGGTGGTGATGGATACACAGCGACATTGGGCCGATAGCTACCGGAGACCACTGGAGTTTGATGTATAGATTTTGTTTTGCATTGATTATGATTGTTGTTTTTGTTAGAGTGCTAAGGTAGTATTTCGTGCTAGGTTGACAGTCTGGTTTTCTTGAGGATTTTTCTGACACGTGGCACGATTCATTTCGGTGGAGGCGGAAAGCTTAGTCCTTGATTCATTGGACCTTTTAGTATTCTTGAGAGGGTCGGTGTAGTTGCCTACAGACTAGACTTACCATATGCATTGGAGGGAGTTCACAACGTGTTTCACGTTTCATGTGTCGCAGCTGAGATGGTACATGGCAGATTCTAGTCATGTGTTGGATCACTCGAAGATCGAGGAGGGCCCTACTCTTAGCCATCCAGAGAAGCCAGTTGAGATTCTGGATCGAAAAGAGAAGGTATTGAGGATCCAGATGATTCCCTTGGTGTGCGTCGCATGAAGGTATCACTCGCCAGGAGAGAGTACCTTGGAACGAGAGATCGAGATTCGCGAGCGATATCAAAATCTATTTGAACCGTGAGGTATAATTCTTTCTTGCTTGTATTGATTGTAATTGGTAGTTAGTTTCTTCCTTAATTTGGAGAACAATTATTTTTTAAGGTGGGTAGGATTATCACCCTCACTTTTTCAACTAAGGGTAGTTTAGTAATTTGGCATGAGTATTTTTATTTTAGGATTATAATATTAAATAGTGTGCATGTTGTATTATTATTTATTTTATTATTTATTTATTGTTAGATGTTAGATTTATTTTGGACTTGTGTAGTGGACCTAACTAGTTTAGTTTAGATCCATGGACCCAACATTAAATACTACTTTATATTGAGGCCAATAGTAAGCCCATTCATAAGGAGGATTAATTAATTAGTGAAACCAATTAGACTAGAACTTTTCCTTCTTAATTAATTTTTTCATGAGAGGCTCCAAGCGATGATTTAGATAATTCATAGTAGCTTTCAAGAGGGACAAGGGGCCAGCCACCTATAGGGAGGAGATATAATCTCTCTATTCTCATTTTTTCATTCCAATCTAGATTTAGAATTTTTTCTCTTCAAATTTCTTCATTTTCACACCAATTTATACTCAAATTTCTTCCAAATTACTTCCCTATTCTTCATTGGAGGCTATTAGAACAAGGATCTACATGGAGAAAGCAAAGATCTATAAGGAGGAGCAAGGATCTATAAGTTGGAGGCTACTTTCTCTCAATTTAAGGATTTTATTGGGAATCCATCTCCCAATAGGTAAAATTCAGTTTTTTCTCTTTAATTAGGTTCTAAATATTTGATTTAACCATAATGAACCATCCCATATGCTAAGACTACCCATAGGAATTGGAATTAGGTTCATAGGAATCCATCTCCAAATAGGTAAAATTCCATAATAGGGGTATTTGTGTCTTTTCATTTATTTAATGTATTAATATATTACATGATATATATATATATATATATATATATATATATATATATATATATTATAGTGTTCTTTAATGTATGAGTTAGTAGACTAGACCTAGAAACCCACCAGTAGAACCTATGACCAATTATAGGCGATGGACTTTAATTCTCATTTTTGGGATTTAATATTAGGCATCATATTAATTATTGTCATTTTATTTGATTGTTGTACCTGACCGTTGCTTCGGTATTTGGAGCGCTACACTAGCCATTGCTTTCCAACAAATTTTACACCATTGTCCTAGACGTGCCAGTCTTCCATTCTGACCCTTGTGTAACTCATAAATATGCCCTTTTATGCTTCATTTTAGTCGCACAATATTCGTCCCAGATATTTATTTTAATTCCCACTTTTTGTGCAATTTCCCAATTGTTGGGAACTTTTATGCAAAATTATAGTCAGGTATCCACATCCCATTGGACCGAACACATGAAGAAACATCCCCCTCTTCTTTGACCAGTTACCTACAATTTTTTTCCATATTTTTGGAATGTGCAACACTCAAAACTTGCTATCTCACCACTTTAACCATCCATTCAAACACACTCAATCCTAGCCTTCAAATTCCTTCATAAAGCATCCAACCCAACCCGAGGAGGACCAAACCAAACCCTAACCTTAGGTCTACATCACCCTATTTTCTTCCCATATAAATACAATTTTTCTCCTATCGTTTTTATCAACATCAAAATATCAAAGACCTAACCATAGTCGACCCATCATCACCCTCACCCTCTCTATCCCGCGACCGACGACTGAACCACCCATCACTGCCACCATTAACGCTAGAGCCTCCCTGACCGCCTGAACACAACCGCTGACACCGCGAAACTCCCAGCCATGCCATCTACCAACTCACCTCACCACCTCGACTTCAGCCCCGATGACCTCCCTCGACGTAGACTACACCCTC
The DNA here is from genome assembly GCA_036927795.1 of Iris macrosiphon. Lineage (NCBI taxonomy): Eukaryota > Viridiplantae > Streptophyta > Magnoliopsida > Asparagales > Iridaceae > Iris > Iris macrosiphon. The sequence continues at coordinate 1,667,036 of JAYESA010000026.1, read as the reverse complement.
GACCTCGTGCACGTGCAAGTTAACACGTAGGTTCGACCTTGCCTCCCTTATATATTGTGTGTATGTGCATGTGTGAATGGTATTAGGGATTAGCATATCGTTCATGATGGTTTAGTTGGTTGATTTCAAGACCCTATACAAGTAAACCTAGTAACCAGTTGCGTGTGCGTGCGTATGTGTATAATAACTAATTGGTATATATTTATATCGTGTAAAAATTGATTGCTAGTACTAGGTATGACTGTAATATATATATGTTGTATGAACCTAGGTATTAACTGTGGATATCCTGTATATTTCCATATGACCATGTGACCCTGAATATTAGTGAGTTGACTACCTTGTGTACACCAATGTACTGGCTCAGACATGGGTTGGTGTTACCCGGGATTTAAATCCTTAGACATGTGTTAGTGAGTTGACTGTCTGATTATGCACAGTATTTGAGGACATGACACCCGTACATTTAGACGCACACTTGACCCTACTAGATGACCAGAATCACCCCAAGCGCAGTTCTTAGTTCAGTGTAACTATATTTGTGTGTGTGCTAGTATAACAACTGATGCTATATTATTATTATATTATGTCTATAGGACTGTTGGATTATTCAGACAAGACTTCGGAAATATGATTTTGGTTTTTCCAGCAGAGGACCACAGGCGAGTACATTCTCTGACAGTTTTTATTATTTTGATCGTCTCTATGATTTTAGTTATATAGCGTACATGATTCTGACACTATGTATACACGGGTTAGCATCATCGAGATCTGTCACGAGGAGTCATGTTTGGAATCCATCGTGCTAGCTGGGGACGGAAAAATATTAGTAGATTATGTGATCATACCCCACTCTACTGCAACTTAGCTCACCCCACACCTCACGTCGGGTGCAGCCTGACCACTACATGCCTCATAGCCTGTTATGTATGATTAGCCTGACTATTGCTTGCATCATAGCTAACTGGATGGTTAGCCTGACCTTACATGAATCATAGATAATCATATGTAGCAAGCCTGATCTGTCCTAAGCCAATCACATGATAGACTGATGTTTCACACACTTAGCTAGATACTCTATTCATGTATTTCCAGTTCATTGTTCTAGCATGCACTTATATTTCTGATCATTGCTAGATGTACCACTGATGATGATATGTTCTCCAGTATTTTTTTATTCCAGTATTTCATATTCACCAGTATTTCTTATTTCCAATATTATATCCATCTTGTATTTCTTTACACTGTGTTATAGTTTTTGTCAATATACATGGAACTGATGTTAGTGCTTGTACTTTGCTCTAATCCTGACTAGATATATTTTTCAGAGGATCTTGAGGACTTTTGTCCAATATATTATGGACCAGGTGTAGATGGAGACTACATACCAGAGAGCTTAGAAGAGTCCATTCCTTTAGGGGAGACACTACCTGTAGCTATTTAGACAGTTATTATTTTATGCATTTGAGTTTATGTTAAGACTTATATTGAGACTTATGTTGAGTTTATTATGAGACTTGATGAGACTATTTATGTTGGACAGCTAGACTGTAGTTTATCTCTATTTGAGTCATTGTGCTTGACTCTTGTCAGTACTTATCTTTTATCGTGCCATCTATTTCTTATAGTTATTGTGATTGAGTATACATTATGAGCTATTGAGAGATGTTTATTATATTGTCCTCCTTATAGAGTTGATATCATTGACAGGTTGTGATTTATGTTTAGTATTATTGAGACCTAGACAGCGTTCTACCGTCGATGCTGTGGCATAGGCTGGACGTACCAACGACTCATGCCTAAATTTTGGGTGCGGGTCTTGATACATTTTTAGTGGTGGCCCATGCAGGTCAATCTTCTGTCTTTAGATTCGCATTTATAGCGATAACGTAGTATCTACCTCTCCAGACACAATATCTTGAATACCCGAAACCATGTTCAGTGCTGCAAAAGCGTAGGCTGTAGCCCCCTATCATCTTCGGCTCCTCGTTTTTAGGTCCACAAGCTTCTTTGTCGATGGGAAAAATTAGGTAATATTTCCAAAGGAGTTCCAAACGGATCCGCCGGTTCACCAATCATTGATGGTTCCAGAACTGCGTCAGCATTAGCGAAAAAGAGGTCGGCTTTACAGAATAAGAAGGGGGCAGGCCCTTCGGGTGTCCATATTTTGGCCGAGATTAGGGATAGGTAAGATTTTTCCCATGATTAGAGAGATGAGACTCGAGCTATTTTTTATGCCAGCAAGGGAGTCGGGGTTGAGGAACGACGAACTAATGAGGATCAGGTGGAAGAGGATATCCTTTCCTCAGTCCTCAGTGAAAGGGGCGGCAGTTTCCGAGGAATACAAATAACCTCCGGTTTTTTTCAGATTTGGCGAGCTTCTGGAATAACTTGTGAATTACAACTCAAATAAAGGAACGGGGTTGGCTAAAAAACTTCAGCACTCATTCTTGCTCTTTCCTGAAGATCTGGAAGATCGCCTATTTTCTTATTTCGTATTTCCAGAATGAACACTTAGAGTGTTGCTGCAAGCCTGCGTTAGGAAATAGAATTTAGGATGAGAGTATGCTCAATCACAACTAGAAAATTTATGATCTTACAATGTTATTCGGAATAATTGGTTCCTATAGGATTTTACTATCCTTCCTTAATAATATCGTATCTATTACCATAATTGATTCTTTTCGGTTTCTCTTTAGGATACCGCCGAAGACTAGGTCTTTGAGACTGGGAGCAGCAGCTTCAGAGAGGTCTGCCACCTCTCGACCTGACGAACAGACATTTGGAGTTCCTCCTATATCTTCTATTCATGTGGGAGTATCTACAATATTTGGGATTCCTCCTCCTCCACCTGCTCCGAGGGTTGCCCCATCTGAGAGGTTTGCTCAGCACCACCAGCAGTAGAGAGGTGCATATCAGGGACGCACATATGCTATAATGATTGAGGAGGCCGAGCCAACTGGAGACATGATTTCTGGTTCGATTTCTCTCGATTCTATTCCAGCACTTGTATTATTTAATTCTGGTGCTTTCCATAGTTTCGTATTTGTATCTTATGCCCTTAAGCATCATTTAGAGATGGAACCATTAGATAGGACTTGTAAGATCGCACTTAGAGGAGGCATTATCCTAGTCCGTAATTATTGCAAGAATCAGAGAGTATCATTGGGAGGCCAAGAGTTGAGCGTGAGTTTACTCGTCATGCCACTTCCGGGATACGATATTGTACTCGGAATGGACTGGTTGAGTAGACACCATGCTACTATAGATTATTATAGAGGAAGAGTAATATTTTGACCGCCAAGAGAGCCAGAGTTTGAGGTCGCCAGAGGAGCAGCGGAACGGAGCAGAGGCACTTTTTGCGGAGTTAGAATGGAAGAAGAGGTGTTACCACATCCTCTAATAGTGGAGTTCCTGGATGTATTTCCAGAGGAGTTGCCAGGCTTGCCGCTAGACAGAGATATTGAATTCTCTATAGACTTAGTACCAGGTGCGAAGCCTATTTCGTAATACATCTATAGAGTCAACAACAGTGAGCTGGCAGAACTGAAGAAGCAAGTTGAGGAGCTGCAAGACAAAGGCTTCATTAGATCCAGTTCATCACCATAGGAAGCTCCGGTATTATTCGTACCGAAGAAGGATGGCACAGTATGCATGTGTATCTATTATAGAGCTTTAAATAACCTCACTATTAAGAATAAATACCCGCTATCGAGGATAGATGATCTCTTCGATCAGTTGAGCGGAGAAAAGGTGTTTTCAAAGATAGACTTGAGGTCAGGCTATCACCAGGTGAAGGTGAAGAGAGAAGACATACCGTAGACCGCCTTTCGGACCAGATATGGCCAGTTTGAATTTATGGTAATATCGTTTGGTTTAACCAATGCACCAACAGTATTCATGAACTTGATGAACAAGGTGTTCCACCAGTACCTTAACAAGTTTGTAGTGGTGTTCATCAATGACATTCTTGTGTTTTTGAAGACCCCAGAGGAGCACGAAGAGCACCTGAGGATGGTCTTAGAGACTCTCAAGAAAGAGGAGCGGTACCGAAAGCTTTCAAAGTGTGAGTTCTTTCTTGACAAGGTTGAATTCCTTGGACATATAGTGACAGGTGACAGAATCTCAGTTAACCCAAAGAATATCGATGCAGTGGAGTCATGGGCTACCCCCAGTTCGGTAGTTGAGATCAGGAGTTTTCTCGGGCTAGCAGGATACTACAGAAGATTTGTACAAGACTTCTCCAAGATTGCAGAGCCAATGACTAGGCCGACCAAGAAAGATGTGGATTTCGTCTGGACAGAGGATTGGCAGGCCGTATTTGATGAGATGAAGAAGAGATTTACGACAGCTCCAGTTTTGACGTTGCCATCAGGGACAGATGGATTCACTATCTACATTAATTCTTCAAAAAAAGGTTTGGGTTGTGTTCTTCAGCAACATGGAAAAGTAATTGCCTATGCTTCGAGGCAATTACGCCCTCATGAAAAGAACTACCCCATTCATAATTTGGAGTTGGAAGCAATTATCTTCGCTCTAAAGCTGAAGAAATACTATCTGTATAAAGAGTGTGTGGAGATCTTCACGGACCACAAGAGCTTGAAGTACGTATTTACACAGAAGGAGCTAAACATGAGGAAGAGGAGGTGGTTGGAGTTGATGAAAGACTGACATCTCATTACAGTACTACCCAAGAAAGGCCAACGTAGTCGCCGATGCCTTGAGCAGATATCCGATGGCTATGTACTTGACGACAGATAGACATTTATTGGCCAATCATGAGAGCTTGAAAATTGAAGTACTAGTTCCAGATATGGAGATTCATATATGGGGATTGCAGATACAATCAGAGTTGATGGACAAAATTATATCTACACAGTATGATGATGAGACTCTAAGGATTATCAGGGCACAAGTTCGGACAGGATTGACAGTGGATGATGGATTTTATGGCACGACACGAGGATGTGTGTGCCGAGTGGAGATCTGCGCAAAGAAGTTTTACAGGAGGCATATCGCTCTCAGTACTCGATGCATCCCGGTGCCAAAAAGATGTTTCAAGATCTGAGGGAGCACGTATGGTGGTATGGTATAAAGCACGAGGTAGCACGCTTTGTATTTCGATGTTTAGTGTGTCAGCAGGTAAAGGAAGATCGACAGAGGCCAAAAGGATTGCTTCAACCTTTACCCTTTCTAGAGTGAAAGTGGGAGCACGTGACTATGGATTTTGTTTCAGGGCTTCCACGTTCTCTAGGAGGAAAGGACGCGATTTGGGTCATCGTGGATAGGTTGACCAAATCAGCCCACTTTTTACCATTCAAAGTGGGTACATCGACAGAGAGGCTAGCAGAGATGTATGTGCGGTAGATTGTCAGATTACATGGGGTTCCTGTGAGTATCGTCTCATATCAGGATAGTCGTTTCACTTTGAATTTCTGGAGGAGTCTGCAAGCTAGCTTGGGCACTCAGCTCAAGTTCAGTACCGCATATCACACCCAGATAGACGGGCAGTCTGAAAGGACTATTCAGACTCTTAAAGATATGCTACACACTTGCGTTTTGGATCTCGGAGGTTCTTGGGAGGATCATCTGCACCTGGGAGAGTTTGCTTACAACAACAGCTACCATGCCAGCATTGAAATGCTACCATTCAAGACTTTATATGGAAGAAGGTGTCGTACACCATTATCTTGGGATGATGTCGGAGAGAGAGCTTTGTTAGGACCAACAATGGTCGTGGATGCAGCAGAAAAGGTAAAACTCATCAGAGACAGACTGCGGTGGCGCAGGACAGACAACGGCTTTGGGCCGATAACCACCGTAGACCCCTAGAGTTTCAGGTATAGGTTTTGTTATTTAGGTTTGTGATTGTTTTGTTTTAGATTGCATGTTAAGACTGTTCGTTCTAGGTTGGCGATTTGGTATTTCTGCGGATTTCTCCGATACGGGGCACGATTTGTTTTGGTAGAGGCGGAAAACTTAGTCTACGATACATCAAACCTTTCGGTATTCTTGCAAGGGTCGGTGCGGTGCAGTGGCCTATAGACTGGACTTGCCACCTGCACTAGATGGAGTGCATGACGTATTCCACGTATTGTAAGTGAGACGGTACGTGGCAGATCCTAGTCACGTACTAGATCACTCAGAGGTCGAGGTTGGACCGACTCTCAGCTATCCCGAATAGCCCGTAGAGATCTTGGATAGTAGAGAGAAGGTATTACGGAACCAGGCTATTCCCTTGGTTCGTGTTGTATGGATACATCACTCTCCAGGTGAGTCAACCTGGAAGAGAGAGGACAAAATGCGCGAGCAGTATCCTTATCTCTTCGAGACTTGAGGTATAATTTTTTTGTCTAATTGTTTGTTATTGTGCTAGTTAGTTTCAATTTCGAGGATAAATTTTTTTTAAGGAGGGTAGACTTGTCACTACCATATTCCAGAATAGGGATATTTTTATCTTTTCATTTATTTAATGTGTTAATATATTACATGATATATATATAATATAGTGTTCTTTAATGTATGGGTTAGTAGACTAGACCTAGAAACCCACCAATAGAACCTCTGACCAATTATAGGCTATGGATTTTAATTAGCATTTTTGGAATTTAATATTAGGGATCATATTAATTGCTGTGATTTTATTTGATTGTTGTACCTTACCGTTGCTTCGATATTTGGAGCGCTACACTAGCCATTGCCTTCCAACAAATTTCACACCCTTGCCCTAGACGTTCGAGTCTTCCATTTTGACTCTTGTGTAACTCATAAACATGCCCTTTTGTGCTTCATTTTTAGTCGCACAATATTTGTCCCAAACATTTATTTTAATTTCTACTTTTTGTGTAATTTTCTAATTGTTGGGGACTTTTATGAAAAATTGTACTAATGTGTCCACATCCCATTGGACCGAACACATGAAGAAACACCCCCCTCTTGTTTCACCAGTTACCTACAATTTTTCCCATATTTTTGGACTGTGCAACACTCGAAACTTGCAATCTCACCACATTAACCATCCATCCAAACACAATCAATCCTAGCCTTCAAATTCCTTCATGTAGCATCCAACCCATCCGGGGAGGAGGAACAAACCGAACCCTAACCCTAGGTCTACATTACCCTATTTTCTCCTCATATAAGTACACTTTTTTCTTCTATTATTTTTATCAACATCAAAACATCAAAGACCTAACCCTAGCCAACCCATCATCACCCTCACCCTCTCCATCCGTGGCGGACGACTGAACCACCCATCACCGCCACCATTAACGCCTGATCCTTCATGACCACCTGAACCCAACCGTTGACACCGCAAAACTCCCGGCCATGCCATCTCCCGACTCACCTCATCACCTCGACTTAAGCCCTGACGACCTCCCTCGACGTAGACTACACCCTCGACCTCGTGCACGTGCACATTAACACGCAGGTTTGACCTTGCCTCCCTTATATATTGTGTGTATGTGCATGTGTGAATGGTATTAGGGATTAGTATATCGTTCATGATGGTTTAGTTGGTTGATTTCAAGACCCTATGCAACTAAACCTAGTAACCAGTTGTGTGTGCGTGCGTGTGTGTATAATAACTAATTAGGATATATTTATATCGTGTGGAATTTGATTGCTAGTACTAGGTATGATTGTAATATATATATATATATATATATATATATATATATATATATATATATATATATATATATATATATATGTTGTATGACCCTAGGTTTTAACTGTGGATATCCCATATATTTGCATATGACCATATGACCCTGAATATTAGTGAGTTGACTGTCTTGTGTACACCAACGTACTGGCTCAGACATGGGTTAGTATTACCCGAGCTTCAGATCCTTAGACATGTGTTAGTGAGTTGATTGTCTGATTATGCATAACATTTGAGGACATGACACCCGTGCATTTAGACGCACACTTGACCCTGCTAGATGACCATTATCACCCCTAGCGCAGTTCCGAGTTCAGTGCAATTATGGTTGTATGTGTGCTAGTGTAATAACTGATGCTATATTATGTTTATAGGACTATTGGACTATTCAGACAAGACTTTGGAAATAGGATATTAGTTTTGCCAGCAGAGGACCACAGGCGAGTACATTCTCTGACAGTTTTTATTATGTTGATCTTCTCTATGATTCTAGTTATATAGCGTACATGATTCTGACAATATGTATACACGGGTTAGCATCATCGAGACCTGTCACGAGGAGTCATGATTGGAATCCATCGTGCTAGCTAGGGACGGAGAAATATTAGTAGATTATGTGATCATACCCTACTCTACATCATCATAGCTTACCCCTTACCTCACGTCGGGTGCAGCCTGACTACTACATGCCTCATAGCCTGTTATATATGATTAGCCTGACTATTGCTCGTATCATAGCTAACTGGATGGTTAGCCTGACCTTACATGAATCATAGATAATCATATGTAACAAGCCTGATCTATCCCAAGCCGATCACATGATAGAATGATGTTTCACTCACTTAGCTAGATACTCTATTCATGTATTTCCAGTTTATTGTTATAGCATGCACTTGTATTTCTGATCATTATTAGATGTACCACTGATGATGATAAGTTCTCTAGCATTTCCTTATTCCAGTATTTTATACTCACCAGTATTTCTTATTTCCAATATTATATCCATCTTGTATTTCTTTACACTGTGTTATAGTTTTTGTCAATATACATGGAACTGTTGTTAGTGCTTATACTTCGCTCCAATCTTGACTGAATATATTTTTTTAGAGGATCTTGAGGACTTCTGTCCTACACATTATGGACCAGCTATAGATGGAGACTACATACCAGAGAGGTTAAAAGAGTCCATTCCCTTAGAGAAGATACTACCTGCAGCTATTTAAACAGTTATTATTTTATGCATTTGAGTTTATGTTGAGACTTATATTAAGACTTATGTTGAGTTTATTATGAGACTTGTTAAGACTATTTATGTTGGACAGCTAGACTGTGATTTATCTCTATTTGAGTCATCGTGCTTGACTTATGTTAGTACTTCTTATCTTTTATCGTGCTATCTATTTCTTATAGTTATTGTGATTGAGTATACATTATGAGCTATTGAGAGATGTTTATTGTATTGTCCTCCTTATGGAGTTGATATCTTTGACAGGTTATGAGTTATGTTTAGTATTATTGAGATATAGACAACGTTCTACCGCCGATGCTGCGGCATAGGTTGGACGTACCCACGACTCATGCCCAAATTCCGGGTACGGGTCGTGACAGTTTGTATATATATATATATATATATATATATATATATATATGTATGGTTGAGAGTATATCTATATATGTATAGATATGAGTGTGTATATACATATTGATATATATATATAAAAATATGTGTGTGTGTGTGTGTGTGTATGTGTATGTGGTTGTGTCGATGTGTTGAGAGAGGGGATTCGAGCAACACTACTCTCAGTCAGTGCACAACAGAGAAATAGTGTGAATCGGCAACATAGAGCAGTGAATCTTAGTACACAGTGCACTGAAGCACAACAACAACGAGGCAGAGAGCAATAGGCAGCACATCAGCCTGCAGCAGCAGCAGCAAATGCTCAAGGCTGCACGAGCAGTTGCAGCAGCTGGAACATTCGACATAGACTGCAGTAGCAGCAACATGCTGCACGAGCAGCAGCTAGTAGCATACAGCAAACGCAACAGAGTATCAACAATGCATGAGTAGTAGCTAGTAGCACACAACAAACGCAACAGAGTATCAGCAGGGCACGAGCAGCAGCTAGTAGCATACAACAAACGCAACAGAGCATTAGCAGTACATGAGCAACAGCTAGTAGCACACAGCAAATGCAGCAGAGTATCAGCAGTGCACGAGCATCAGTGAGTTGCAGCAGCCATTGCAGCATGTGCAGCAGCAGCGAGTGCCTATCACTGTAGTAAAGATGCAGCAGCAACCTTGGCAGCAACTCCAGTATGCACCAGCAATAGCTTGCACAACAACATCAAGCAGTAGCAACAGCTTTGAGCAGCAGTGTATCAGAGCTAGGTAAGCTAGTAGTCTAGTTAGGTATTATCTTGATGTATAGTTTACTAGTAGCTTGATTGTTTAGTTAGTTTAGTTAGTTTAGTAGTTTAACTAGTTAGTAGGTATGTATACATAAGTAAAATTATATCTAGTAGCTAGTGATTACTATTAGTATTATGTATATACTTGTTTCCATAGTTAGTGATACGTAGATGTATATATTTATGTATATATGTATTATATGCTATTAATAGTATGTAATATTGTATTAGTTAAATAAATGTTAGTTATAGTTAGTGTATTGGTAGTGAGCTATATATTAGGATTTGAATTACCTTGTGATACCAAGGCAATGTCAAGGTATTGGTCGATATTGGAGGTATTGGGTTTGAGTATCAAGATGGATGGGTAGGTAGTGAGATACGCATTTGTTCAAAGCCAAGGTATCTAAGTTGCATTAGTTAGCTAAGATTAATATACATATTGTCTTGTATATATGTAAATAATATTTATATCAAAAACTTGCATATCCTATTATCACGACCCGCACCCGGTGTAAGGGTACAAGTCGGAAACAACGACCAGCCTACGCGGTAGAATCGGCGGTAGAACGCTGTCTAGATAATCTATCTAACAATATAATAAACCACCAAAATGATAATATACTCAATCACAGAACTATGATGGAAATGAGCACGAATCAGATAAAGAATAGAATAGTCACAATATAACTCATGAGTCTAAAATAATACATCAATGAGTCTGAAGAAATAACAGGAATAAGTTAGAGACAAATCCAGTATAAAAGAATACTACGAAGCTACAACTCCTGGGTCAACTGTCTCAGTTGTGATAAGTCCCACTAGAGCCAGGGTCTCAAAATCTAAACCCACAACATCCTGGGGTCCATAATAGGTAGGGTACCACTCCGCAGTGTCATCTGGAAAAATATATCCAGTCAGGAAAGGAGCAGAGTACATCTCTAACAGTAGTTCTAATCAATGATAAAAACTATGTAACAATAAATAGTTGTGGATAAACAAGATGCACAATAGATACAAGAGATAAATATACAATAAGGAAATACTGGAAATAAATACAATAATGAACAATATGCCAATAAAACAAGAATACTAATGACTAAGTGTGTGAGTACTAGCTTAACATGTAATCGGCTTGGGCAAGATGCAATGCAGCCTGGCTAATCATACGTGCGGTGTATGATCAACACTATTCAGTAATCAGTACTTGATACAATAGGAATATTGATCACATATCTATACTAATACTCCCCATCCCCGACTGGTATAATAGATCCAACCACGGTATGCTATGGCACGAGATTCCCCAAGAAGATAGCTAGTCTTCCCGAGAATCGGTGTCTGTACATGTACAAGATAACCAATGAAACAATACTTGCACCATATACACCATATACCAAGAAATAACATCTCATGACGAGTTCCTGATATACCAATCTGTGTAACCATAGTGTCAAGAGAACATGGATATCTACACTAGATACAATGAACATAGAGGATATCATAAATGAGAAACTATTAGAGAATGTACTCACTTGAAGTCCAATAAAAAGTCTCACAGATGTCTGACTCGGTGCCTCGAAGACCTAGATATGGAATACAACATCAATACAAGGTCCCGATAAGAGAATAAGTTAAACTAGTCAACTTCTAGGTCAATAAGTCAATTCTAAGTCAAAAGTCAACTATGGTCAACTCAAAGTCAACTATGATCAGCTATGGTCCACTATGGTCAAACCAAGGTCAACTATCTATTTCTAAGTTGCAATAAGTCTAACATAAAAATCTTGGGTCAAGATATTAAAATCTAAGTCATAAAAATCACATCTTAAAATATTAGGATACCGTATCTCCGGATACGTAAATTCCAAGATAAAAATCACAATACATATATATATCAAACAATTATGTATAGTAATATAGAATATCAATTACAGCATCAAATAGGTACCGTGGTTTTGAACCAACTTGGTATCTCAACAAAATCATAATCTTGATACCCAAACCCTGTATCCTGAGTATCCCACTTACCTTAGTTTCCACAAGGTAATACTCAATACCTTGATATACTAATACCCTCATATATAATATATAAATATATACTAATATTATACAAATAAGGAATATAGCAATAATAATATATTATCTCAATATTAATACATATATATATATATATACAAATATATAAATATATAAATATATAAACAATATATAAAAATCTGCCAAACCGTCACTGAAACTGTGTTGAAAAACACTGATTTTCAGATACACTGCCTTTAGTGACAGTTCTGGCTGTCACTGAAGCTGCCGTCATTGATGCCGTGGAATTTTGTACTGCTGCCGCTGCTTTGGTGACGGTTTACAACCGTCACCGCTCCAGCCGTCGCTGCTGTACCATTTCCCGCGGCTGCTGCTAATAATGATAGTGGCGGGTGTCATTAATTGCTGCCGCCACTACTACAGCGGCTGCTGCTGAACCCGCCTCCATTAATGACAGCGGCTGCTGTCATTAATGCCCTGTTGCTAAAAACTATAATATATATATAACATATATATATCATATATATATATATATATATATATATATATATATATATACCCAATAACTATAAGTACACCCTCTCTATAATAATGTACATATTAGGACATAGTCATATGCACACACAAACATGAATACATATAATTTTGTATCTTTACATATATATAATTAATCCTACAACAAATCTAAATAATATAATTACCCAATTAACATACATATATATGTATAAAAACATATACATATATATATATATATATATATATCCATACAATGTACTATAACATATATATTAATGCATGTAGAAGAAAGCTACATAATATATATTCTATTAGTATATATATAATACATAGATCTATGAAACAATAATCACTATAATAAATACACTTTAATATATATATATAATATCTGTATATATATACATAATTATAACTCAAGAATTTAAAGCACAAAATAATTAGATCTATACAAAAATACACAACAAATGGAGAGTATCACACCGTATCCCACTAGATCTAGGATACGCATGTGACACGAGTCCACCACACATCCAATTGTACCCCGAAGGACACAAGCAAGTTACATATATTATTTATGAATAATATGAAGTGTCAAATATAGATCTACGTGTCCGTGTCAAAATACGACATGTACAAAGTCCCGTGTCGAAGGAAAAACCCCGAAAACAACACGTATCACCAAATTATTGGAATACGACCTACACGTACCCAATTATGGACACAACACTAGCCCCAAACACATAAACACATGCCAATTTGATCTATAGGATCAATTGACACACACAACAATTGTCAATCTCGAAATTCCTCCAAAATTGACCCAAAAAATACCATAACTTTCTCCAAAGGCCTCCTATGAACAGAAAACCAAATCCTATGGGTAGTATATGCATATGGATTGATTTTCCATGATTAAATCTCTGATTTTGAAGCTATTTTAAGGGAAAAAACTGAATTATACCTATTGGGAGATGGATTCTCAATGAAACCTCCAATTGAGATAAAATTGCCTCCAACTTATAGATCCTTGCTCCTCTTTGTAAATCCTTGCCTCCAACTTAAGGGAAAATGTCTAATGGTGATTTGGGAAGGAATTTGAATAAATTTGGTAGGGAAATGAAGTGGGAATGAAGGAAATTTACTAGTAAAAAATTCAAGATCTAGATTTGGAATAAAAAGAGGAGAGAGAATTTTCCCCCTCTACTTATATAGGCCGGCCACTATTCCTCTCCTTCAAGTAGTCATGTAATGTCCATTATATCCCTTGGGGCCTCTCATGAAGAAATAATTAAGGAAGGAAGCTTCTAGTCTAATGCTTTAATTAATTTAATCCATCTCCTTAACAATGGGCTTTCTAAATGGGCTAAGCCTAACTAATTAATTCATGTTGGTCCATGGGTCCAAACTAAACTAGTTAGGTACACTAATACAATAAATAAATAACATCTAACAATAATCAAATAATACCACAAATAATTATTTATGAAGCACAATAATTAATTAAATAAAAAATTACTAAAATATCCTTTCCTAGAAAATGTGGTAGTGACAAGTCTACCCTCCTTAAAAAAAATTTCGTCCTCGAAATTCAAAGACGAAAACTACCCTCAGAAAATAACAGAATGGAACTAAAGAATCATAACTAACTATGGAAGAACATAACAATGAACAGAACATAACTAGGAAATAACATACCTCAAGGTACAAAAAATCATGCGCTTCCTGTAATACCTCCTCACGCAGCTCCCCTCAAGGCACACACAATCAATCTCCATGCCGCAAAGATCCATCCTCAGCTATAGTGAAATCATCCTCCAATCCTGCTCTTATCTGAGCGCTTATACTCCTCAGAGATACATCCTCATACTGTGCTGCCTTGATCCTGTCCATAAAATATGAATATATCTGCAATCCCCACATCTGCATAGCACCACCAGGAACAATCACCTCAATGCCCAAGCTCTCCAAGTCCTCCAACAAATATCTATCCTGCGTCAAGAACATAGCTACCGGATACCTGCTCAAAGCATCGGCAACTACATTAGCTTTCCCAGGATAATATTACAAAGAGATATCAAAATCAACCACTGACGCTGCCTCATGTTCAACTCCTTCTGCATGAAAACGTACTTCAAGCTTTTATGGTCTGTGAAGATCTCTACACGCTCTTCGTACAAATAATATTTCCACAACTTCAGAGCGAAGATGACTGTTGCCAACTCCAAATTATGGGTAGGATAGTTCTTTTTATGAGGACGCAATTGTCTGGATGCATAGGCAATCACTTTCCCATGCTGCTGAAGAACAAAACCTAAACCCTTCCCCGATGCATCACTATCAATAGTGAAACCTCCGGACACTGATGGCAACGTCAAAATAGGAGCAGACGTCAACCTCTTCTTCAACTCCTCAAAAGTAACCTGGCAATCATCTATCCAAATAAACTCCAATTCCATTCTTGTTAGCCTGGTCATCAGCTCGGCAATCCTCGAAAAATCTTGCACAAACTTCCTGTAGTAGCCTGCCAATCCCAAGAAACTTCTGATCTCTGTTACCGAACTCGGGGTCTTCCAAGATTCTAGTGCAGAAATCTTTTTCGGATCTACGGAAATACCATCACCAGTCACAACATGCCCCAAGAACTCCACGTTGTCCAAGAAAAACTCACACTTGGACAACTTTCCATACAGCTTCTCCTTCCTCAACACATCCAACACAATCCTCAAATGCTCCTCATGCTCCTCCGGTGTCCTCGAGTATATGAGTATATGGTCGATGAACACCACCACGAACTTCTCAAGGTACTGGTGGAACACCTTGTTCATCAAGTTCATAAATACCACCGGTGTATTAGTCAAACCAAATGGCTTCACCATAAACTCGTACTGACCATACCGAGTTTTAAAAGCAGTCTTCGGTATATCCTTCGGCTTCACCTTCACCTGATGGTAGCCTGATCTCAAATCTATCTTAGAAAATACCTTGGCTCCACTCAACTGATCAAACAGATCATCAATCTGGGGCAAAGGATACTTATTCTTGATAGTAAGTTTATTCAAAGCCTTGTAATCAATGCACATACGCACCGATCCATCCTTCTTTGGTACAAATAATACCTGGGCTCCCCATGGTGAAGAATTTGATCTGATAAATCCCTTATCCTGCAATTCGTCCACCCGCTTCTTCAACTCTACCAGCTCGCTGTTGTTTACTCTATAGACATGCTGCGAAATTGGTTTTACACCTGGCACCAAGTCTATAGAAAATTCAATATCTCGATCTGGCGGCAATTCTGGCAATTCCTCAAGAAACACATCCAAGAACTCTGCTATCAACGGATGCGGCAATTCCTTGTCTTCCATCATAGCTCCACAAATAATGCCTTCTCCCTCCTCTGCAGCTCCTATAGCAAACTCGAACTCTGGCTCTCCTGACGGACCAAACAAAACTCTACTTCCTCTACAATCTATGCTAGCACGGTACCTACTCAACCAATCCATCCCGAGTACAATGTCGTAGCTCGAAAGTGGCATTACAAGTAGACACACACTCAAATCTCGGCCTCCTAAAGTAACTCTCTGATCCTTGCAAATATCATTAACCAGGATAATGCCTCTCCCGGTCATGATCTTACAAGTCCTAAATAAAGACTCAGCTACCAAACCATGCTTTAGAGCAAAAAAACAGATATAAAACTATGGGAAGCACCACTATCAAACAAAGCTAAAGCTGGAATGGAATCAAGAAGAATAGAACCTGCGATGACATCTCCGGTGGGTTCATCCTCCTCGACGGTCATAGCAAATGCTCGTCCTTGCCGAGCACCTCCCTGCTACTGATGTTGGACAAAACGCTGCTGCTGTGTAGCAAGCGGTCCCCTCGGCTATGCTGCAGGTGGTCTCGTCTATGCCCTCGGAGCTGAAGCTGCTCCCTGAACTGCACGACGAGGACACTCCCTCGATTGATGCCCTTCAGTACCACAATACAAACAAACTCCAAGCCTTCTCCTGCAAACTTCCTAGATGTGGCCGGGCTTCTTGCAGTAGTTGTATGGAGCTTATTATAATTGTCTCTGCTGCTGAGGTGCCTGATGAAAAGGCACTCTAGCTGGAGTCTGGTTCTACTGTGGCTACTGGAAAGGTCTGGACTGGAAATAAGGACGTTTGGCAGATACTGCACTGCCGTTGGCCCCCAGAAAAGAATCATGGTCTCTCTTGGGCTTCAAACCCAACTCCCGCTCAACCTTGCGTGCCCCCGTAAGTATCTTCGAGTATGTCTCATAAAAAGACAGAATAGGAATCTTCACTTCCCAGTTTAGACCCTCACGGAAACGAATAGCTCGAACCTCTGGCTCTCTTACCAGATACTCTACAAATCGGCTCAACCTGCCAAACTCTGCAGCATACTCCTCCACAGACATGCTCCCCTGAATGAGACTCTCAAACTGTCTCCACAAGTCTAGCCTGTCTGCCCAGGCAAAAAACTTTTTCTTGAAAAGGTCCTTGAATACCTCCCAAGATTGTCCTGCGTCAACCAGAACCGGCTTATTCCTGAACCAAGTACGAGCGACGTCGAACAGTTGAAGTCCTACCGCCTTAATCTTCAGATCCTCAGAAAGACGGGATACCCTCATAAGACGCTCAATGTACTCGAGCCAATCATTAGCATAGACGATGCCCTCCGTCCCCTTGAAAACCCTAGGATCCAGTTTCTTGAAGTCCTGAATGTTGCCTGGCCGAAGCTGAGCAACCTGAGGAACATCCTGCTGCTGGATCGGAACTTCTTTCTCGACTACAGCACGAGCAAGCTGATGAGCACTCTCGATGTCCTGTCGTAGAACGTCGGTCTGCCTCTGATATGCCTCTGACTTAGCCCTCTGTGCCTCGAGCATCTCACGAAATAGTGTAAATATCTGTGACGTCTCTGCTGACACAGGAGGTGAAGGTGGAAGCCCCTCAGATACAGCTGGCACAGTCCTCTAAGTAGGTGGTGGACCTCCGAAAGCAGCTGATACTCCAATCACCGGAGAAGTGACTGGTGCAGGCCCTCAGGATGTCGCAGACCTCTCAGAAACTGCTCTCCCCTACTGCGATCTAGTCTTAGGCGACATCCTGAGACAAAGCGAAAGAAGAATCAATATGGCACAAGATGTAAGATATTCAAGGAAAGGACAGATTAAGAGATCAGGTATCAATATCAAGGGAGAATAGTTGAATCAAAATAATTTTCCTAGATGTGATTGAGTATCTCAGCTTATATCCTATATCCTATCCAAAAACGTATCACGACCCACACCCGGTGTAAGGGTACAAGTCAGAAACAACGCTCAGCCTACGCCGCAGAATCTGTCACTACCGTATTTTCTAGAAAAGGGTATTTTGGTCATTTTATAATTAATTAAATATTGTGCATGTTAAATATTTATTTATTATATTATTTATTTATTATTAGCATGATAGATTTATTTTTTGGACTTGTGTTAGTGGACCTAACTAGTTTAGTTTAGACTCATGGACCAACATGTATTAATTGTTAGAATTGAGCCCAACTAGAAAGCCCATTAATTAGGAGGATGATTAAATTAATTAAACCATTAGACTAGAAGCTTCCCTCCTTAATTAATTTCTTCATGAGAGGCCCTAAGGGGTATTTTAGACTTTACATAGTAGCTTGAGGGAGGGGGCAAGTGAGGCCTATATAAAGGGGATGAAAACTTTCTCTCTCTTTATTTTTCATTCCAAATCTTGATCTAGAATTTCCCTCAACCAAATTTTATCAAATCCCTACCAAATTTCTACCCAATTACTTCCCAAATCACCATTGGAGACTAGAAGAGCAAGGATCTAGAAGGAGGAAGCAAGGATCTACAAAGAGGAGCAAGGATCTACAAGTTGGAGGCCAATTTCACCAATTTTGGAGGTTTCATTGGGAATCCATCTCCCAATAGATATAATTCAGTTTTTCCCTTAAAATAGCTTCTAAATCTGAGATTTAATCATAAATAATCAACCCATATGTATGTACTACCCATAGGATTTGGTTTTGTGTTCATAGGAGACCTATGGAGAAAGTTATGTTGCTTTTTGTGTCAATTTTGGGAGAATTCCGAAAATAACTTTTGTTGTGTGTGTCAATTGATCCTATAGATCAATTTGGCATATGTTTATGTGTTTGGGGCTAGTCTCGTATCCATAATTGGGTACATGTAGGTCGTATCCCAATAATTTGGTGATACGTGTTGTTTTGGAGATTTTTCCTCTGACACGGGACTTTGTACATGTCGTATTTTGACACGGACATATAGATCTATATTTGACACTTTATTTTGTTCATAAATATTATATGTGATTTGTTTGTGTCCTTCGGAGTGAAATTGGATGTGTGGTGGACTCGTGTCGCATGCGTATCCTAAATCTAGTGGGATACGGTGTGATACGCTCTAATTATTATGTGTTTATGTGTAGATCTAATTAATTGTGCTTTAATTCTTGAATTATAATTGTGTATGTATCTATATATATTATATATGTATTATGTATATTTATTATAGTGTTTATTGTATCATAGATCTATGTATTATATATGTATTAATAGAATATATATTATATAGCTTTTTCTACACGCATTAATATATATGTTATAATATATGTTAGGGATGTAAATATATGTATATATTTTATATAATATATATGTATGTTTAATTAAGTTATTAGATTATTTATAGTTATTATATGATTATTTATATATATATATGTATGTAGATATATATTTATAAGTGGTAGCATATGTATATATAATATAGTAGATATATTTATATGTGGTTATATATATAGTTATATTATATATTGTTATGTATTTATATTATTGTATGATTGTATATATGTATACATATATGTATAGTTATATATACATATTACTATATGTGTGTATGTATGTTACTATGTGTTATTTTATACAATTTACTATGTATAAGAGTATGTATAGTTATATATAGTTTTATATATATATTATATAAATATATATGGTGGGTTATATATATGTATTTATATATATATTGTATATATATATATACATATATTTTCAGCGACAACAGCGAGCCAGAAGTGTCGCAACAGCAGCAACAAATGCAAATAATAGCAGCTTTTCAGCGACAGCAGTCAGCGACAGTTGCAGAAAACTGTCGCTGAAATAACAGTGTATCAGCAGAGTATCAGAAGCTTCAGCGACAGTTTTTAGTGACAGTGCAGAAAACTGTCACAAAAACTGCAGTGTATCTATATACACAGCAGCTTTCTGTGACAGTAGACAGAGTATTTAGCGACAGTTTGGCAGTTTTTAATATATTAGATATTAATATATATATAGATATATATGTATATATATATGGTAATTAATATATATATAAATATGTTCCTAATTGCTATTTGTATTTTAGTATACTATATATGTATATATTTAGTTGTAGCATATAAATTTATTAGAATAATTAGTATACTTTAGTTATCAATTGTTATGAGTATTTTTTATATATTATATATTTGTAGGTATGTATGTATGTATATATGTATTAATAGTTAGTGTGTAGTTGGTAGTTAGTATTATTCTATTAGTACATATTAGAGTTATATTGGATTGATATATGTAATTATTGATGGGTAGTTAGTATATAAATGAGATTTTGGCAATTACCTTAAGATATCAAGGTAAGTATCAAGATATACCAAGGTATGAGTAGTAGGTATTGGCATAAGTAATAGGATAGTTGTAAACTAATTATGGGTTGGTATTAAGGTAACTAAAATAAGGTATATAGAATTTTATAAATATTAAATGCATAGTAGTTTATAATTATTGCTGGGTAGTTAGTATAAATAAGGTTTTGAATTTACCTTGAGATGCCAAGGTAAGTATCAAGGTATTGGAGGATAATCAAGGTATTGGGTTTGGATATCAAGATAGAGGTTTAGTATTGTGATACCAAGTTGGTTCGAAACCAAGGTATCCATTTAGCATTTGTAATTAGGATTTTATATATATAATATTGTTTGATATGTACATATGTGTTATATTTATCCCTTCTTTGCGTATCTTGAGATACGGTATCTTAGTATCCTAAGATATAGTTTGTATGGCCTAGATTCATAGTGTGTGAGCCCAATATCTTTGAGTTAGACTCATGCAACATAGAAATAGGTAGTTGACCATAATTTGACTATAGTTGACCATAGTTGACTTAGAGTTGACCTAGTTTGACTTTTGACTTTGAAATAGTTTTATGACCTAGAAATTGACTAGTTTAATTTATTTCTCTTCCCCAAGACTTGTATTAATACAATATTTCATATATAGGTCTGTGACACCAGTTCGGATATCATTTTTCATCATTTGCTCTGGACCACAAGCGAGTACATTCTCTGATAGTTTTTATTATTTGATTACCACTATAATTAAAGTATTTAGAAATGTTACTTATGATTATTGACACGATGGTACACGGATTGGTATTATTATTGGATCGTTAGTCATGGGATGTTACCTTGATTATGTAGATGGTATCGGATATTGTCCTTGTTGGTATTGGATAACATTGAATATTGTAGATTAAATATTGGATACATTGGCTAGTGACGTGTCATGATTCGATCCATCATATCAGTCGGGGCGAGGGAAATACCAATTAAATATGTGATCAAGAAACTATCAGCTAGTAGTGTAATCATTGGCTACTAACTAACCATACAATTCACGTATGGTTGAGTTAGCTCCTTAGTGTAATCATTGAATCTCCCAGGCCGATCATATATTTAGTTAGTATCTCAAATCACATAGTTATTGTAGATTCCATTATTTAGTTTATTGATTACCTTGTTCTATTCTGACATTATAGTTCATTCCTTTATTCTTGTACGCATTGATTATATTCTGTTGTTAGTATTGCCTATTCTCTCATTGTTCTTGATTATCAGTTATATCCTCATCGTATATAGCATCTTCTATTCTACTGCTTTATAGTTTTTGGCAATTAATTGAAATTGCTATTGGGTTGTACTTTGCTCCATTCCTGACTGGAAAATATTTTTCAGAGGATCCGGGAGATTGGTGTCCGACATACTACGGACCTCAGCCTATAGATGGTGTAGACTTTGACCCACTAGTTCTGGAGTGACTGTCGAGAGATTTAGCCGGATTCACTAGTTAGCATAGTTAGTTCTCTTTAGCATGTTGGTACCGGATTTGTTTCCGGCATATATTTGTGTTTGGATATTATTTCTATTTGTTGTTGTTATATTTTTAACTGCTTAGTTATGTTAGACTTCTGTGATATCCTCTCGTGCCATAGAAATGTGATTGAGTATTGTGTTAAATTAAGTTGATTACTCTTCTTGGAGTTGAGATATTATTGGAGGTTTATACATTTTGTGAGATAATTAGATAGTATAGTTGACCAAGACAGCGTTCTACCGCCAATGCTGCGGCGTAGGCTGGACGTTGTTTTCGAATTGCATCCCTACACCGGGTGCGGGTCGTGACACGTTTTTAGTGGTGGCCCATGCAGGTCAGGCTTCGCAATATTGCGATATCGTGGCAGTACAACGACTTAATTGTACTACTGCGAGCCTGCGATAGGATATAGGATACTAGGAAGAGAGAGGGATACTCAATCACAACTAGGAATTCCAATCTGAATTGAATCGCTACTTTTGATTCCTTCTGAATACTTTTGTCCTTCCTTGATAATATCTTATCTTGTGTCGAATTGATCTCCTTTGTTTCGATCTGTCTTCAGGATACCGTCGAAGATTAGATCCCATCGATCGGGAGCAGTTTCTGCGAGGTCTGCCACCTCTCAATCTTCCACTCAGGCAGTAGGGTTTGTACCTTCTACGACATCAGTTCATGTAGGAGTCTCGGCTGCCTTCGGGGGTTCTCCTCCACCTGTTCCGAGGACTACTCCAGTTGCTTCGGAGGGACTTCCACCACCTCCATTTTCAGGAGATACCGCGCCGATGGTTGCACTGTTTAGAGAGATGATGGAATTACAAAGGGCACAGATAGAAGCCAAGCACAGGCAGTCAGATATGATGCGGCAGAGTATGGAAAACGCTCATCAGGTAGCTATAGCAGCAGTTCAGAGAGAGGCTCCTCCACAGCCACAGGATACTCAGATCAAGCCAGGCAACATTTAAAATTTTAAGAAGCTTGAGCCTCGAGTTTTCAAGGGTACAGAAGGTATAGTCTATGCTGACGATTGGCTTGAAGATATCGAGCGACTCATGAAGGTATCCCGTCTTGCGGAGGATCTGAAGGTTGAGGCGGTAGTACTTCAACTGTTCGACGTTGCCCGCACTTGGTTCACGAATGAGACAATTCTTACTGATGCGGGGCAGTCTTGGGAGATATTCAAGGATCTCTTTAAGAAGAAGTTTTTGCTCGAACGGACAGATTGGAATTAGGAAGGCAATTTGAGAGCCTTACACAAGGAAGCATGTCCGTAGAGGAGTATGCCGCAGAGTTCGGGAGGCTGAGTCGATTTGCGGAGTACTTGGTGAGAGAGCCAGAAGTTTGGGCTATCCGTTTCCGCGAGGGTCTGAATTGGGAAGTCAAGATTCTCATTCCGTCTTTCTACGAGACGTATTCTGAGATACTTTCGGAGGCACGCAAGGTTGAGCGGGAGTGGAACTTGAAGCCGAAGAGGGACCGTGATATGTTTGGGGGTGACAGTAGTAGTACGGGACCGACAAAGAGGCCGCGGTTCCAGCAACAGAAGTTTCCAATACAATTTGGAGCCTATCAGCAACAATATCAGATGCCAGAACCTATTGTTGCTCCAGTACAAGCTCTAGTACAACAGATACCACAGCAGCCTCAGAGACAGGTGCAACAAGCTCCTCAATGCACCTATTGCAAGAAGACTGGGCACACTTGGGAGATGTGTCGGAAGAGACTTAGAGCATGCTTACATCGTGGTTCAACGGAGCATATGGTAAAGGATTATCTCTGGACACTTCAACGTCCAGGCCAGGATGCAGATCGAGGCCAGAGAGGTGGAGTTAGGCCACCTGTAGCACCACAGATTGCTCATCACCCGCAGAGGGAGCTACCTCAGCAGGGTGGAGCATTTGCGATGATGGTCGAGGAGAGCAATACTACAGGTGGTGGGTTAGAGAGTCTGTTCTTTCTTTCTGTTCCTTTCATCTATTTTGATTGATTGATTCTTTAGTACCTTTTGGATGCTTGTGTTATATAGCTAGTGTAGCTATAGAATACCCTGACAGAGACAACAGTAATAAGACAGAAGACAGGTGGAGACCATGACCATGCATGTTATTCTTTGCATAGGACTGTTCTTAGTGAGATAAGACCTTATTAGACTATGATTGCTGGGGGTTTGACCTAGAAGGAGTACGATCGCCTTTAAATTTCGAGGACGAAATTATTTTAAGGGGGATAGACTTGTCACTACCGTATTTTCTAGAAAAGGGTATTTTGGTCATTTTATAATTAATTAAATATTGTGCATGTTAAATATTTATTTATTATATTATTTATTTATTATTAGCATGATAGATTTATTTTTTGGACTTGTGTTAGTGGACCTAACTAGTTTAGTTTAGACTCATGGACCAACATGTATTAATTGTTAGAATTGAGCCCAACTAGAAAGCCCATTAATTAGGAGGATGATTAAATTAATTAAACCATTAGACTAGAAGCTTCCCTCCTTAATTAATTTCTTCATGAGAGGCCCTAAGGGGTATTTTAGACTTTACATAGTAGCTTGAGGGAGGGGGCAAGTGAGGCCTATATAAAGGGGATGAAAACTTTCTCTCTCTTCATTTTTCATTCCAAATCTAGATCTAGAATTTCCCTCAACCAAATTTTATCAAATCCCTACCAAATTTCTACCCAATTACTTCCCAAATTACCATTGGAGACTAGAAGAGCAAGGATCTAGAAGGAGGAAGCAAGGATCTACAAAGAGGAGCAAGGATCTACAAGTTGGAGGCCAATTTCACCAATTTTGGAGGTTTCATTGGAAATCCATCTCCCAATAGGTATAATTCAGTTTTTCCCTTAAAATAGCTTCTAAATCTGAGATTTAATCATGAATAATCAACCCATATGTATGTACTACCCATAGGATTTGGTTTTGTGTTCATAGGAGACCTATGGAGAAAGTTATGTTGCTTTTTGTGTCAATTTTGGGGGAATTCCGAAAATAACTTTTGTTGTGTGTGTCAATTGATCCTATAGATCAATTTGGCATATGTTTATGTGTTTGGGGCTAGTGTCGTATCCATAATTGGGTACATGTAGGTCGTATCCCAACAATTTGGTAATACGTGTTGTTTTGGGGATTTTTCCTCCGACACGGGACTTTGTACATGTCGTATTTTGACACGGACACATAGATCTATATTTGACACTTTATTTTGTTCATAAATATTATATGTGATTTGTTTGTGTCCTTCGGGGTGAAATTGGATGTGTGGTGGACTCGTGTCGCATGCGTATCCTAGATCTAGTGGGATACGGTGTGATACACTCCAATTATTATGTGTTTATGTGTAGATCTAATTAATTGTGCTTTAATTCTTAAATTATAATTGTGTATGTATCTATATATATTATATATGTATTATGTATATTTATTATAGTGTTTATTATATCATAGATCTATGTATTATATATGTATTAATAGAATATATATTATGTAGCTTTCTTCTACATGCATTAATATATATGTTATAATATATGTTAGGGATGTAAATTTATGTATATATTTTATATAATATATATGTATGTTTAATTAAGTAATTAGATTATTTATAGTTATTATATGATTATTGATATATATAATATTATGTAGATATATATTTATAAGTGGTAGCATATGTATATATAATATAGTAGATATATTTATATGTGGTTATATATATAGTTATATTATATATTGTTATGTATTTATATTATTGTATGATTATATATATGTATACATATATGTATAGTTATATATACATATTACTATATATGTGTGTGTATGTTACTATGTGTTATTTTATACAATTTACTATGTATAAGAGTATGTATAGTTATATATAGTTATATATATATATATTATATAAATATATATGGTGGGTTATATATATGTATTTATATATATATTGTATATATATATACATATATTTTCAGCGACAACAGCGAGCCAGAAGTGTCGCAACAGCAGCAACAAATGCAAATAATAGCAGCTTTTCAGCGACAGCAGTCAGCGACAGTTGTAGAAAACTGTCGCTGAAACAACAGTGTATCAGAAGCTTCAGCGACAGTTTTTAGTGACAGTGCAGGAAACTGTCACAAAAACTGCAGTGTATCTATATACACAGCAGCTTTCTGTGACAGTGGACAGAGTATTTAGCGACAGTTTGGCAGTTTTTAATATGTTAGATATTAATATATATATAGATATGTTCCTAATTGCTATTTGTATTTTAGTATACTATATATGTATATATTTAGTTGTAGCATATAAATTTATTAGAATAATTAGTATACTTAGTTATCAATTGTTATGAGTATTTTTTATATATTATATATTTGTAGGTATGTATGTATGTATATATGTATTAATAGTTAGTGTGTAGTTGTCACGACCCGCACCCGGAATTTGGGCATGAGTCGTGGGTACGTCCAGCCTACGCCGCAGCATCGACGGTAGAACGCTGTCTAGGTCACAAACATAGTATATCCTGTCAATAGTCTCAACTCCGCACGGAGGACAATGATAATAATCCACAGTTCTATGATATACTCAATCACAAGCTAATAGAAATAATGGCACGATGAGAATAGAAAAGAGTTCTAATAAAAACCAACCACAATAATACAACTCAAATCCTGGGTCTAAATGACCTCACAAAGTCACAAAATAATCAATACATCTCAGTCTCAGTCTAAAACAATAAATGCAGAAAAATAATCTAAGAACAGCCAGGTAAATTCTCCTCTAGGCTAGGCAACTCCTCTGGGGTTTCTGGAGTGAAATCACCCTCTACTCCTGGACCGTAATGAGTGGGGCAAAGATCCTCCAGGTCCTCTGAAAAATGTTGTTATCCAGTCAGGATTGGAGCGAAGCACAAGCACTAACAGCAGTTTCATTAAATTGACAAAATCTATAAACAGTGTAAGAGATACAAGATGGAAATAAATGCTGAAAATGAGAAGTACAGGAGAAAATGAAATAGACAATAGAGCATCTAGCAATGAACAATAAACAGTGAATGCTAGAACAAGTAAGTCTGAATAAAGATAAAACATCTAGCTAAGTGTTTGAAATATTAGTTTATTATGTGATCGGCTTGGGACTAGATCAGGCTGGTTATATATGATTAGCTATGATTCTTGAAGGTCAGGCTAACTATATGGTTAGCTATGATGCATGATAATGGTCAGGCTAATCATATATAACAGCTATGAAGCATGATGATGGTCAGGCCGCACCCGACGTGAGAAGTGGGGTGAGCTATGATGCATGGTAAGTTTGGATATGATCACATAATCTACTAATAGTTCCCCATCCCCCAGCTAGAACGATGGATTCCAATCACGACTCCTCATGATGGGGATCTAGGGTGCTAACCCGTGTATCCATAGTGTCGGAATCAAGTATGTAATACACTATAATTTATAGAAGTAATCAACAATGAAAACTGTCAGAGAATGTACTCGCCTGTGGTTCTGAGCAAGGTGTGAGGATCGATGTCCAAAGTGGGATCACAATGACCTATATATATGATAACAATGTTAAAATGGTGTTTGGAATAATAAAAGTGATTAGCTAATTTGAAATGGGGTGTTAGGCCATTTCTAGGTCTAAACTAGGTGTTACTAAGTCAACTCTAGGTTTTTAGTCAATACTAGTTAACTAAGGCATACTAAGTCAATATAGTCACTATTAGTTCTATACCAACAAATTTTATCATACTAAGGATGCTTAGCTTATACTAGTCGATATCCTAACTAGTAACTTAATACTTATTTTACCTTATTAGTACCTTACCTTATTCATATTACTCAAAACCTCTTTAACATAAGGACACTCTAATCTATCATTAAGATTTAGTCTTGGTGCCTGGGTTCTCTAATACAACTCTCAATAACCCCATCTCACTGATACATAATTAGCACACTACTTATATGATCTAGGTAACACTACCTTGATAGCACCTTCACCTAACACTCAAGACTCACATTCACACCTACTGACACAAATGGGTATCACACTATATCTAAGTATAAAATCCATAACTTAATTTAAATACTCAAATTCCAAATCTTAGGCCTGGAATGATACTGCTAGTGTTACTCTGTTCTCAGTCCCCTATCTAACCCCTCACATCCCTCACTCAAGCTCATTGATACTCACTACACATCACTGAAGGTACTGATTCATAGGCAGTACTGATACATTAAGACCTGTACACAGTATCACTATCTAACACAATGCTCCCTGAAATTTACACCCTCAAGTATCTAATTCACAGTTACCTAATACACAGGTACACATACTAACTACTATGATACTCTAGTGCACAATACATCTAACTGATACCTCTCCCTCCATACATACTGACACAGTTCCTGCTCACACTGCACTTACACAGAATTTCCTCCCCTCTCTCACTCTACATTGAGCTCTCTCTCTCCCTAATGTCTGATACACAGTTCACTCACACACCTATGTTTCTGTTTCCTTTACTGATACACAAATACCAACACTAAGCCACACCCAACCCAAAGTATCACAGTCTACCTATTAACACATACACAATTCTCCCCAAACATACTGACAGTCAATTTACCTATGCACACACAGGAAAACACAGTTGGTTTTTGATGAACTGATACTGAAATTTAGACACACAGACACATGCCTATTTTCCCACACTTCACTATTTTCCACCTACTCTTACCATCATTCTTGCATCTAACTTGGTACCCCCAACCCTTTGATACAACCACTGTTGTGATCAAAACAATGCACATAGTGCACTGAAACACTTCCCTCATCTCACCTGTGCTCAAGTACCCCTGGAGTTACCTACACACACAGATATCACACTCCTTACAACTAATGCATCTCCATACACAGGTAAACATATAGCCACATACCCACTTACCTAGCACAAAGTACACACTGGTATTCTACTGCTACACAGTTAACCCAATACAGAACAACTCACACCTAATCACATAGACACATAGGTTTAGAAATCTGGAAGGAACTAGGATACACACATACATACAATAATACTCAGATACTGACACTGGCACACAACCCAGCTACACATTCACTCACTCTCATAATACCTCACTGCACTCACACACAGTTCACATAGGTTCCTACAATCAAACCAACTTGAACCTGTTTTCCCCCATCCTTTATGTGCACACAAATGCACATGTGGACAAGTGCACAGCAGGGACCAACCAACTTGCTGTGCTCCCCTGTCTACCAATTTGCACTGCTGAATATTATCAACACAAGATAACTGGCAGTGCTCATCAAGGTTGCTGTGTAACATGCATGCACTCACTCACATGCTACACAAACTGGAATCTGGGACACACCTCAATACCCGACCACACACTGCACAGTACAAAATCTTACAACACTCGACTGCACTGTGAACCATGCACAGTTTATTCCCCTCTCTCCCATCCTAACTGCACAGTGAATCAACAACAGCACATCTACACACACAGAAATTAAGAGGTTAACTGACACAGTACACCCAACCACAGGAAACCAACCAATGCACAGCCACATACACACAGAACCCCAGTAATCACTGCACAGTTCTGGCCAAAACCCGACTGTGCACAGTTCCCTTCCCCAAACACACAACACTTCTACAAACATATGTATAAATATATATATATACACATCAAACATCAAATTAGAATGGATTAGATAGGTGATTCCTCCTGTGAAGCATTTCACCAAACACATGATGTGCAAAAATGAAAACCACAACAAGAACTCCTGAAAGCCCAAAACAAAACCCTACATCAATATCTAACCTACACGTAGGGGATGTAATCATGCCTACACGAAGTCCCTAGGTTTAGGGTTCCAGAAATTTGGGAAGAACACTCAAAAACTCACCAAAACCCTAGATCTCCTAGGTTTACATGTAGAATCCCTAAAATTCGAATTCCAAACCTTAAGGTGGGTTCCTAATGGCCATTATCATCAGAAAAACAGAATAAAAGAATAAATAATTCGGATTTACCTATAGGGATGGTTCCTCCAATGGAAGTTCTTCTTCCCCAAGGCTTCCTGACCCACGTTCCTTGCTTTCCTTGCTTTGGAGGAGGAAAATGGAAGCCCTAGGGTTAAATCTCGAATTTTGGAGTGGGGAGATGGTTTCTCTTGGTGGAGGCTAGGGTTTCTCTTCTACATGAAGAATGAGAGGGTTCCTTTTATATATTAAGGCCCAGTTAGGGTTTCTAATGCATAGCCTAGGTTTAACCCCTAGGTTAGGTCAATAGGACATACTAGAGTTGGTAGTTAGTATTATTCTATTAGTACATACTAGAGTTATATTGGATTGATATATATAATTATTGATGGGTAGTTAGTATATATATGAGATTTTGGCAATTACCTTAAGATATCAAGGTAAGTATCAAGATATACCAAGGTATGAGTAGTAGGTATTGGCATAAGTAATAGGATAGTTGTAAACTAATTATGGGTTGGTATTAAGGTGACTAAAATAAGGTATATAGAATTATATAAATATTAAATGCATAGTAGTTTATAATTATTGCTGGGTAGTTAGTATAAATAAGGTTTTGAATTTACCTTGAGATGCCAAGGTAAGTATCAAGGTATTGGAGGATAATCAAGGTATTGGGTTTGGATATCAAGATAGAGGTTTAGTATTGCGATACCAAGTTGGTTCGAAACCAAGGTATCTATTTAGCATTTGTAATTAGGATTTTATATATATAATATTGTTTGATATGTACATATGTGTTATATTTATCTCTTGTTTGCGTATCTTGAGATACGGTATCTTAGTATCCTAAGATATAGTTTGTATGGCCTAGATTCATAGTGCGTGAGCCCAATATCTTTGAGTTAGACTCATGCAACATAGAAATAGGTAGTTGACCATAATTTGACTATAGTTGACCATAGTTGACTTAGAGTTGACCTAGTTTGACTTTTGACTTTGAAATAGTTTTACGACCTAGAAATTGACTAGTTTAATTTATTTCTCTTTCCCAAAACTTGTATTAATACAATATTTCATATATAGGTCTGTGACACCAGTTCGGATATCATTTTTCATCATTTGCTCTGGACCACAAGCGAGTACATTCTCTGATAGTTTTCATTATTTGATTACCACTATAATTCAAGTATTTAGAAATGTTACTTATGATTCTTGACACGATGGTACACGGATTGGTATTGTTATTGGATCGTTAGTCATGGGATGTTACCTTGATTATGGAGATGGTATCGGATACTGTCCTTATTGGTATTGGATAACATTGAATATTGTAGATTAAACATTGGATACATTGGCTAGTGACGTGTCATGATTCGATCCATCACATCAGTCGGGGTGGGGGAAATACCAATTAAATATGTGATCAAGAAACTATCGGCTAGTAGTGTCATCATTGGCTACTAACTAACCATGCAATTCACGTATGGTTGAGTTAGCTCCTTAGTGTAATCATTGAATCTCCCAGGCCGATCACATATTTAGTTAGTATCTCAAATCACATAGTTATTGTAGATTCTATTATTCAGTTCATTGATTACCTTGTTCTATTCTGACATTATAGTTTATTCCTTTATTCTTGTACGCATTGATTATATTCTGTTGTTAGTATTGCCTATTCTCTCATTGTTCTTGATTATCAGTTATATCCTTATCGTAGATAGCATCTTCTATTCTACTGCTTTATAGTTTTTGTCAATTAATTAAAACTGCTATTGGGTTGTACTTCGCTCCATTCCTGACTGGAAAATATTTTTCAGAGGATCCGGAAGATTGGTGTCCGACATACTACAGACCTCAGCCTATAGATGGTGCAGACTTGGACCCACTAGTTCTGGAGTGACTGTCGAGAGATTTAGCCGGATTCACTAGTTAGCATAGTTAGTTCTCTTTAGCATGTTGGTACCGGATTTGTTTCCGGCATATATTTGTGTTTGGATATTATTTCTATTTGTTGTTGTTATATTTTTAACTGCTTAGTTATGTTAGACTTATGTGATATCCTCTCGTGCCATAGAAATATGATTGAGTATTGTGTTGAATTAAGTTGATTACTCTTCTTGGAGTTGAGATATTATTGGAGGATTATACATTTTGTGAGATAATTAGATAGTATAGTTGACCAAGACAGCGTTCTACCGCCAATACTGCAGCGTAGGCTGGGTGTTGTTCCCGACTTGCATCCCTACACCGGGTGCGGGTCGTGACAGAATCGACGGTAGAACGCTGTCTAGATAATCTATCTAACAATATAATGAACCACCAAAATAATAATATACTCAACCACAGAACTAAGATGGAAATGAGCACGAATTAGATAAAGAATAGAATAGTCACAATACAACTCATGAGTCTAAAATAATACATCAATGAGTCTGAAGAAATAACAGGAATAAGCTGGAGACAAATCCAGTACAAAAGAATACTACGAAGCTACAACTCCTGGGTCAACTGTCTTAGTTGGGATAAGTCCCTCTTGAGCCAGGGTCTCAGAATCTAAACCCACAACATCCTGGGGTCCATAATAGATAGGGTACCACTCCTCAGTGTATCTAAAAAGATATATCCAGTCAGGAAAGGAGCAGAGTACATCTCTAACAACAGTTCTAATGAATGATAAAAACTATGTAACAGTAAATAGCTGTGGATAAACAAGATGCAAAATAGATATAAGAGATATATATACAATAAGGAAATACTGGAAATAAATACAATAATGAACAATATGCCAATGAAACAAGAATACTAATGACTAAG
The DNA here is from genome assembly GCA_036927795.1 of Iris macrosiphon. Lineage (NCBI taxonomy): Eukaryota > Viridiplantae > Streptophyta > Magnoliopsida > Asparagales > Iridaceae > Iris > Iris macrosiphon. Next base: position 1,634,342 of record JAYESA010000026.1, on the reverse strand, counting down.
TATGTGAGTACAAGCTTAACATATGATCGGCTTGGGCAAAATACAATACGGCCTGGCTAATCATACGTATGGTGTATGATCAACACTATTTAATAATCAGTACTTTATACAATAGGGATATTGATCACATATCTATACTAATACTCCCCACCCCCGACTGGTATAATAGATCCAACCACGGTATGCTATGGCACGAGATTTCCCAAGAAGATAGCTAGTCTTCTCGAGAATCGGTGTCTGTACATGTACAAGATAACCAATGAAACAATACTTATACAATATATACCATATACCAAGGAATAACAACTCATGACGAGATCCAGATATACCAATCCGTGTAACCATAATGTCAAGAGAACATGGATATCTACACTAGATACAATGAACATAGAGGATATCATAAATGAAAAACTATCAGAGAATGTACTAGCCTGAAGTCCAATGAATAGTCTCACAGATGTTTGACTCGGTGCCTTGAAGACCTAGATATGGAATACAACATCAATACAAAGGTCCCGAAAAGAGAATAAGTTAAACTAGTCAACTTATAGGTCAATAAGTCAATTCTAAGTCTAAAGTCAACTATGGTCAACTCTAAGTCAACTATGGTCAAACCAAGGTCAACTATCTATTTCTAAGTTGCAATAAGTCTAGCACAAAAATCTTGGGTCAAGATATTAAAATCTAAGTCATAAAAACTACATCTTAAAATATTAGGATACCGTATCTCCGGATACGTAAATTCCATGGTAAACATCACAATACATATATATATCAAACAATTATGTATAGTAATATAGAATATCAATTACAGCATCAAATAGGTACCGTGGTTTTGAACCAACTTGGTATCTCAACAAAATCACAATCTTGATACCCAAAGCCCGTATCTTGAGTATCCCACTTACCTTGGTTTCCACAAGGTAATACTCAATACCTTGATATACTAATACCCTCATATATAATATATAAATATATACTAATATTATACAAATAAGGAATATAGCAATAATAATATGTTATCTCAATATTAATACATATATATATAAATATATAAATATATAAATAATATATAAAAATCTGCCACACCGTCACTGAAACTGTGTTGAAAAACACTAATTTTTAGATACACTGCATTTAGTGACAGTTCTGGCTGTCACTAAAACTGCCGTCATTGATGTCGTGAAATCCTGCAATGCTGCCGCTGGTTTGGTGACGATTTGCAACCGTCACCGCTCCAGCCGTCGTTGCTGCTACCATTTCCCGCTACTGCTGCTGCTATTAATGACAGCGGCGGTTGTCATTAATTGCTGCCGCCACTTCTACAACGGCTGCTGCTGAACCCGCCTCCATTAATGACAACGGTTGCTGTCATTAATGTCCTGTCGCTAAAAACTATAATATATATATATATATATATATATATATATATATATATATATATATATATATATATAACCCAAATAAATATATATATCTATATATATAAATACCCAATAACTATAAGTACACCCCCTCTATAATAATGTACATATTAGGACATAGTCATATGCACACACAAACATGAATACATATAATTATACATATTTACATATATATAATTAATCCTACAATAAATCTAAATAATATAATTACCCAATTAACATACATACATATATATATATATATATATATAAACATATATATATATATATCCATACAATATACTATAACATATATATTAATGCATGTAGAAGAAAGCTACATAATATATATTCTATTAGTACATATATAATACATAGATCTATGATAAAATAATCACTATAATAAATGAAATTTAATATATATAATATCTATATATATATATACATAATTATAACTCAAGAATTTAAAGCACAAAATAATTAGATCTATACAAAAATACACAACAAATGGAGAGTATCACACCGTATCCCACTAGATCTAGGATACGCATATGACACGAGTCCACCACACATCCAATTGTACCCCAAAGGTCACAAGCAAGTTACATATATTATTTATGAATAATACAAAGTGTCAAATATAGATCTACGTATCCGTGTCAAAATACGACATGTACAAAGTTCCGTGTCGGAGGGAAAACCCCCAAAACAACACGTATCACCAAATTATTGGGATACGACCTACACGTACCCAATTGTGGACACAACACTAGCCCCAAACACATAAACACATGCCAATTTGATCTATAGGATCAATTGACACAGACAACAATTGTCAATCTTGGAATTCGCCCAAAATTGACACAAAAAGCACCATAACTTTCTCCATAGGCCTCCTATAAACACAAAACTAAATCCTATGGGTAGTATATGCATATGGGTTAATTTTTCATGATTAAATATCAGATTTAGAAGCTATTTTAAGAGAAAAAACTGAATTATACCTATTGGAAGATGGATTCCCAATGAAACCTCCAATTGAGATGAAATTGCCTCCAACTTGTAGATCCTTGCTCCTCTTTGTAGATCCTTGCTTCCTCCTTCTAGATCCTTGCTTCTCAAGTCTCTAATATGATTTGGGAAGAGATTAGAATAAATTTGGTAGGAAAATGAAGTGGGAATGAAGGAAATTTGGTAGTGGAAAATTTTAGATCTATATTTGGAATGAAAAGAGGAGAGAAAATTTTTCCCTCTACTTATATAGGTCGTCCCCTATTCCTCTCCCTTAAGTAATCATGTAATATCCATTATACCCCTTGGGGCCTCTCATGAAGAAATAATTAAGGAAGGAAGCTTCTAGTCTAATGATTTAATTAATTTAATCCATCTCCTTAACGATGGGCTTTCTAAATGGGCTAAGTCTAACTAATTAATTCATGTTGGTCCAGGGGTCCAAACTAAAGTAGTTAGGTCCACTAATACAAGTCCAAATTAAATAAATAATATCTAACATTAATTAAATAATACCACAAATAATTATTTATCAAGCACAATAATTAATTAAATAGGAAATTACTAAAATATCCTTTCCTATAAAATATGGTAGTGACAAGTCTACCTTCCTTAAAAAAAAATTTCGTCCTCAAAATTCAAAGAGAAAAACTACCCCCAAAAAAATAACAGAACAGAACTAAAGAATCATAACTAACTATGGAAGAACATAACAATGAACAGAACATAACTAGGAAATAACATACCTCAAGGTACAAACAAATATGGATAACGCTCTCGCATTTCATCATCTCTCTCTCCCAGGTAGACTCCCCTGGAGAGTGATGCCTCCATACGACACGCACCAAAGGAATAGTCTGGTTCCTCAGTACCTTCTCGCTCCGATCCAGAATCTCAACTGGCTGCTCTGGATAGTTAAGAGTAGGGCCCACCTCTATCTCCGAGTGATCCAATACATGACTAGGATCTGCCATGTATTGTCTCAACTTCGACACGTGAAACACGTTGTGCACTCCCTCCAATGAAGGTGGCAAGTCTAGTCTATAAGCAACTGCACCGGCCCTCTCTAGAATAATGAAAGGTCCGATGAATCGCGACTAGTCTAGTTTAACTTATTTTTATTCTAGAACCTTGTATTGATGCATATACCATATATAGGTCTATGTGACACTAGCATAGGCATCAAGAGACACACCTTGCTGAGGACCTCAGGCGAGTATATTTTTTTGTTAGTTTTTATTTCATAATAGTGTATATATCTCATATTCTAGAACTGTATACTTGATACCGATACAATAGTTTCACAAAATGGTAGTACATGGATCCTGTCAGGAGATGTTATCCCCTACCGTATTCAGCGGGTACTCCTTCACATGTATTTTATCGTGTGAATTGGGTATTAATTATTTATATTTTGTGTTCATACACTGCTCGTGTGTAGTGTGGCCATATTCGTGTTCGTAACGTGTCGTGATTGGATCCATTGGTATTAGTTGGGGATGGGGGAGTAGGAGTTGATTATGTGATCAAAGTCCCAGTGTATTCGTGTACATGTCGATTACATACAACACTTGTAATTGAGTTACCTTATTGTATTCGTGTTCAACCTAAACCGATCACATAATGAACTTGTATTCTGAGGCACATTAGTTAGATTTTAGTTATTCCTTTATGTTGCAGATATTCATGTTGCTTATTCTTCATTCCAGTATATTACCTGTTTACTCTCGTTCATTTCATCCATATGTTTAGTTATCTTGTATTCTTTTATATTATTTGTTTTATATGTTCGATTATATTTTTGAAACTGCGTTCAGAGGTATGTACTTTGCTCTAATTTGGACTAGATATATTTTTTCAAATGATTGGTTCATAGATCTGTGTCCTATATTCTACGAACCGCAGGAGGACTTACCTTTAGAGGATACTCCTGTAGAAGAGGAGGACTTAGTTACAGAGCCTAAGGAGGTTTAGTTTATTTTGATGGACTTGTATTAGACTTCATTGAGATTCATGGCACGTATATTATTTCAGACTTGTGGATTGTATCTTCACTTTTCTTTGTTATTCCATTCGTTCTTATCTTTCTTAGTTTGCATTATGATTGAGTTAGTTACATTTGTGAGATACCATATTATTTCTCTGTTTGGAGTTGAGATGATTGACATGTACCATATTTATATTGTTGAGATGTCTAGTTAGTTAGAATTGACCCATACAACGTTCTACCACCGATGTTGCGGCGTAGGTTGGACGTACCCATGTACTCGTGTCCGAATATCCGAGGTATGGGTCATGACACTTGTCACGCCCCAGTACCAAAATATGGATACGGACATGGCTAGCTATTACGTACATGGTACTATTCGTCGTACGACGATCACGGCTGTAACTTGACAAGGAGGTGCATGCTACAATCTAGTCTCTTAAGGTCAAGAACTTCTATGTCTCAAACATTCAAACAAGAAGCAATAATACATAATACTTCAGAATAAGCAGTAAGGCGTCCCAAACGTAGAATTTGGACAGCATACTAATGCGTCCAAAGTAAAACAAACGTATTTTTACGCTAAAAGAATCATCTTGCATACTCTTCACAGAGCACTATTCTTTTTCTCCAGTCAGCCATTTCGGTATACGTATTGTATTAAGTTTTAGTACTGAACTAGTTGGACTCAAAATCAAGCACGACCAAAAGCAAAGTTACATAAAATATGGTGCTCTACATTATGAGCTAATAGTTTTTATAAAACACAAGTTTTTGGGAGATCAAACCCCATAAAAATGAAAGGGAACCCATAGACCCAAACTCAAGTCCATGCAATTCAAGCAAGAAAATCAATAACAACAAATATTAAAGATAAAGTGGTGCTCGATCCCAACAATATGAGCTAGAAAATAATATAAATTATTAAGAATAAAAAGCATGCATAAATCCATGGTTCTTCTTCTTGTGCAATATGTACTTGCCTACAGAGGGAGAGAAAAAACCTAAGGGAGATAAATAGAAAGGAAAGAGAATGAGTAGAGAGAGAGAGAGAGAGAGAGAGAAATAGGAACATATATAGGTTTAGGTTTGAGATATAGACCGTTGGATCACTCAAACCTATCCAAGCCATACATGCCACCAACCCCACCAAACCCACTCTCTCCACAACTCTCGGATCCGGTCTAAATAATGGCCGGGCTAGCAACCAATGTGCGCCAAAGTTCGCCAAGGACAATATGCACCAAAGTGCGCCAGAAAAGGGGGCTGGCAAGAACCCTTGGGTAGAAGAATTGCAAGAACACAATTGGTGGAGGCATTATTCTGGTCAGTGATACTTGCAAGGGGTACCGTATTATCTTGGGAGGCCGTGATTTGGATGCTAGTTTACTCGTAATGCCACTCCCAAGTTTTGACATTGTCTTCGGGATAGATTGGTAGATAAGTTCACCATTGTAGAGGATGGTTCGTTAAGGCACGGAGCTAGGTTGTGTGTGCCTAGTGGAGATATACAGAAAGAGACCATGCAAGAGGCTCATCGTTCTCAGTATTCTATACATCCTGGAGCTAACAAGATGTACAAGGATCTGAGGAAACACGTATGGTAGTATGGTATGAAGCGAGAGGTGGTGTGCTTTATTTTCAGATGCTTAGTGTGCCAGCAGGTCAAATCCAAAAGGCAGAGACCAGGAGGGTTGCTTCAACCACTATCGATTTTCCAGTGGAAGTGGAAACATATCACGATGGACTTTGTTTCCGAATTTCCACACACTCTAAGAGGGAATGACACGATTTGGGTCATCGTTGACAGGTTGACCAAATCAACCTATTTTTTGTCTTTCAAAGTGAGACTGTCTACGGAGAAGCTCGCTGATTTATATGTGAGACATATCATCAGGATGCACAGGGTACCCGTGAGTATCGTCTCCGATCTGGATAGAAGATTCACATCCCATTTTTTAAGGAGTTTACTGGCTAGCTTGGGTACCCACCTCAAGTTTAGCACTGATTACCACCCTCAGACGGATGGACAGTCAGAGAGGACCTTTCAGATGCTTAAGGATATGCTTCATACATGTGTAGTAGATTTTAGTGGCTCATAGGAGAATCATCTTCATTTGGTAGAGTTTGCATACAACAATAACTACCAGGCTAGTATCGAGATATCTTCTTTCGAGACTCTGTATAAACGAATATGTTGGACCCCATTATCTTGGGACGATGTGGGCGAGAGAGCACTTTTGGGACCATAGATGGTAGTAAATGCTGCAGAGAAGATCAAGCAAATTAGTGAGAGACTTCGCGTGGCACAGGACAAACATAAGCAGTGGGCTGACAGCCACCGGAGACCATTAGAGTTTGAGGTATAAATCTATTTACTTTTAGGATCGTGTATGCTCTTAGATTATGTATTAAGTTTCTATTATGGTATATGTTGGCGATTTGGTGTTCTTGATGATTTCTTCAACAGGTGGTAGGATTCGCTTGGGTGGAGGTGGAAAGCTTAGTCCAAGGTTCATCGGACCTTTCGGTATTCTTGAGAAGATCGGTGTTGTAGCCTATCGACTAGCTTTACAGCCCATATTCGAAGGAGTGCACAACGTGTTGCACGTGTCCCAGTTGAGACAGTATGTGGCAAATCCCAGCCATGTACTAGATCATTCAGTGCTTGAGGTTGGACCAAGTCTTATTTATCAAGAACAATTTGTGTAGATTGTGGATCGCAGAGAGAAGGTATTGCGTACACTACAAGAAAATGCAAGTTTAGCTACATAATATGAAGCACAAAGATAGTATTGTGTCGCCAAACCTTTTCTGCGATATATCTCGCTATATCGTACACATGTTGTTGTAACCTTGTCTGAAAAAGTATTTGGTGACACGAGGTCACCATGTTGCAAAATCTTATCAACTTTTGGCGACATATCACATTTTTTTTATTTAAAATAGCTTTTGGCGACATGTGTCTTATATGTCGCAGAAAGGTAATGTATTGGCAACATAATACATGTTGAAAAAAGTTACTTCTTTATTTTTTTATATTATATAGGATGTGACTTTCTACGACACAATGGTGTAGCCAAACATGAAAACTATTTCTACTTCACAATTTTATTTCGGGGAAATTAATATTTTTTGCATATATTATTGTGTCGTAAGGAATCACTTCTCTTTTCGCATATAATTTTTCAACATATAAAAGTTACCGAACAAATAGACATATAATATTAACATAGCAGAAACAAATACTTTGCAAAATGACATTATTCTATTAAAAATATACAATTTGTACATCACAAACATTCAAGAACTATACAAAAATACTAGTAAGTTGTAAATTTTGTCACAAAACATCAGTGTACAAAATTGTAAACTTTTCTGTGTTGAACTTGGATTTGTTCTTTGTGGACTTCTGGGTTCCTTCTTACCAGCCTCCTACACAAAAAAAAAAAAAAAAAAAAAAAAAAAAAAAAAAAAATCACAAGTACTATGAAGAAAACATGATATCTAGAAGCAATAAAATAGTTGGAAAATAATTCAACAGCTAGAGTGCCAGTCCAATGCTGTCGTAAGAGACGACAAAAGTAAATAAATAAACCAGATCATTATTTTCATTTGTAAGCTAGAGAAAAGAATGTAATAGAACAATTTGATGTAACAATGTTAAATACCTTTACTTCATTGCAATGAATCAGAACAAGATGATTTTTTATATCTGAGATATCAAAATTTGAAGTAGTTCAGTAATCAATTTCATGAACTAATCTATGAGAAAAGACAGGAATACAAGGTAGTGCTAGTATTCACTTGGAATATGGTACCTTTGCACGCGGTGGTTTCAGGTTTCCATATGTTGTAGGCGAAGTATGTTCGTAGTGGATACATCTAACAATTCAAAAGATCAACTATCATTGTATGTGAAAAGTAACAGGTCTTAGTAAATAATCTTAAGTTTGCAGCCAATACAACAAATTTCCACATGAAATTGATATCAGGCTGTAAGACTGAAAAAGTAGTATTCTGAATTCAAATTTGAATGATGCAAGGTATGTAAACATGTAGAAGTTGATTATAATAATAAGTCTATAATCGGTAGCAGATACACTCCAAAATGTTATGATTACTAGAATCGGAGACTAATATGTCATACCATAACGGCAGAACTGCATCAGCCTAGAGGTCGGAAGGCTAAGCATCACAAGATTGAAATAATCAGGGAATATAGCCCTTCAAATCCATAAACCTAGACGATAGTTCACCTACAATGCCCCCTCCACTCCCTATCCGAATCTTCCTTGAGCACATGGACAACTGGGATAGAAGACAGAACATATACATTATCATAAGTCATGAAAAATACTTACGAAAATCACCAATAGAACATAATTGGAAATTAGAAAACGAATAAATACAATATCCGGTGATAATTTTCAAGGTTTTTGATGGAGCACTTTCCCAGCTGAACTGGATTGCTTGGGGATCGAATGTAACTTGCCATGAATTCTCAATTTGAACAATAAAAGAGACAATTAACTAGGGTTTCTTTATTCAAGAATCAATGGAAATTTCATTACAAGAATAACAAGAAATTGTAATTAAAAGAGAAGTAAATAACATAATTCTTCACCCCTTCTTCCCTCTCGATACCATACTTATTCTAGAGAGATGACAGTTGCATTCTATTACAATATTCTCACTAATTACAGAAATGCCACTGGCTAATTATAGTTACCATTACAACATTTGAACTATAACTTGATTATTTCGGTACTCTTTGATACCAACTTGACATTCCTGTATACTGCACTAGTAGTGTTGAGCTATGATACTTTGTTGAACTGGATCAAAGAATGCAGGATTGAAAAAAATGCTGAATTGATCAACTGTCAACTGATACTCTAGATAGTGACAGATACTCTAGCTAGTGAATTCAAATATCAACTGATGCTGATATTGATACTCTGAACTAATAACAACTACTCACTGATACTCTTGACTGATCACTGCTAACTGATGACTAGATCATTGAATAGAGCTCACAGGATCACTAGCACTGATACATGGATATGTATCAATTTCCTTGTGCACCTATCACATAATGATATACGAACTTCCTTTTGGTTTAACCTGTACTTGTAAAATCTATAATCTAGGAGACACGTGCACAATAAAATTTGGTGCCATGTTCTTTGACGTGTTGTGTAGGACACGTATCGAATATGACAGACACACTAAAATAAATACCGCATCCTTGTCACTGCGTCCATATCATGTTATGTCGTATTCGTATCCGTGCAACTGGTGCATAATTTTCTCATAACATGGGAAGGATGATGTGCATGAGGATCCAAATAACCAAATTTATAATGCTAGATCCAACAGCTTAGCAAGAAAGTCTTAATGTTGATATGTTTATAACCTGAAAGTCTTAAATTTGATCTGTTTATAACCTGAAAGTCTTAATGTTGATCTGTTTATAACCTGAAGCTCACCAAACTCAATCCAGCAACTTGTGGAGTTCACAGTCCTCATGGCCAAGATGAAGGACATATAAACGTTCAGCTAGGAAATCAATAGTTTGGCACGAACTTCAACCATCCTAAATATGCAAAAATCGATTGGAGACCCCACAGGATTATACGAGAGTCCATGGTTGTATTTATCGAGGATGAAGACAAACTTGAGATGACAGAGAATGAAACTTTTGGATCTTCAAGGAGGCAAAATCATTAGTCTGTACTTATTCCAAGGAAGGGTTGCTTTTCCTAGATTGTATACTAGGACTACTTTTGTTTCCAGCATTTATCATTTTAAATGGCTGAAAGATTATTGTACTCTAGTGACGAGGGATGTCCATTACTCCACAATAAAATAATTTATTTTATGTATTATAACTACGAGACAAATTAAAATCCAGATGGTAGGCCAGATTCAAATTGCTTTGAGGCTTGTTCCAGTTTGGAAATTATACTTTTGACTTACACACTATGTGGACAAGTCAATAACTTTGATTTCTTACAACTTTTGAACTGTCAAGGTCTGAACATGGCATTTTTGGACTGTCCAGCTGTAGCTGTCCCATATCGGGTTCAGTTTTCTCAACTACCAGCCTATTTGGGGTGGTGGACTTAAGTAAATTCCACTTAAAACCTAGTACCTGTGTCAGAAGTTTATCAGGTCTCAGTACCGTGTTGTCATTAGGTTTTTAAAGTCTATGTTGTTCCATAATGCCAGGTCCCGAATAGATATTTGAAGATCATCAATTGAATTCTGTGACATCAAGAGGAGATAAAATAGTTTGATTCGTTCTTCCCAGTTCTGACTCTTCCTATTCATTTTTTCAATCATGTTTTCTACATTGGTAGCAGTTTATAGTTTATACCTTACAATATCAATACATGTGTTTCTTATTAACTAGAGCTAACCTTAGAAAGTCTTCAACTGTCTCCAAGATTTTTACCTTGTTTGTTTTGTTGACTGTCAGATACTATAATTGTTAGCTTTGTTTGAGCAAAAGCTAGACTTTCTTCTTTCCTTTAGTCCCACATCGGATGGGCCAATCTCTCATTGTGTGTATATATTAGTTCCTCTTCATTGCTTTCTTAAAGATGTTGTGTGGGGAACCCCTTGGGCCACACACGCGCGCCGCCGCCGCCGCTCGGCTCGGCTCGGCGCGTGTAACGGGTGCGGGTATGTGCCCACACCTACGGGCGCTGAATCCCGATCCAATTTGCTCTTCTGGTTCAGACTGGGATCCAAAAATCTTTTTGTTGTTTTTTATTTTTTCAACCCATTTGACTTATTCAAATTTTGAACGTTGAGACTATTTGTCCAAGTTCATTGAACTTAGTGATAGCTGATTTGACAGCTTTCCTCCACGTTTCTTTCCTTTCTTGAAATTGTTCTTAATGACCTGTTTATGAGACTTTACTGTCCTGTCCCATGGATGTGTCTTGGGAATGCCTATATACTTTGGTATCTTCCTTCTTCATTTTGGAATAGAAAACTCTTCTACGTGAAACCTCTCTCTCTCTCTCTCTCTCAAACCATTCTGTTCTCTAAATCCTTGCTCTAGGCAGAGCTAAGTTCGGTCTCTCCCTCCGAGTTGTGTGCAAGGAAGAGAACCCGGTAGTCAGAGGGTTTTACCACTAGGAGCTTTCGAGAAACGTCTGCACATAGACCTCAGATCAACTCTTAGGGCAGTGCTTCGTGCACGACTTCCCCGGAGGCCGGTAACAATTTTCTTTTGTTTCTTTGTTATCTTATAAATCTCTAGAAAGTAATATATTTATATTATAAGTATTCTTATAACAATCTAAGAGTTGACCCCGATTTACTGTTAGGTAAAATATTTGTTAATCATAGAATAACAAATTCACAGTTGTTTAATTTGGTTATCTGCAATAAAATTATTTCTACTGTAGCAATACAATTAGCAATAAAATTATTTCTGCTATACCTTACTTGCTTAATCTGGTTGTTTGTTTGCTACTATATTGTTCATAGTCGTTTAAAGACACTACAACAATTTTGTGACTATTAAATAATTAAATAACTTTACTAGTTTTTCCTTTGAATAACATTCTGAAATAACTTGTATCATTTTTAAATTATAATTGATCAAGTTCTTACATATCAAGTTGCTTAAATACCTTGCCTTGTGATAATAGTGTTTGAGCATATTTCTACTGCATCTTAAAATAATACAAATTATTTTCTAGAAGTAAATAAATAGTTAAAGTGAAACTGCAAATTCCTTGAGTCTTAATTCTGAAAGTAGAGATAAATTTGGGAATAAGCCGAAAGGGTCCTTCTGTCAACCGGGTGTAAATAGCCCTAAGCGACACGGTATTTAAGTGTCTTCGGACCACCGCTAGCTGGGAACCGGCCCCTACAGCTAACCCAAGTTAATCTATACTTGATAGACTAAAGATTTTAAGATTGATTAGCAAAATCACTTGAACTATTTTCTAAATCATTGGATATTGTTATTGAGTAAATACATATCTTTTAGTTTCAGTTTTTCTCAATAGCAATCATGACTGGCAAGGATAACACTTTCACTGCTAAACCTACTAAGTTCAACGGGACCTACTTTAAGAGATGGCAGAGTCAAATAAAGTTTTGGCTCACAACTTTAGGATTAATCTCAGCCATTGATGGTTCCACACCAATCACAAAATGACTCTGATGACACTGAGTCTGACATAGGTGTATCCAAGTCCTCTGGTTCCACTAGACCCCTAAGGAAATAGACTACCATTGCTTCCATATAATTCTAAGCGCTTTTCTGAATCACTATATGACATATTCTTTGAATACAAATTGCAAAAAAACTTTGGGATGCCCTAGAAGATGAATATAGCTGTGATGATGCTGGAATCGAAAGATTCAATTCCTCCTCATTCAACAGATACTTTATGGTAGATAATAAACCCATGGATGACCAAATACATGAATTCCAAGAATATCTTAGGCATATTCAAGCAAAAGGTACTTTCTTTTCTACTGAGTATAAAATAGCCTGTTTGGTAGACAAGCTCCCTCATTCTTGGTCTGATGTTAAGAAATATCTTATTCATATACAAGGTGACCTTACCTTTGCTCAAGTACTAAAGAAAATTAGAACAGAAGAATAAATTAGGCTAAGGTCTAACCCTAAGCCTGAGTCTAAAGTTAAGGTAAACCTTGTAGAATCCCAAGGCAAACCCAAGCCTCATTACTACCACAAACCCAAAAGGAATCTCTTCAAGAAGAAGCAGAACCCTCAGCCTTAACACCAAAATAATTACCACTATAAACCAAGACACTTCGGTCAGACTCAGGATCAAAAGAGATTTTGTTTTGTGTGTGGTAAAATAAACCATATAGCCACCAACTGTTTCCATAGGAAGAAGAAAGCTGTCCAGACTTCGTAGAAAGGAAAACGTCCAGCCAAACCATAAGCAAACATGCTTCTTAACGGCTCTTCTAGATCCTTCAGGTCTGTAAGCTATCAACCCTTAGTCAAAAAATTTCCTACCATTCTGACGATTGGTGGTTGGATTCTGGAGCTAATGTTCATGTTTTCTTTGATCGCTCCTTTTTTTCAAACTATCAGGAATCAGGTGGAGGAGGTGTAACTCTAGGAGATGGCTCAGCGGCACAGATTATAGGAAGAGAAAGAATAGATCTAAAGATGACATCAGGGAAAACTCTGATTCTTCATGATGTGTTACATGTGCCGTCTATTAGAAGGAATTTAGTTAGTGGGTCTCTTCTTGTAGGTTCAGGGTACAAGATTGTTATGGAAGCAAATAAAATAGTATTTTCTAAGAATGACTCTTTTATTGGAAAAAGGTTTTATAAGAGATGGTCTTTTTATTCTGAGTACCATGAATAATATTTCAGATCCTTCTTTTGTTGTTTCCAATGTAGAATCTTCAAATGTATGGCACAGTAGATTAGGTCATGTGAATCTAGGTTCCCTAAGAAGGATGATGAACTTAGATCTTATTTCTAAAACTCCAATAGATGATAAATACAAGTGTGAGATCTGTGTTGAAGCCAAACACACAAGACTGTCTTTCAAAACTGTAGAAAGAAATTCTGACCTTCTAGAGCTAGTTCATAGTGATGTGTGTAACTCAAATAGGGTTTTGACCCGAGGTGGTAGAAAATACTTTGTTACCTTTATAGATGATCATTCAAAATATTGTTATACATATCTTCTCAAAATCAAAGATGAAGTTCTAGACAGATTTAAAGTCTATAAATCTGAAGCTGAGAACCAGTTAGAGAGAAAGATTAAGATTCTTAGATCAGATCATGGTGGAGAGTATACATCAAATGATATGACCAATTTCTGTGAAGAACATAGAATAATCCATGAGGTAACTGCTGTATATTCACCACCGTCCAACGAATTTGCTGAAAGGAAGAATTACACTCTGTTAGACATGGTGAATGCTATGCTCCTCAGCTCAGGTGCTCCCGATAATTTATGGGGAGAAGCTTTATTATCGGCTTGTTACATCCTTAATAGAATTCCTATTAAGTCTAATGATAAGACTCCTATGAATTATAGAAAGGTAGAGCTCCTAGGATCCATTATCTCAAAGTTTGGGGATGTCTGGCTAAAGTAGAAATTCCTGAACCTAAAAAGAGGAAGATTGGACATAAGACTGTAGATTCTGTATTCATAGCTATGCCCTAGATAGCAATGCCAATAGATTTATTGTTACTCACTCAGAAGTAAATAAAATCTCTAACAATACTATTATAAAAGCAAAAGATGCAGTTTACTTTGAGAATATATATCCCTTTAAAGATAGAATTTCTTTCTCTCCCTCCAATCTCTTTCTTACTCCGTCCACCAGCTCTCATGTTCAAATATCTAGTTCACAACCCGAACAAAATATAGAACCTAGAATAAGTAAAATAGAAAGAATTGAAAAGAACTTAGGAGAAGGTTTCTTCACCTTTCTGATAGAGAGTGATCCCTCAACTTATGAAGAAGTAATATCTTCTCCTGATGTCCCTTTCTGGAAAGAAGCCATTAATAGTGAGTATAACTCTATCATGGAGAACAATACTTGGTTTCTAGCAGACCTACCCTTAGGTAGTAAACCCATAGGTTGTAAGTGGATATTCAAAAAGAAACTTAGAGCCGATGGTACCATAGAGAAATACAAGGCTAGATTAGTAGCCAAAGGTTTTATCCAGAAAAAGGGATTAGATTATTTTGATACCTACTCACCTGTAGCTAGGATCACCTCTATCAGAACCCTTCTAGCCTTGGCATCCATTCATAATATGCTAATCCATCAAATGGATGTAAAGACAACATTTCTAAATGGGGACCTAGAGGAAGAAATCTACATGGAGCAACATGATGGTTTTATTACTAAAGGCCAAGAATATAAACTTTGCAGATTAGTTAAATCTCTTTATGGTCTAAAGCAGGCTCCCAAACAATGGCACAACAAATTTGACATAATCATCTCAGAATATGGTTTCGTGCCAAATGAGTATGACAAATGTATATACTCTAAAATTTTAGATGAAAGTTGTATCATCCTATGTTTGTATGTAGATGATATCCTTATTTTTGGATCATCACTAGAATTGATTACTAATACCAAGGACTATTTATCCAGCCAGTTTGATATGAAAGATCTAGGTGAAGCCAACTTGATTCTAGGCATGTAACTGTCCAAATACAAGGAGGGCTATACTCTATCCTTAGCACACTCTATCGAGAAAATGGTAAAAAATTTTGAGTTTTTTTATAAGAAACCTGCCCTTACTCCTTATGACAGTAGTGTTGTTCTAAAGAAGAATGATGGTTCTCCTATGGAACAACATAGATATTCTCAGATGATAGGTTCTCTCATGTATATATCAAACAGGACCAGACTTGATATTGCATTTGTCATTGGGAGACTAAGTAGATATACTAGTAGCCCAAATCAGTTACACTGGATAACATTAGAAAGAGTATTTAGATATCTTAGGGGTACTATAGATTATATGTTGCACTATACTAGACACCCTGATATCATAGAAGGTTATTCAGTTACAAACTGGGTAATTGACTCACATGATATAAAATCTACTACTGGATATGTTTTCACTCTATGAGGAGCTGTAATCTCCTGGGGCTTATGTAAACAAACTATCATTGCTAGGAGTACAATAGACTCTGAAATGATAGCCTTGGATGTTACATGCACAGAAGCCGAATGGTTAAGAAACCTTATTATGCATATACCTGTTTCTATTAATCCTGTTCCTACAATTTCTATAAACTGTGATAATAAATCTGTTATGGAACTACTAAGGCATGATTCTGTGAATGCTAAGATGAACAAGCACCTGCAGCTGCGCTTCAAGTCTATAAAGAGCCTAGTGGGCAAATATGTGGTTCTTGACTATATAAAGTCAGAAAAGAATCTTGCAGACTACTTGACGAAGGGTCTGTCTAGGACTTTGATCCAAGAATTATCGAGGGGGATGGGGTTAAGCCCATAAGTAAAGTCACCAGCAGTGGCAACCCAACCGAGTCTGACTAAAGATCCCAAGAAGCCGGTTCAATGGGTAGGAACAAGCTGGACTTAGGTGACTTTTATGGAACACTGACCCGAGATTAAAATCTCATTCTATATTGCCCAAGTGGCTGTATGCGTACAATAATTCCCCATCCCTATGGTGACAGTGTTCTTGAGTGATATGGTTAGGATGAGTTTTAAAACTCTTAATAGGTCCAAGCTGATATGCGGGGTTGAAACCTATCACCAACCCTTAAGGACTTACCTATATGAGAGGTCGTGAAGGCCGCGACTATGTGACAGGGCGATCCCAGACAACTCTTAGGAATTTAGAATAAGTGCGCATTGCCAACCAAAAGCGCCATCCGTTAGACCCAGAACCTCTAGCATACTATGTGTGCTATTTTTCTGAATCTGGTGAAAGAAGTCTGATTCAAGGCATAGTCCATCAAGCACTTCTTCAGACAAAGACAATAGTCACTAAGTGAGATTCAAGGCTGTAGTCCATCTCATCTATGCATAGTATATACCTGCCCAGAAACTCTACCTTTCTTAATTTCTTTGTCACTTCTATTTCAGAACTTGACCATTTGGGGGGGGGGGGATTGTTAGCTTTGTTTGAGCAAAATCTCAACTTCCTTCTTTCCTTTAGTCCCACATCGGATGGGCCAACCCCTCCTTGTGTGTATATATTAGTTCCTCTTCATTGCTTTCTTAAAGATGTTGTGTGAGGAACCCCTTGGGCCACACGCGTGCGCCGCCGCCGTCGCCCGGCCCGGCTCGGCTCGGTTCGGTTCGGTTCGGTGCGCGTAACGGGTGCGGGTACGTGACCACACCTGCGGGCGCCGAATGCCGATCCAATTTGCTCTTCGGGTTCGGGCTGGGATCCAAAAATCTTTTTGCTGCTCTTTATTTTTTGAACCCATTTGGCATATTCAAATTTTAAACATTGAGACTATTTGTCCAGGTTCATTGAACCTAGTGGCAGCTCATTTGACAGCTTTCCTCCACATTTTTTTCCTTTCTTGAAATTATTCCTTAATGACCTGTTTATGAGACTTTACTGTCCTGTCCCGTGGCTGTGTCTTGGGAATGCCTATATACTGTGGTATCTTTCTTCTTTATTTTGGAATAGAAAACCCTTCTACGTGAAACCTCTCTCTCTCTCTCTCTCTCTCAAACCATTATATTCTCTAAATCCTTGCTCTGGGCAGAGCTAAGTTCGGTCTCTCTCTCCGAGTTGTGTGCAACAAAGAGAACCTGGTAGTCAGGGGGTTTTACTACTAGGAGCTTCCAAGATACGTCTGCACATAAACCTCATATCAACTCTTAGGGCAGTGCTTCGTGCACGACTTCCCCGGAGGCCGGTAACAATTTTATTTTGTTTCTTTGTTATCTTATAAATCTCTAGAAAGTAATATATTTATATTATAAGTATATTATAACAATAATGAGCTGGAACTTGAGTTAACATAGTTGGAAACTTAACATCAATGCTGTAAAGTGATTATCACAGCTGAAAACTGATCAATCGATCCTGGAAATTGAATTAATTTCACAAGTTTTGCTTTATTCCTCCTAAAATTTGACCCTCATAGTCCTAATTTACTTTGTTAGTTCAAATTGACATAAAAGAAATTGTTTTAGATAGATAGCCAACATAAAATTTTGTTGTCTATGTTTCATGAATATGGAAACAACACGGTAATGATACAAACACTACACCTATAATTTACATAACCACAAACCTCCATCATAAATTATGTATGTATCGGTATCACAAACACTACATATAATAGTATTGTGCCCGATACATGTCAGATACTAAATCAAAATTTAGTTTTAGGATCATGACTACGATTGTAGTTATGAATGGTTAATAAAACTCTATATATTAATCTTGTATTTGTATAAGATTTTGATACATGTCATATACTAAGGCCTATTTCAGAATTGGTGATTTTAGAAAAGTAGCAGAAAGATACAAGTGCATACCCTTTTCCACTATAGAGAATACTTAGTTGGTAAACTAAAAGTTAGTTCCCCTAATATGGATCTGCAACAAAACATACCATAAGTAATGGGACATACATCTTTAGATAAGATATTATTGGAGTGGGTGGGGTTCCCAACCTATTTGGAGAATACCCCAGAGTACGACGAGCTACATCCGTGTGTCGGAATAGCTCAAAAAGTGCATCAAGCGCCGTGTATTGGAACGTTTATAGTAAGTAAATATTATATTGGATTTCTATTTTTGACTTTAATTATATATTTATGATTGGATCTTTCATATATTAACTTTTCATATAATTGGATTTCCAATTTATGGTAAGCTAATTTATGATTTAATTTTCATTAAATATATGATTGAATGTAATTGGATTTCGATAAATATTTTTGGCTTCCATATATATATTTCTATATGGAAACCCTAGTTCATGCAAGGGTTTATATAAAGGCCCATGCAATATACAATAACAAGAGAAAAATAAAAGAGAAAAAAAGGTGGCAAGAATGCCATTGCAACTTTGGAGAGGAGAAAGAAGGATTGGAGGTCGTTTCGGAGAAGGAGATCAATTTGGGATATTTTTTATTATCTTTTTTCTTTGTAGTTGTAATCTATTTTCTGTTCCAAAGAGTTGCGATAATTCGTGTTGGATCGGTGAGGAGTTTGCAGAGGATGTAATCTCTTTATTCGATTAGTGGAGGTTCTTAAGGGTTGGACTCTGATCGTCCCGTAGTTTTTTTCATCTGGGTTTTCCACGTAAAAATCTCTGTGTCTGTGATTTATATTTGATATTTTATGGTTTGTGCATTTTGTTTGATTCTCTTGCAGATAATCTATGATTTTGGGAACAGTTTTTGCATTTCGTTCCTAACAGTGTTGTATCAGAGCTAGGTTATGAAATTTTTGAAGGGTGTCAGGAGTTGACAGCAAACAAGGAAGAAGAGATGGACGCGAAGCCGGTGCACATGGTAAACCTGAATGGTACCAACTATCATTACTGGAGGAGCAAGATGAAGGCTCTACTATTTTTCAAGAAGCTGCATCTGACGATATTTGCTTCCGAGAGGCCCAGTGACAAATCCGAAGAGGATTTGAAGTTCGAGCATATACAAGTGTATGGGTACATCAAGTAGTTTGTTGACGAGAACGTGTACAACAACGTTGCCAGTATTGAGCACGTGGGGACACTGTTGGATAAGCTAGAATCTTTGTATACGAAGAAGACCGGGGTAAATAAATTATTACTGATCCGAATGATGATGGGTCTACGGTACAAAGATAGGGTATCCATTTTTGATTATTTGAGTGAGTTTCAGGGCGTGGTTGACCAGCTATCCTCGATGGGAGTTAAGTTCGACGACGATATTCAGGGACTATGGTTGCTGTGTACAATGCCAGACTCGTCGGAGACCGTATAAGTGTCCATAATCGCCTCTACTGAGGAAGGCGTGGTAAGTCTGGAGTTTGCCAAGATAGGGATACTGAATGAAGAGATACAGAGACGTTCTTAGGCCACTTTATCCATATCCTACTCAGAGGCACTTATTTCAGAGAGCCACGAAAGGGGTAAAAGTAGGGGTCCAGGCGGTGGCAGAGACAAAAGCAGAGGAAGGTCCAAGGGTCGATACGAGGACTCGGAGTGTTACCATTGTGGCAAGAAGGGCCACATCAAGCGGAACTGTTTCGCTTGACAGAGAGAGAAAAAGAGCGACAAGGGGAAGCAGGACGAGAATACTACAACGGTGGCCTCGACACATGGAGGCAATCTGATTATTGTAGGTGATAAGGTAGTTATGAACCTCATCTGCGATGAAAACTCTTGGCTGGTGGACTCAGGTGCTTCAGCGCACGTATCTCACAACAGGGCACTATTTTCTACTTACAAAATAGACGACTACGGAGTGTTGAAGATGGGATTCTTTTGTACATGGAATTCCTTATACTCTTAGGATTCTTTTGTACCAACAAATTAGCAATTTTTCGTGCATAGAATTCCTTATACTCTTAGGATTCTTTTGTACCAATAAATAATTTCTCAATAACAATGAATTCTGATAACGAAAATAATCTCTTGACTCAACTTGACCCTTATATTCCTTTAGGAGAGGAGTTTGATACTACGATTGGCTACATTGACCATTCTCGATTGGGAGTCTTTTGTATTGAACTATAATTGAGATTTACTATAGAATATGAGACTCTTACCTTAGCTACTATCTATAGGATTTATTTGATTTATTTGCTAGCCACGCCTAGTACCACGCTTCTCTATGGCATGCCAAAATCTTGGTGTTCCCTGTGTCTCAGTTATTATTTCTTTTTTGTTTATTTATTATCTCTATTTCATATTTATTTACTGATACATTCGGTATGTATATTATATATCTTGTTACGTCCCTCTAAAGACCTGGTAATCTCTTCTGGTTATTACCGAGCTTGCTTTGTAGATTAGATGAATGGCTGATGATTGCGTTTACATGATTCTGGTATCGCTACTAGTATCATATATCTTCTCCCGTATTTTATATTTCTTACTATGACACCATCTGTTGTATTGCCTAGTTTTGATAGACTCATATTATTCTTTCGATTCTCTTCGGACATGTATGCTAATGGGCTACAACCATGGAACATATTGTTTTATTCTTGTTACTTATTCTTTATTTAGATTGAGATATAGTTTAACTTGACATTTTAGACATATAATTGCCCTCTAGATAGCGTATACTTATTCGAGTTTGGCTGGAGTTCGCTTGATATATATCTGGTCATTGCCACGTACTCTGTCCTACATAATTGGTGACTAAGGCGTTACATATATATATTTAATAAATAGAGAAATAAGAAAATATTTATAAAATAAATATAAGAATTTTTAAAAAGAAAAAATAGTATAATAAATTTTTTTAGTAATAATTAGAAATAAAAAGTTAACTAACATTTATAAATAAAAAGGTAAAACAAAAATACTGAATAATATACTATGCACTTATATCCTCTCCCGTTTTCTACGGTAAAAATCTTACTGCATTTTCGTATAACGGTATATAAAAACAGTTATTTTTTTGCTTACAAAGAATCCTAAGTAAAAAAAGAAATTCTTGATAAAAGCAAGAACAAGAAAAGATCCCGGGATTTGGGGCAGTGGAGATCAAGTCTGCGGTCAACTTCTCAACTCCGTTGATGATCCGATATGATGATAGGAGAAGCATCCAGACTATAGCTCACAAGCACTGTGGAGAAGAGTCTGGTTGATGGAAAGGCTCAAGCTCTCGACAGCGTAGTAGCTCCCGATACACTATGACCCCGGATAACTCAATCTTGAATTTTGATTGTTTGCTAGCTATCGGTCTCTCAAATCTCCGGCCTTCAAAGCTTTGAAATGACACAAGTCCCGAGGTATTTATAGGCCAAACTGCCAGCCTAGTACTTGCGTATGAGGAAGTGGCAAAACCAACTTTTTTTGCTTCTTTGTGCCACTGAGCCTCCGTGTGTAGGGTCACTACCTATGCTGGCTTCAACATCCGTGACATATGTCACATAATATGAGAAATAAGCTTGGTTCTAACAATTGTGCCTCTGACCGATTGGCAGTCTACGCCACAGTTCTATTGACTATGCAATTTGTCAGTTGACACCCTACGCCAATACTCTGACAGTTGTTTATCATACCAAAAGAGGGGACACATAGTGGCCTATGATGAGGCCACGTTACAATGCTCACTGGTAATTATAACTCTTACGCCAGTTGTCATCCTGTGCCACTACTATGACAACTGTGTGTCATACTATAGAGGGACACGTGGTGGCCCACACCATGACCATATCATGCCCTTTAGTGGAAATTGCAACTGTCGGACACAGAGTATGAGTAGTCTCTGATAGTGTCATCTTTATATGGAATAACTTAGCAGCCTGCGCCGCATATTCTCCATTAATACTGCTAAGAGGGAAGATAGGTGGAGTCTATGCTGCTTCCTTCCATGAGCGAAGGAATAATCATTATGCCTACATTAGCGCTATATTTTCTCCACTCACATAACTGTTGGGTGTCAGAGAGACACGAAGAACGAACAGTTATTTATCTCCATCATTTAATGCTCTGCCAATATCTGATTTGACCAATCGTTCACATAGGATAGAGGCGTAGCCGTCTGATATCTCATTGGCGCAAAGGGAGTCGGTATAGGTTTTCTTGGCTTTGGTGGCGTAGAGCACTTCTTCTGCTTCTACAATACTGTTCGTCAACCCCATCTTCGAGCCCGAACCCGCTCTTAAATAGAGCATTAGGAACCCAAATTTTTGATTGATCAAAACTTGATCAAATCCTTACAAAATCTAATCAAATCTTTTTCAGTGTGATCCCTATGAAATTTCTTATACGATCAACCCAAATCTAGGTTTAAATCGATGATTAAATTGAATAGAAAAGAATGAGAAACCCATGTATATATATTCAAAACTTTAAAAACCTATTACCTTTCTCATAGCCGCACAACCTTTGGAGATCAAAAATTTTTGATTTCAGAGAGAACACAGAACTTATGTAAATCACCTTGATAGCCTGACATTGTCGGACGCTACCATAATCGTCAGAAAACCCCCGAGAAGTCTTTGAATAGAGTCCTAATCTGTTTCGATCACAATAGAGGTATCCATCTTTCCCCCTAAGTTTCTTGAGATTTACGTGATTAAATTTTGATATAATTAATACTAATTAAATACTTTTTAAACAACTTTACAAAGATGTAACATAGGTATGTAAACTCTATTCAAATCAATGTTAAAATCTTCCATAAATTATCAAAAAACTGCGTGATATCTATATCTATATGTCGACCAAAATCAACTTAGAAACACCAACTTGGAAGGCCAATTTATCCCTATCTATTATACCTTAAATTTTTATTTCTTTGTTGCAAAGCCAACATAATTGAGATTACAATTGTGTAAATAGTTTAAAATAATTCCTTGGAACTCTATGTAAAAAGTTAGCTTGAAATCACGAGAAAACTATTTTCTAAAGCATAAAAAACTTTGATACTGGGTTTTCCCTATAAAATTGGACAACCTCGTCACATAATGATTGCATAAAAAGTTACATACAGTAAACGTTGCCTTGTGGACTTTGACAGAATTTGAATTGGTACCGTGTGCACGACGAATTTGACCCATATCCGTCGAAAGTCCCTATAGTTGTACTTTTAGAATTTTTCTAATTGCTTTGTGTTAACTCATCGGTTGCAGTGAGACTTACGACATTTGACTCGCATAGTTTTACTTGTCCGGTGGCCTATGTTTCGACCGATTCTGAGACAGTCGACGGGATCATTATTTTGCGGGCCCCACGATCCGATTCGATACACAATTTTGTGAAGGGCTCATCAGAATCTAAATATGGACATACTGTTGAGTTTGTATTGTCTTTTCAACTTTATTTGACCTATAATATGCTGAATTTAGAGAAATTTAGTCCTGGCACAGTTTTTGGTCCAAAGTGGGCTACAAGTGGACCCTGTTTTGATCTAAAATTATCATTTTTGGTGTTGTATCCAAACTGGACTAATGGGTAGGATATTTTGCCTTTCTCATCCATTTTGGAAATATTAGTGATATTTATTTCAACATCCAAAGACCTTTGTTCTACTTCTACATTTGCTGATTTTGTTGACTTGACGTGTTTGCCTTATGGACATTGTCAATTTGCCATATTACTTTTAGACAAATATACCTTGTCATGATTATTGTCTATTTACAATTAATTTATCATGTTATATTTATGTTATATATATTTTTATCTATTTATGCTATTAAACTGCGCATCCAAGAAAGACTTGGGTGCAATGACATAATGCGTCCAAGAAAGACTTGGGTGAATGTTGACTTAGAGTTATAAGACCATCCCATGATTGTGAGATATCTTTATATCTCCTTTGTCCATGAGACATGTGTTCCATGAGTTGTAAGTCGCATCTAGGACATAGACTTGCTTATTCGACTGGCCATCGGTACATGTGGGATGTGCGACAGATAGGATATAACTGCTATTAGAGATTCATGTTAGAAGCCTTAGTAGTTATTAAATGGATGGTGTCGTGGATACGACATGGATAGGATTATCAGTTGGGGAGGACAGTTACTAGGCATATGGGCTACTTTACCTATTCCCTTTTATAACTAGTAAGCTCCGTCGGAGACCGGGTGTGATGACCTTGTTATAAATTTTTACAAATGGCCTCTGATGTTCATGGAAACATTATGTATGTTATGGTCCCTAGTTCCTAAGGAGAATTATGTCGATATCATTTTAGCTAGAGAGCCCATGCGTAGGAAAGTTGTCATAAAAATTGCATGTTTCACATAGAATTGTTAGTAGACCTTAAACAACAAGAAAAATGGCCTTTCTAGACGGTCGATTTCTTGACGTAAGGCCAAACCCGTCAAGCAAAGTCGTTATCTTGATATTTTTAGACATACGTCAAGAAAATACCCTTTTCTGTTAAGTATTAAAATTTGACCATATTCCTTGACGGTTTTAGATGAAGCATCAAGAAAATCCAATATATTACTTGACTGTTTGCTGATAACCGTCAAGTAATGCATGTGCAGAAAAATTGTCGGGCACATTTCAGATGGTATTTTTGTAAATTTTTTGAAATTGTTTTTACTGTAGGTTCTATGTTGACGGTTCCATGGTCAATTTAATAACTGCTGCTCAGTTCATTTTTTCTTTTATCATCCTAACCTCTCCTATCTCCATCCCCTCTTACAAAAATTATTTTTCTCCTCTCCTCTTTCCCCTCTCTTCTCCCTTTACATTTCTCAAATTCCTCTTCCTCAATTTGTGGCTTCCACCTCTCTCCCTTCTCCATCTTTATTTCTCCTACTCTTTTTGCCCAATCCCTCGATCCCTAGATCCGTCGCCGTGAAGGTCATTGGCATGGCGGAGCATGTCAAAAGGGAGATATCCATCATGAAGATGGTCACCCACCCCAACATCATCTAAGATCTACTTTGCTATGGAGCTAATCTACGACGACGAGCTCTTCCACTTCACTATAGAGCTTGTCCATGACGTCGAGCATTAGTTTTGTACTGACAATAAATCCCCAATTTTGGGGAAATCGGGAGATAATTAGGGTTTTAGAGATGCATTCGATATCGGGACATCCCTTGTACCGGGATCGGACGCAGGAGTTCCTGACCATCACATAGAGGTTGAAGGAGTCCTCTTCGGCTCCAACCTCGCTCGCTCCGAACTCTAGAAGGTTTGACTTTTCAAATTTTTTCATTTTTAGGACTTGTTTGATGGTCTGTTGGCAATGATCGATAGAACAAGGATTTTTTTGAAGGATTCTTGTTCAATTTTGGTTGATTATTAGGAGAAATACCAATAACCTTTTCTATTTGACTCTATTTTGTATACCCCCAGCTCTACTCCCTCAAATACTAACAAATGGTGCTGTTATATATGTTGTTTTTAATTCATTTCATATTCAGCCTTATAAAGATCTCAACGATATCTACATTTCCTACTTTGTTAAGCATTCTGATTATTTTGGTTAATAAATAATCTGTAGGGGCTGAAGATAAATAATATTGACGAGTTATACAAATAGACAAGAGGACATAAATAATGAATTTGATATGAATATGAATTTTTTGCTTTTGGATCTCTATAAACCTAGATTTGGTCCTCAATGTAGTATGATTAGTTCAACAAAATTGAGACCACTAGCAAGTTATCATAGTCCATTATTTAGCAAGTTATCTTCTATCATTATGTTTAGATAAATTGGATACAAAGACTTGACATTAATATGCATCATGCTCATCCGAATACAACCAAATAATATAGGAAGGATTACTTACTACTTACCATTATTTAGCTTCATGTCTAAATTTTCCATCATAAGTAGTAATATACTAACCTCATCCACATTCCAACATAACTTGTATATGCTTTAACCAAATATGGATATTGGTTAGTAAATAGGTGTAGATGAAATAATAAATATCATAAAATACGAAAAACCAACAAAAAATTAGTACTAAAACCAATTCATTACTATTTTTTATGCAATAAATATGCTATAAGTAAATAGCAGCCACATAGGCAATAAGCCAAAATATTTATTGGTTGAAAGTTGTACAAACTTGGAACCGAAAAAAAGGACAAGAAAACTATAATTAGAGAACATATATATTAAGAGTATATAGTAATTTTCATAACAAGGATTATGATTATAAAAGAAGGAAAAAAAGAAGATATTAACAAAATCAACTTTTACTATGATTCTATGATTCTATGACCACTTTCAAATATTAGCATATCCATATTATTTGTTTAGTAAGATACGGGAAGTAGTGATACATATATTAGTCTGATTATAAAACATCTACATGAAAATTCTTTGGTTGGATGATCTCTCTGAAAAACATGATCATTTCCTCGAATAGTATAAAGTTTTTGTGTCATCAAAATTGAATGTAGTTTGAGAAAGGTGTATGCTTTTAATATCAATACTAGAGACTATAAATTTTGTTAGTACTATATCAGAAACGATCATGAGAGAACCCTGAAAAACCTATATTTACTAAAATCAAGAGGTTCCATATATATATATTTACTCTTTCACAAGGGTTATTATAGAATTCAGAACATATATATTAAGAGTATATTGAATTCAAGTTAGTCTCCAGCAACATATTCATATAGTTATACCCATTTGGACTTAAATGATGGCACTCACATATGGTTATGTCCACATGGACTTGAAGCTGGCACCTGCCAGAGAGTATATCAATATATGGAGGAGTTTTTCTAGGTTAACATGTCATGCAATGAACATAAATGAAATCTAACGAAAAGGGTGTGAGTATCTTTTAAATAAGCAGGACTTGTTTGTGGTAATGAACTCTTGAATGTTGTGTGATTAACTTACAATGCACAAATAAATGGTCTCTTCCTAAAATGCTCTATTTTTTTTTGTAAATGTACTAACAATGTTCTTACTTGTAAAACCTAGAAGCAAGGTTCAAAGTATCGGCATCGAAATCGGTATCAGATCTTTAATGAGTATCGGGATCAGCGGTATCGGTAGTATCGGTGGTTTCATATCGGAGTATCGAAAGGAAATAATAGTTACCCTTGTCGATTAATTTACATGCGATCGATAAATTTTTCTCTTTTATATGCTTTTACAATTTTATTGTGCTTTTACAGCCTTACAAATTAAATGAGAACTCAAGAAAGACAAGGAGCCCCAAGTCCTATTCACCCTAAAATATTATTAATATATTTTGAATGCTCAATATGTCATCGTCTCTGTATCCAAATTCTAAACTAAACATTAATAACATAACACAAGTACTAAAACCCAAAGTACTTTAATTAAACCATTGTTTTATCATCAACACATGGGGTCCCACCATTGGCCAAGCTAGGTGCACTAGTTTTAGAGCACACATAAACAAGGATACCAATATAGACCGTTCCTTTGCCAAGTCTAGGCAATCCAACTATCCTAGAACCTCAGGGCAGGGTGACAATAATTTGGCCATACCTTGTTGTTGTCGTGCAAAAATTTCACAATCTACTCATGAGTTCTTAATTTTTAAAACCCGGTCATAAAAAATCATTGGATAAACGTATATCATCACTTGTTTTTTTTTCAAGGACCTAAACATAAAAACAAGTACACTTTCAGTGAGCAACAGTCGTTGGGAAATGAGCTGGCATATATTTCGTATCCATTTGAGTTTATGTAGTGAAAATCTTCTTTTTGATGCAAGAGAATGCAAAACCGTCAATGGATCCAATGAGGAGCTTCTTAAACAATTCATGTAATTTGATTTTCAGTCCTTTGTTAAAAGAAGTCTTACTAGCTCTGGACAAAGGATTAAAGTTCAATGCACACACTGTTTGATTTGGAATAGGACATAGCTACTAGTATTGTGGTCATGGTAGTGACTTCAAAGAAGAGGATGTGTTTTCCATCTCTCTCCCAAAATAAACACACAATACATGTAAAGTATATATATATATATATATATATATATATATATATATATATATATATATATATATATATATATATACCATTGGAGAAATGAGGTCTCTTAGTTTGGTGGAGAATGACTAAATAATATTTCCTAATATGTGCTTCTCTATGTATTATAGGGTTATGGCCATATGTTTCTGTATAACACTGAACAAGCACTTAGATACCAATCTTGTAGCAGGACTAGGTAATTTTTCTTTTATTATGGGTTTAGGTATCATAAATTTAACTTGGTTAGCTAAATTGATACTAAACTTTTTTTATTTTTCTCTTTTGACACTAAATTGGCACTTGAATCATGGAATGAGGTTACACTATGTTCTTATTTAATTTTAAGAAAATTTGTGTTGCACCCCACTTTATTTACTATAATTCAAGGTGCACCCCACTACTTTACCATAATGTACAACCCCCCCACTTCCTTCAAAAACTAACGGTCAACTCTGTTGACCGTTAATTTTT
The DNA here is from genome assembly GCA_036927795.1 of Iris macrosiphon. Lineage (NCBI taxonomy): Eukaryota > Viridiplantae > Streptophyta > Magnoliopsida > Asparagales > Iridaceae > Iris > Iris macrosiphon. The sequence goes on along the minus strand of JAYESA010000026.1, from coordinate 1,605,375 downwards.
GATAGAAATACCCCTTCCCTCTTTTCAAGCTGAGGAGGGGGGGCTGGTAATAATGGTGATTTGCTAGGTGTATTTTGGTCAAAAATTAACGGTCAACAGAGTTGATCGTTAGTTTATGACAAAAATAGGGGGTTTTGTATATTCTGGTAAAGCAGTGGGGAGCACCTTGAGTTATGGTAAATAAAGTGGGGTGAAACTCATCTTTTCTCTTTTATTTTTTGCATCATTCATTATATTTTTCTTCATGATTATTTTTCTCTATTTTGAAATTGTTGTATAAAATTTGTATGGAGATTAGTATATTGTTAAATGATGAAACATATGATCATTATCCTTTTGGTATTTTGAATCTCTTATAAATTGTTATCTATTTGTGGATGAAAGTTATGATATATGCTTTTGGTTATTATTCCATACTTACATGGTCAGTTTCTTAGAAGTAATTTTGCACATGTTCAGGTTATCTATGTTTTGTTACAAAGAAAATTTATTTCTATAATTCTTAGTCCTGTACATATAATTTGAGTGGTAACCTTACATATAATTTGAGTGGTAACCTTTCGGTTTTATCTTGAATGCCTAGCCAAGATTCAATACATGTATGGTTGCAAGTATTTAAGTGGGCTTGAACTTAATATATCAAATAATTTTTTATTTTACTTTTGGTACATATTGATAGTCTGATGTCCCATTTAAACGCAAACATTAGTTTGATCACCAAGTTAAAACTTGTATTCCTGTGATGTTGGAGTTTGGCAGATTGATTTTTATAACTTAGCATTTTCCTTCATTCCTTCATATGGATGTCATGTCTTTTTGGGTTTGGTTCTTCAATTATTTGCTGCCTTCATTTAAGTTTCAGTCATTTGGATGTATAGATATTGGACAAAAAATCATATATTTTGGTTTATTACGATAATTGGTTGGATATTTTGTATATATAGGTTTTTTTTTAAGTTTACTTCTTATACAAACCTGCCATTTGTTAACTAATGCTATTAACCTTTTTTGTTTGTCGTGGATATCATGCCAAGTTGGTGTAGTTCTGGCATTCAACTAATGGAACCAGAGGTTGCTCTCTATTAGAAATTCCTATGCAGGCATTTTCAGACTATACCTAATGTAAGGACGATAAGTAGAGTGCCCTAATATACACCTTTCAGATCTTTCTTCCAAAGTAGTCATGCAGGTAACTTCTCCATTTTTATTGTTATCCTTGGTCCATTGTTATTCTTCCTAAGTAGTTTCATAATTCATTGATTTTATCTTATGGTATATGGATTTTGATGGTTTTCACAGGTTCATTCTATATGGTTGGTATTACATGATGTTTATTTTGCATAAGTTAGGTTTTTTTAACTGTTATGTCATATAGGTGGTTTGTAGATTGTCTAATAACTTGAGCCATAACTGTGATCTTTTTTAGATGGTGGATCTACTGATATCTGTTTGTATAAACATACATAGTGATTAAATATATTTCTCTTATTCTTTTAGGAACTACAAGAAAAATGAAGGTTTTTTTATTATGATGGAAGAGATGTGCTCCAGTTTCAGATGTATTTTGGTTTACTCGTGTAAATAAATTTTTGATGTTGAAGATATTGTACATAAATCATATTTAGGTGTGGTTGGATGCTTGTGGTGTATAAACACATATTTTGTAATATAAAAATTATATATTATTTTTCTTTGATGTTTGTGTTGTTCTGGAATATATTGATATTATGTGTGTTCGATATATAATATATAATTATAAATAGAATTTTTATGGTACAAAAATTAGCTTCTCTTGATGGTTATAAATGTCAACAAATATCTGAATTAGCTTCTCTTGATGGTTTTTAAACATAAAAAAATATTTTTATTGACCATTTTTTCGGTCATGAATTTATTTTTTGACGGTTATTACCCGTCATATAGGCAACAATCAAGAAAAGTTGCTAACTACCATGACAATTTTTTGGTTATATTTTCTTGACGGCTAAAAATCGTAAAGAAATATTTATTACTTGACGGTTTAAAACCCTCAAGAAAGCCTGACCAGAAACCGTCAAAAAAATATGGGACTTTTATTGACTGTGGTCTAGATGACGGATCCAAAGCCATCAAGAAAACCCTTTCTTGACGGGGAAAAACCATCAAGAAAAGGCATTTTTCTTGTAGTGTTATGATTGTTTATTGCAGTATTTATCATGGCATATTATTGTATCTTGTTACGTCCCTATAAGGACATAACTTTCACTTAAGTTGTAGACGATCAGGATTATCTTCATGAGTGCGAACCATAACCTGATTCTTCGGTCTCAGCAGAGGAGATCTTTTCCTCCGAGTTTATTAGATTCTTTAGTTGATTGACTTATTAGTTGATACTCTTTAATCTATTTATTTTGGAGGTCAGACTCTAGTAAAATTCTACTTTAAATAATTATTTGGTAGTGGATTTGTCTCCACCCAGCTATTTAGTTCTAGTGGGTAACTTTGTATTTGGTTCATTTGATATATTTAATTATTTATTTCTTTTTACTTTCAGGATGAGATATAGTATACCCCTGACAGTAATATATATGTTTATAAGATGTAATCATTTTACAACGCACGTATGTATTCGTAGGTTCCATAAATTAGAGTAACCTTCGTATACATACTAGCTGGCATGGTTGCGTATTCTTATTCCTAGTCCAACATATTTGGGACTATGGCATGAAAACTCAGTAGGGTGATATAGATTACCGTTGCTCAAAGCAAGATTCGACCATTTCCATTGATTTTCTCCCATGAACCAGCAATTTTAATTTATTGAACTTCTCATCACCCTCGCTTCTGGTCTAGAACTGGATGGATGGAATTTCATCGATTTTTGTGGCTGCCGAAAAAAATCCTCTCGTTGAAAAATATATTTTGTCTCTCTCCCGAAAGAGAGGGGAAATAGAATATATATTTGGAAGGCTCGGTCCAAACCTAAACAGCCGTATCCCTTTAATTTGAAAATAACTCCTACAAATAACGGACAGTTACTAACCATTCTCTCAAGAATTTCCAAAGATAAGGAGCAGTTTTAACATAATATCTACTTAAATAGTCAATCAACACCATTTTTGTGCAGAACAACAATATTTTACATAGAAATAAAGTGCTTGTGTTGTTCCGCGTGGAAGACCTATTGAGCCTGTGCAACCCCGTACAAAGTGTGCATCAAAGTGCCACTTTGTATTCTCGGTCCGAGTACGAGTTTGAGTCCCTAGGCCCCTTCAGGTTAGGCTAGTTTCTTATCATTAATGAGTCACAAAAAACATAAAAGTTTATTGGGTGTTTTGAGCCTTGTCCTTTAGGAAACCATCCTAACACTTCGACCACATGTGCTTCAACTCTCCATGTGCACAAGTCAATCAAATATTAATTTTATATTGAAATACACACTTAGGATTGCCATATGGATGACATATTTTCTCTAGAATTCAAGTTCAAACCCTACTAAGATTTACCTTTGAGGTTTCAATTAGTAGGTTGTGGTTTGAGGATCTTCACTTAGATGTTAAATTTTGAGATGATGCCATTATTGTTTATAGTAGTTATGATTAGGATTAGATTCCTTCTTCTATATGTATACATATCGCTTCTTCTACTCCTATATGGATACATATCTCCTCTCCGACTCCTATCCGAATACGGATACGTTTTCTCTATATATATATCCATAGTTGTATTACTTTTTAATTTATTCATTAATAAAATCAATATTGTTGATATGTTTTACGGTATCAGAATTTAGGATTTTTTAATGGAAAAAAGTTTAGAGTCTCTTTCTAATTCAATGTTCCTGCTGTCCCAACCGTACCTACACGACTAAGTCTGTCGCTCGGTCTCTTCTCCCTCTCTTGAAACTTTGTGCAGCCCACAGTAGCAACCATCTCTTCAATGTTTTCCATTGGCAACAACAATGTTATTTCAAGATAATGTTGATCCTATGTTTAAGTGATTAAAATCTTAAAAGATCCTTTACTTTGGCTTCACCAATCTCTTCAAAGCCCGCAGAAGCAGCCATCTTGGGAAAGACAATTTTGTTCCAAGATTTTTACTAGAACTATCAAGATATGTGAAGGTACCAAACAAAAGGTTGCATGAACATATAGTTACCTTCACATGAAGATAGGGTCGAATTTGAATTTCTAAAGAAAATAGGGAAGCACCATAAAAATATATACATATATTGGATGGTTTTCTAAGGATGGAGGGGAAGCAAACCTCTTTGATGCTTTAAAATTATGTTATAAATAAAATAAAAAAACTTCAATAAAAAACATTATTAATAATAATAATAATAATAATAATAATAAAAAATGTGTCCTCTATGTACCTATTGCAAAAAGTATGTTCATGATCATTATGTTATTACATGATATGCTCGTCAGCAGTCTGCTATCCAATATGTTTGATTACCTATTGGATAATTGTTTTATGTTTCATCCATATTTATAAACTCAATTCCTCAAGCGGATACAGACAAGGGATTCTTCCTTGACTCACTCTCCGTTACCTTAGGTTCAGGTATCAGCTAAGGCTCGGACATCAGCAGATATTCAACATCGTCTTACTTAGTTAGAGATCCAGGTCCAGCTCTGTTTCCAGCTCTGTCTTCAGCGTCAACCTGTCTTTGCTAGCTTCTCTGCATCTGCCTCTACTACTATGTCTACTTCTTGGATATTAAACTATGGTGCTTCTCATCATATTAATTATGACCTTAGTCCTTTATCTAGTATTACACCTTTATCATCCCACTTTCCCTATTTACGCACACCTGATGGTTCTCAGTTGGTCATCACTCAATCTTGCTCCATTATTTTTGACACTTTGAGTCTTCCTTTTGTCTTACATGTTTTCCATCTTACTTTGCACCTCATATCATTCAGTAGCATTTGTGAGAGTGGATTTTTTTTATTCCCTCATATGTTCTGGAAAGGATCCTCGTATTGACCAGACAAATAATCGTGCTCATATGACGGGACAATTGTACCACTTAGAGTTTTTTCTTCTTCCATCAACTCAACTTTGATTTCTAGTCATTCTGCCATTGCCACATCTGTTGCCGACTTGTGGAACAGACGCTTAGGTCATATATCAGAGCCTCGTCTAAAGACTTTATTCTATAGTAGAGCTCTTGGACGTGGTTCTTTCTCTTCTTTATCCACATGTACGGTTTGTAAGTTGCCAAAACACATAGCCCTACCTTTTCCTAATAGTTTATCTATATCTAGAAGTATTTTTAAATTTTTATTTTGACATATGGGGACCTGCTCCTATCCTATCTATATCAGGTTTTCTCCACTATGTAAGCTTTATTGATGATTATACTAGTTATACTTGGGTCTATCTCATGTGTCCTGTTCTGATCTTTCTACCATTTATACGACGCTTACTACTATGATTCATACTCAATTCAATGCTAGGATTAAAACTTTTTGTTCTTATTGTGATCGTGAGTATTTCTCCACTACAATGAGATTTATCTTGCAATCTTATGACACCATTTTTTAGTAGTCCTGCCCTTACAATCATGAATAGAATGGGTTAGTCGAGCGTAAATATTATCATATTCTTGAGACTGCCCGTGCCCTCTTGTTATCTTCTTCTATTCTATAAACGTTCTGGGCAGAGGTCCTTCTTACCTCTGTCAATCTTATCAATATTACACATTTTTTTGTTTTGTCTGGTTGAACACCTCATGAGATTCTTTTTGTTGTCCTCCTGATTACAGTACGCTTCGCACTTTTGGGTGTACTTATTTTTTCTTTTTTCTGAGACAGAACTCACGAAGTTGTCAGCCCGACCAACTAAGAGTATCTTACTCGATTTTAGTTTCGAGCACAAGGGTTACCGTTCTTATGATCCCTTGGCCCATCGTCTTCATATATCTCGCCATATCACCATTCTAAAGGACTATCCTTATTTTACTTCGCACCACCGAATGTCCATTTTTTGTACCCACCAGCTCCATCGTCAAGTATTTCCATTGATCCTACTCATTTGCTTCCCTCTTCTAGTATAACTCCTTCAATGATTCCTTCATCCCTATCTCACGAGGATCCTTCACATATTCCACCAGCCTCTTCTATATAATCATCTTCGCCATCTATGCCTCCACCACCACCCTTTTGCAAGTCAAAACATACTTATCGACCTCCTGATCATTTTACTCTAGATTATTTTGGTCCACCAAATTTTTTTGATTTTGCTACATTAGCCTCATATTCTCCACAATTATATTATTTTCTTACTGCTATTCATACTTCACGAGAGCCCACTTATTATCAAGAGATTGTTCTATGCCCTGAGTGGAAGGAGGCCATGACAGAGGAGTTTTGAGCATTTTTGTTGATATGTACTTCGGATGTTGTTCCACTACTAGACGGGGTCTATCCTGTTAGTTGCAAGTGGGTCTTCAAGGTCAAGTATCGACCTGATAGATCCATTGAACGACACAAGGCTCGCCTTGTTGCCCGAGATTTTACACAGGAGTATGGGATTGCTATAATGAGAAGTTTGTACTTGTTGCTCGGATAACCAAAGTTCATACATTACGAGCTGTCGATATCGCTCGTCAGTGGCCACTCTATCTGATGGATGTGAAGAATATATTTCTTCACGATTCTTTATTCGAGGTTGTCTATATGGAGCCCCCTCTAGGAATTTTTACTCCTTCGGGATATGTTTGTCGCCTTCGTCGTGCTATCTATGATCTCAAGTATGCTCCCCATGCTTGGTTTGAGTATTTTTGGAGTACTGTATATGAGGCAAGTTTTCAACAGTGTTCTCAAGATTATTCTTTGTTAGTGTGGTCATTACCGTAGGGGTTAGTTCTTTTTTTACTCTATGTGGTTGACATAATTTTGATTGACGATGATTCAGCATGGATTGTAGCTACTCAGAGGTACCTTCATCAATAGTTTCAGATAAAAGACCTTGGCAATCTTCGATATTTTCTTGGACTCGAGATTGCACAAGGTAAGAAAGGGATACTGGTCGCACAAGGTAAGAAAGGGTACCGTCACTCTCTCTTTCTCAGCAGAAATATACTTCAGAGATTATTTCATCTGCTGGTCAATCAGATAGTCATACAGTTGATACTCCTTTAGATCTTTATGTAAAGCTTTGTCCCATAGATGGTTACCCTCTCACAGATCCTACTAGCTACAGACGGCTAGTGAGTCAACTTGTGTATCTCTGTTTGACCAGGCCAAATATTTTTATGCAGTTAGTATTGTTAGCCAGTTTATTTTCGTGCTTCGATCATCTCACTATAGTGCCTTACTACGGATTCTCCGATATCTTCAGGGATCAATTACGCACTCATTATTTATATCTTTTACATCTACTCTAGAGCTTCGAGTATTTTCTAATGCAGATTAGGTAGGAGATCCGACCACCAGATGATCTACTACAAGATTTGTTTGTTTCTTGGAGATTCGTTAATCTCATGGCGAAGCAAAAAATAAGACATTGTTGCATGTTCTTCTACTGAGGCAGAGTACAGAAATATGACTGCCACCACTAGGAAGATCATCTATGTATGCAAACAGCACTCTGATATGGGTATTGCTCCTACATGACCTACATCGCTTTACTGTGACAACAAGTATGATATACAAATTACAAACAATCTGGTTTTTCATGAACGGACAAAGCACATTGAGAATGATTGTCACTTCGTCTGTGAGAAATTTTTGCCTGGCACTATTTCTCTGCCAAATGTGACATTCGTTGATCAGCTGAAAGTTTTCTTTACAAAGATCCGACACCGTAATTTTAGTATATATTGAGCAAACTCATGTTGTTTTACCCACCATGAGTTTGAAGGGGGTGTTAAGAATAGTTATGGTTAGGATTAGATCCTTCTCCTATATGGATACATATCTCTTGTCCTATATAGATACATATCTCTTCTCTTACTCCTATATGGATACATATCTCCTCTCCTATACCTATTCGGAGATGGATACATATACGTTCTTTCTATATATTTTCGTAGTTGTATGACTTTTTAAATCATTCATTAATAAAATCAATATTGTTTATTTGTTTCAATTATAATAGTATTAGTTGGCAATTTCAAGGGATAAGGATTAATGAATTACAATAAATTATTGATAAAAAAATGTTGCGTAGGATTGTAATTATGTAAGGGATATGGGATAGATAAGTAAGTCTTAGACCTTGAGGTATGAGATACTTCTTATCTACAATCACTTAAAAAATACTGTATAATTGTGTCAGATCTCAACGACGGATCAAATTTTGTGGTTGTGTTAGCGACGAAAAACCAACGGCATAGCGACTAATTTATTCATATAAGAAACATATATTAATTTTTGTCACTATTCCGTCCTTTTGGTGTAAATTTTTTCTGCGACGGAATAGCGACTGAAAATTTTATCGCTGCCAAACGTTAAAATTCAATGTTCCAGTTTCATTTTCATTTCTTCCCAAACACTCTCTTTCTCTCCTTTCCCACCCCTGACCCACGACCCTCCGACCCCCTCTCCTCCTCCTCTGGCGACAACTTCCGACGACGAGCGATGGCAGCTCCTCCTCCTACTTCTCCTCCAGCGGAAGCTTCTCCTCTCTCACCCACCCTCCGCCTCCTCTCCTAGACACCCATAACCCCCCACTACGGCCCCCCTCTCTCGACCCCCTCTCCTCGACCCCCCTCTCCACCACCCCTCCTCGACCACCTCTGCTCTGACCCCCTCTCCTCCTCCTCCTCAAGACCCTCGACCATATGACCCCCTCTCCTCGACACCCTTGATCCCCCCACTCCGGCCCCACTCTCTGGACCCTCCTCTCCACCACCCCTCCTCGAAGGTAAACCCTAATCCTATTTTTTATTTGTTTAAATGTTGGATTTGGAATTTAGGGGTTATCCATAATTTTTATATTTGGGATTTGGGTGCTGGATACGTACAAATACGATACATTGGACATGGACACTAGAACATGAATACCCACATACACACTCCACCTCGTAGTGAGCATTATTCTATTTGGTTTCAGTCATAGTTAGGTATGAGCATTATTCTGTTTGGTTTAAAAAAATGGTATATTTAGTTATATATATATTAGCAAAAAAAAGCACAAATAAACCGATCAAAAAATTGAATTCTATTATAGTCGTTTATAGTTAAACTTAAGAGTACTAATGTGAATAGTAATTAGTAGTTACTATAATTAGGTACTAAGTACTTTAAAGGAGATATAGAATCATGAATCGGAGTATCGGCCATATCGTCGATTACGTATCGGAGTATTAGATTTTTTGTATTGGAAAACAAATAATTATTAATAAATTAATAAAATTTTAGAAAATATATTTCATACATTAGGTGCTAGTGTTGTTTCTTAGTAGTTTTTAAATTGAATGAGATAGTAGTCACCCTTGCTGATTAGTTTACATGTGATAGATAAGTTTATTTTTTACTTGCTTTTACAACCTTATTATGCTAAGGCATGTATAGGCCATATTCGTATGAGTGTCGAGGAAGTATTATTTTGGATATGTGTAAAACAAGTATCCTAACTCTAACTTTTATAATATTTAGTTCTTTATGAGATTTCTTCATCATGTATCCTAACTAACAAATGATTTAGCAAATATCTTAACTCATCTTTAATCTAATTAATCCATATTATTTGAATTAATATATATGGTACATGCATAATCAATTAGTTAATACTTAGTTGACTGATTATGGATGTACAATCGACGATATGAGAGTAGGATTTGTTTGACAGATGATTTTATCTTGAGTGTTAAAGAATTTCTTAAATACGTCCGTAGTCAACCTCATTTCATGGGTATAAGGCTCATCAAGTGTCCTTGTGTCAAATGTCGTAATATATCATTCAAAGAGGTGGATCTCGTGAGGGAGCATCTCTACAAGAAGTGTTTCGTATCGAACTACAAAGAGTGGATGACTCAAGGAGAACCTTTATTTTTGCAGCATCATTATTTCTCCTTTAATATGGAGGTAGAAGAGTCCACTCTAATAGATAACTTTGAATATTGATCGCGAAATAAGGGCATGAGTTGGTATTTGATACGGCCAGTCCAAGTTTTGATCCGGAGGATCCTAATCCTGATGCAAAAGAATTCTATGATATGTTCAAGAATATCGATACTCCGTTATACCCAAATTGTGATTCTCATTCTGTCATATCAGTGGTGAGACGGCTGTTGAACCTAAAGTCCGATTTTAACTTGCCGCAGGAATACTGCGATCGGATAATTAAGTTTGTTAGAGAGTTATTTCCAAAAGGATCGAATGAGTTGCCTAAAAACTTCTACAAGTCAAAGATGATGATACAAAAACTCATATTAGGATACAAAAAGATAGATTGTTGTCAAAATGGTTACATGTTGTACTATAAGGAGAATAATGACAATGATAAATGCATTTTCTGTCATGCAAACCGGTGTAAGCCAATTCTGGGGAAAGGAAAGTCAATTGCCCGAGCAAGGTTGCGTCCCTACAAGTACATATAGTTTTTGTCGATCACAAAGAGAGTGCAGAAGATGTATATGTCCACAAATATAGTATAACACATGACATGGCATAGCAAGGAACGTTAGATGGATGAAGGAGAATTATCTCATCCTTCCGATGGAGAGGCATGAAAATATTTTCATCTGTGTCATCCTAAATTTGCTGTGGAGCCCATGAATGTTCGGTTGGGTTTATGTTCTGTGGATTAACTCCTTTCGGATAGTCATGATCTTAATACTCTTATTGGCCGGTAATTTGGACTCATTATTATCTACCACCGTAGATGTATATGAAGACTGCTTACATGTTCTTGACACTTATCATACCTGGTCCAAAAAATCCAAAAAAGAATATCGATATCTACTTGAAGCTGTTGGTGGATGAATTGAAACAATTGTGGCAATTCGACGTTAAGACATATAATATATCAAAGGAGCAGAAATTTCAGATGAGAGCATCTCTTATATGGACCATCAATAATTTTCCAGCATATAGGACTTTATCGGGGTAGAGTAATCATGGTACTTTGTCTTGTCCGATTTGTATGTAAAAGAGTAAGGCATTCCGTCTCCAAAATGGAGGAAAAGTATGTTTTTTGATTGTCACCCTCAGTTCCTTTCTGTGTTCATCCGTGGAGAAGGAACATAGATGTCTTTAGAGATTGTAAACAAGAACTATCTCCTCCCCTGTTGAGGCTGACAGAAGACAAAGTTTGGAAAGAGGTAGATGGATTGCCGACTCTGATGGAAGATCCGATATTGGCTGATCACTTTGAAGGGTTCAGACATAGGCATAATTGGACGAAGCAGAGTATCTTTTAGGACTTACCTTATTGGACGAACAATCTCATATGGCACAATCTTGATGTCATGCATATCAAAAAGAATGTATTCGATAATATCTTCAATAAGGTAATGGATATCAAGGAGAAAACGAAAGAGAATGTCAAAGCAAAAAAAGGCATAGAAATTATTTGTAGGCGTTCATATTTGCACCTAAAATAAAGTGGCAATGACAATTGGGTCAAGCTTCGAGCGTCATTTACATTGAGTAGGGAGGATAAATTGATAATATGCAACTGGATTTCAAAGTTGATATTTCCTGACGGCTACGTATCAAATCTGGTAAGATATGATGATCTCAACAAACACAAGCTGACAGGGATAAAGAGTTTTGATTGCCATGTGTTTATGGAGGTTACTACCCATTGCTCTGAGAGATATTTTCTCATCAAGTATGGACTCTGTTGGCCGAATTATCTATATTCTTTAGAGATTGTGTTCAAAAAAAATTAACGGTGAGATATATAATAGAACATGAGGAGAAGATTGTATTGACATTGTGTAAGTTAGAAATGGTGCTTCCTCCCGGGTTTTTTGATAGTATAGAGCATTTGTCGATTTATCTTGCATACGAAGCACACGTCGATGCTCCGGTCCATTATCGATGGATGTATCAATTTGAGAGGTATAAATTCTTTATACTAATAATTTTTTAATTCAAATAATTATAAGATTCAATATTTTATATATAGATATCTACATCACCTGAAGAAGAAGGTTGGCAAAAAGTCTCATGTAGAAACTTTGATATACGAAGCATATATCATTGAGTAGGTTTTAAACTTCTGCTCCATCTACTTTGATACTTATGTCAGAACAAATCGCAATAGAGCCCCAAGGAATGATGATGGTGGGTTTGATGCCCCAGATAGTTTAATCCACACTATCTTCAGTATGGGAGGGAAGTGTACAAGTGCTACTAAAGTACGTTGGTTGGAAGACGATGAGTTTGAAGCCACTCATCTTTATATATTATTAAATAGTGGTATAAAAGAGATACATGATATTGAGAAGTAAGCAACACATCTTTCCTAGATATTTTAATTTTGTATATACTTGGAAATAAATTTCTCTAACTGTTCTCCTTATTATCATAGTACTTTTAGAGCTGAGGTAAAAATGGAGAGACCTAATATTAATGAAGGTAATTTTGCTAGAGAGGTTGATAAAAAATTTACATCATGATTCCATAATTATGTATGGATCCTAAATATTAAGTATTCTAAATTTATCATTCAGACCAATCTTTGTCTAATGTCTATATGATACGTGATATTTCAGTCTTTTCGTCATTGTACAGACTTACAAAATGAATGACTTCGAGCATTAGCTATCAGACCAAGAAAGAGGGCAAAGTGTTGGGATGGATACACCATCAATGGCTTCAAATTTAGAACACTGATAAGTCAATTAATCAATTATTTGTCGATGATGAGGCTAATTATACAAAAAAATTAGAGTATGTGTGAGGGATTCAGTCTACGATGCCGATCTAGAATTTGACTATTACGGTGTACTAAGAGATATCCTGGAGCTGGATTACTCTTATGAAACAAAAATTATGTTGTTTAAATATGATTAGTTTGACACAACACCCAAGCAAGGATAAAAAATTGGCAAACAATTTGGGTTTGTTGTTATAAAATATGGAAAAATATATATAGGTTTTGAACCATTTGTGTTGGCTAGTCAAACGGTTCAATACGAGCAATCCTATTCGATGATGCAATAATAAAGATTGGTGGGCTGTATGCAAAACTAAAGCTAGAAATACATAAAATATTGGGGATATAGCATACCAAGAGGATGAGATGGTCATGCCTCAACTTGCATATATGAGTTCTGCCGGTGTTGATGGTATCAAGGTTAACGTTACCATAGAGGATTGTAGAGTTGATGAAGAGATTAAGATACAAGATTTTCCTTATATAGAGGAGAACTCTGATATGGAGGTATCGAGCGAGGAACAAGAATTAGATGACGGTTATAGTGATAGTGTAAGTAAAAATAAAAATGAAGAAGTAGAAGATGGAGATGATTCAGAAGATGATGACAATTCGAAAGATTAAGAAGATTAGTATGTACATACATATGCACTAGCTTAGATATTAATTTAATTATTTTATGACACAATTAATATTTATTTCATCATCACACTAGTATTTACTTAGATATTTATTTCATCAACGGAGTATATGTCCACCGTTCTGAATTTGTAGACCGTCTACTCTACCAGAGCGGCCAGCCAATATCTGTCGTCCCGAGTTGTGGGCCGATGGAGCAACGTAAATATTTATTTGTCTATTCACATATTTATTTTATATTTTTTAATCTAATTGTATATTGTCTACTTATTTCAGATTCTTCTCGATCATGGCTAGGAACTATCTAGGGAAGATCATGCTGGGCTACTTTGATCCCCCTTATATCAACTTCAGTGGCATCTCGCTCGATCGATGATTCACTTGGCTGGAGAAGCTTGGGGGATGTATATTAATTTTATTTATAATAATATATAATTTTTTTGATTACAATGATAAAAAATACTTTTCTAATTTGCAGAGGTTGTATTGATGGTCGGATCATAGAGATAGTGATATCCGGAAGTGCTACAGGACCATCTCTAGTAAGAGGTTGAGAGATCTGATCAATGGCCAGAATGCGCTAGCGTCACTTGGATCGGATCACCGCAAGGAGTAGCTGAAGATGGAGTACTGTGAGGATATGAAGAAGAATATGGATATCCCGACCTATAGGGCTAAGTGCGAGAAGGCAAAGGCTGTCCGTGCTAAGGGTAGTCTCCGTACTGGTGGATCCATTCCAACCATTGAGCATTTTTAATGGATGGTTAGTATTAAAAGTTTTTGCTAGATCATTTTTTTTGTAATTCTAATTTTTTTGCTTATTTATTAATTGATTAATTTTTACAGTACGACGAGGCCGCCAGAACCTGGTATCATGAACCGCACCCGATGTAGGGATGCAAGTCAGGAACATTGCCCAGCCTACGCTACAGAATCGATGATAGAACGTTGTCTGGGTAATCTATCTAGCAATATAATGAACCACCAACAATATCAATATACTCAATCATAGATCTAAGATGGAACGAGCACAAATATGATAAAGAATACAATAGTACATATAACTCATGAGTCTAAAATAATAACATCAATGAGTTTGAAAAAATACTAACAAAATAAGATGGAGACAAATCCAGTACAAAGAATACTAAGAAGCTACAAGTTCCGGGTCATCTGTCTCAGTTGGGATAAGTCCCTCTTGAGCCAAGGTCTCAGACTCTAAGCCCACAATATCCTGAGGTCCATAATGTGTAGGGTACCACTCCTCAGTGTCATCTGGAAAAAATATATCCAGTCAGAAAGGAGCAAAGTACAATCTCTAACAGTAGTTCTAATCAATAATAAGAACTATGTAACAGTAAATAGATGTGAATATACAAGATACAACAATAGATACAAGAGATGTACAATAAGGAAATACTGGAATAAATACAGTAATGAACAATATGACAATGAACAAGAATACTAATGACTAAACGAGTGAGTACTAGCTTTAACTTATGATCGGCTTGGGAGCTTGCACAAGAGTATAATCGCCTGGTTAATCATACGTGCAGCGTATG
Source organism: Iris macrosiphon (assembly GCA_036927795.1). Lineage (NCBI taxonomy): Eukaryota > Viridiplantae > Streptophyta > Magnoliopsida > Asparagales > Iridaceae > Iris > Iris macrosiphon. The sequence goes on along the minus strand of JAYESA010000026.1, from coordinate 1,590,349 downwards.
ATCAACACTCACAAGGAACAAGACATCCACAAGGAAGGTATAATCACATATCTACACTAAAATACTCCATATCCACGACCGGTATAGTAGATCTATCCATGGTACGCTATGGCATGGGATTCCCCAAGAAGATAGCTAGTCTTCCCGAGAATCAGTGTTCGTATATGTACAAGATAATCAATGAAACAATACTTGCACAAGATACACCATATACCAAGGAATAGCATCTTATGACAAGATCCGAATATACTAATTCGTGTAACCATCATGTCCAAAAAATAAGGATATCTACACCAGATACAATAAATATAGAGGATATCATAAATGAGAAACTATCAGAGAATGTACTCACTTGAAGTCTGGTGAATAGTCTCACAGATGTCTGATATGGAGTCTCGAAGACCTAGATATGGAATATAACATTAATACAAGGTTTCAAAAATGAAATAAGTTAAACTAGTCAACTTCTAGGTCAAAGAGCCATTCTAAGTCAAAAAGGTCAACTCTAAGTCAAACCCGTCAAACTTGGTCAAACTACCTATATTTAGGTTGCATGAGTCTATCTCAATGATGTTGGGTTCATACACTATAAATCTAGATCATACAAGCTAAATCTTAGGATACTAGGATATCGTATCTCAGGATACGCACACAATAGATAAATATCACATATTCATATCAAACAACATTAAATATATAAAATCCTAATTAGAAATATTAAATGGATACTTTAGTTTTGAACCAACTCGATATCGCACAATTAAACCTCAATATTGATACCCAAACCCAATACCTTGGGTATTCCCAAATACCTTGATACTTACCTTGGTATCTCAAGGTAATTGCCAAAACTTCATATTATACTAACTACCCAATAATAACTATATGCTAACAACTAACTATTACAAATATAGTATACTAATACATAAATACCAATTAGAAAATATATACATATAGATTAATACCATACATATATTAATAGCTATAATAAATACATATATATATTCTATACTGAAAAACTGTCGCCAAAGACTGCTGTTGCCATCGCTAATGCTGCTGATACGGTTGCTGTTACTGTTGCTGTTGCTGAACTGCTGCCATCGCTGAAGTTCACTGTTGTTGCTGTTGTTGAAACAGCTGCTGTCGCTATAAGCGCTGCCCCCCTCTCTCTAATATATACAACACTTAATATATATACTTATATATATATATATATATATATATATATATATATATATATATATATACGTATATATATATACATATATACACTACTATATATATCGATATATGTATCCACAATAATACATATAGTATAACAACACATAGTGTAGTAACACACATATATATATCCATAATATCACAAATATGTAACCGTATATGTATATATAATCATGCAAGTATATATATATATATATATATATATATATATATATATATATAACATACAAATTTATAGATAACATATATATACACATAACATATATATATATATATAATACTATAATTATATAGCTATTACATACATAGAAGAATAGCTACATATATATATATATATATATATATATATATATATATATATATATATATATATATATATATATATATATACACACACACATAGGTAAAATAGATTCATGACACACTAACATGTACATATATATATATACATAAAAAAAAATATATACATGCATATAATTACATATCAAAATGACTAAAACAAAGGAAAAAGTAGATCTAGAAATAAATTGCACAAACACATGGAGCGTATCACACCCGTATTCTACTAGATTTAGGATACGCTTGCGACACGAGTCCACTACACATCCAAACGTACCCCGAAGGATACAAGCAAGTCTAATATATTATTTATGAACAATACGAAGAGTCAAACCCAAATCTACGTATCCGCGTCAAAATATGACATCCACAAAGTCTCGTGTCGGGGGAAAAATCCCCAAATCAACATGTATCACCAAATTATTGGGATACGACCTACACGTACCCAATTATAGACATGACACTAGCCCCAAATACACAAGCATATGCCAAATTGATCTATAGGACCAATGGACACATACAACAAATGTCAATCCCGAAATTTCCCCAAAAGACACAAAAAGTACCATAAATTTCTCAATAGGCCTCCTATGAACTCAAAACCAAATCCTATTGGTAGCCTATGAATATAGGTTAATTTTTCATGGTTAATTCTCATATTGATAACATAAATTAAGGGAAAAAACTGAATTATAGTTACTGGGAGATGGATTCCCAATGCAACCTCCAAATATGATAAAATTAGCCTCCAACTTATAGATTCTTGCTCCTTTTTGTAGATCCTTGCTTTCTCCTTCTAGATCCTTGCTCCACTAGCCTCCAATGGTGATTTGGAAAGAAATTGCAATAAAATTTGGTAGAGAAAATGATGTGGAATGAAGGAATTTGGTTAAGAAAAATTCTAGATCTAGATTTCAAATAAAAAGAGGAGAGAAAAACTTTCCCCCCTCTTCTTTAATAGGCCGGCCTCCCCTTGCCCCTTCCTCAAGTTACTATGTAATATCCATTATACCCCATGGGCCTCTCATGAAGAAATAATTAAAGAGGGAAGCTTCTAGTCTAATGGTTTAATTGAATTAATTATCCTCCTAATCAATGTACTTTCTAGTTGGGCTCAATTCTAATAATTAATACATGTTGGTCCATGAGTCTAAACTAAACTAGTTAGGTCCACTAACACAAGTCCAAAATAAATAACTAACATCAAACAATAATTAAATAATACAACAAATAATTATTTAACATGCATAATATTTAATAAATTATGAAATTACTAAAATATCCTTTCTTAGGAAATGTGGTAGTGACACCGGGGAAGACCCCATGGCCGTCGACGTCCTATCACTCTTCCAACGGGCCCACAATAGAAAAAAGGATGGAACGCTAATAGATGAGCAGGCCGCTAAAGCATATGTAAGTTTTCTTTATAAAATTTTATCAATTTAACTAGATTATTTTTATAATTTAATTAGATTCTAGGTTTCTAGATCAAAACAGTCAAACTAGGTCAACTCTATGTCATTCAATTTCAAAAATACTAAGAAACAATATTGTAAATACTTAAAATTATGCACCTTTGTTAATATCCTATTTTAAGAAACAACACTGTAAGTACTGTAAATACTTAAAATTATAATTTTATTCAATTTACTTTAAACTACATAGGAATGGTTCGATACCGATTTTGATTCTTATACTTTCAACCTTGGTTAATATCCTATTTTAAGATATTATGAAAATCAAATATAACAAATATAAGTCAAATTATATACGTATACTATGCTATATAGTATCTAATATGATACTCTAACCAAAATCAAATATAGCACATATAACTCTAAAATCCTTAACTATAAACCTATTTATATAAATAAACATAGGAGACGTATGAGAGGTTAAAGGGGGCGCTGAGTGCAGTAAGCCGACTGAAAGAAACGATTAGTGGGTACAAGGTATCGGAGGAGGGAAAGGTTACAGCGTGTACGGTACCGGATCGTTGGCATCGATGTCGTCATGTTCTTTACAGAGCTCCTTCGACAGCTACTCTAGCTCTATCAGTGTCCGACTCTGGCGTTCCTTCTGGTACAATATCTTTGGGACAGCTCACGACGACTGTGCATGAGCTACATGGACTGGTCTGACAGTTGATATATGTCACCCTCACTTTTCCAAATGAGGGTAATTTAGTCAAATTGAATATAATTATTTTTAGAGATTAATATTTATTTATATTGTACTAATAATTAATTGGTGATTTTGCTAATTATTTATTAATTAGAGAACTAGCCTATTAGTTAAACTTGACACTTGTGAACCCAATTAGACTTGTCATGACAAATAGTGAGCCCAACATGTACCAAGCCCAATAAACTCATTCACACTAATTAATTAGCAGGATTAGCTTAATTTGCATTAGTGTAGAAACTTCCTAAAATATTCATCCATAATTATTTTTTATAATTCACCATATAGGTTCAAATAGGACTTTAGCCTGTGACTTGAGGAAGGGGGAAGGGTCCGGCCAAACTTAAGGGGGTCTCTTCTCTCTCTCCTCCTCATTTGCATTCATTTAGATCTCAATTGTAGATCCCTAATTTCTTACATTTTCTCCATTAATTTATTTCTTAATTTCATCACATTCCCTCTCATTTTCATTCCTCTGGGAGCTTTGGATCTTGGAGAAACAAGGAGCACAAGGAGGAGGAGCATTGTGGAGAGATCGTGTCTAGATCATGTCCATTGTGTATTTTATTGGAAATCCATCTTCCAATTAGTAAATTCTGAATTATCCTTCATTCTAGCTTCTAAATCATGTATTTGACTCTTAGGAATACACCAATGGCTTAGGGATACCTATAGGAACAAGTTATAGGCTAATTGGTGGTGTATTATGATTCTACATGACAGTTTATGTGTATTTTGGGAGAATTACGAGATTGACATATCAAGTGTGTGTCATGACGCTAATTTAGTCTAATTTGACTTAAATTGGGGTTAGAATACTAAATATGTATCCATAATTGGACAAGACTAGGTCGTATCACGATACGGTGTGATACCATATGATATATATTTTAGGTGTTTGGTGCAATTACTCTTTAATTCTTATTATTGTAAGTTATTTTAGTTGTATTATGATGTATTATATATATATATATATATATATATATATATATATATATATATATATATATATAAATGATTATTATGGAGCAACTGAGGTTTTGATATCTCTAATTGATGACTATCATAAGTTTCTAAGTGTACACTTAAAGTATTTGGTTAAATGCCTTTGATGAATAATATGTATGTGCATATGATTCAAAGTATATATATATATATATATATATATATATATATATATATATATATATATATATATATATATATATATATATCACTGTTTGTGTGTGTGTTGCTCGAATATAAGAGGGAGTTGTATGCATTATTTTGTGTGGGCAGTAGTCGAGTGGTGAATGTCCTGTGCACACATTTGTGGAGTGGGCAGGGGGTGTGCAAGCAGTAGGTACTATACTAGGCAGTGCAGGTGCTCTGTGTTGCAACTAGACTTAGTTGCAATGCCTACAACAAGGAGGACAAGTAAGAGATAGACCATGGAAGAGTAGGGGGAAGCTTGGACAGTTGCAGCTATGTAATTGGCACCTTGTTGTGTTGCTGATGTGAGGGTCAGGTATCCTTACAAGACTAGCACAACATTAGTTGACAGTTTTGTAAGTTTCTTCGACTGTAGCCAATGTTAGACAACAACAAGCAGGAAGAACAACAGTGTGCAATGCCTCGGTACTACTGGGAAGAGCTAAGAGTAGGCTTGTGGGGGTACTCAAATTATAGTAGCAGTTGGCTGTTACTGTTTTGTTGTTGTCATTAGTATAAGAAGTTAGTTCACCAAACTGAACTGAAATAAATATATAGGGGTAATACATTGCTATAGGATGTGAAGTCCAAGTTGGACTGATTTGCAAACAATGGTTTGTGATGCTCGATTAAGGGCATCTGATACTGTAGGTGTATCGGGTAAAATTAACAAGTCAGTGTAGGAGTGAGGTTCTGATACACAAGTACGTATAGGAGTGAGGTTCTGAAACACAAGTAAGTGTAGAAGTGAGGTTCTAATACATAAGCCAGTGTAGGAGTGCGGTATTATACTGGGGAAATGTGATTGAATCTGAAAGTGCAAGTGTGGGGTTGGTGTTAAATTGATTTTAGTTCATCAATTCTCAGTTGAGTAGGTTAGTTCAAATATGGCTTATAGTTAGAGCATTGATATCAGTTAGCAGTTAGTGTATATATATATATATATATATATATATATATATCAATTAGCATATCCTTATATATCAGTTAGTATAGATCAGTGATGTCAGTCTATGTCAAGTAAGTACCTGTATCAGTTAGAATAAGTTATTGGTACCAGTTAGTATCAATTAGTTTGTATTAGTTAATATATTAGATAAGAAATTATCTAATAGTGTATTGGTTGGTTTAGTTGGTGTCAGTTAGTTATAAATAAGTATTAGTTAGTGTATTAAGAATTAGTGAGATACTAGTATCATTTCTAGGTTAGTTAGTTAGATAATTATACACTAGTTAGTGTATATATATATACATGAGTAATGACCATATCCTTTAGGATTGAGCTAGTATTAACTACTTAGTAACCAATAGAGACTCATAACATAGTGTTAAACTAGAATGACTTAAAAATTAAACTAGAAAGCATATTAGTGTATCATTTTACTCATTTATCACACTTTACACCATTTAGCATGATATTTCCTAAATAATTGTGTGTGACACCAGCTTGGACATCGAGTGACATCATTTGCTCCAAACAGAGGCGAGTACATTCTCTGATAGTTTACTTATTTGATAGTCTCATTATTTTATGTATTTAGTATTAAAATATTTGATTCATGACACATGTTTACACGAATTGGTATACGTAGATCCTTGTCATGAGATGTTATTATCGTGATAACTCAATGATCACCGTGCCTTGCTTCATGATTAATTAGTGATTACCGTGATATCATCGTGATCATATAGTCCGTTATTATAGTACATGATATGATAGACCGTGCATTGTGATATACGTGTCATAATATGTCGTGATATGGATTTGTGTACTAGTTGGAGGTTGAAAAAATATTAGTGGATATGTGTTCATACCTTATAGCTCGTGATTTAGTATAGCCCATAATAGTTAGCAGATCATTCAATTCACGTGTGATCAGGCTAGCTCACCTTTTATATATAGCCCGTGTTCGGCCCAAGCCGATTACATTATCTTACTAATATTTTCAGGCACATTCATTATTATTGTTTTATTTATTCCACTATATTATATTATTGTTCATCACCATATTGTTCTCAGTTCTTGCTATTATTTACTATGATACTCTTGCTCGTGATATGTGTTAGTTCAGTTACTTCCATCATGTATGTTCATTACTATTATTGTTTCATAGTTTTTTTAATTATTGGAACTGCTATTGGGTTGTACTGTGCCCCAATCCTGAATGGATATATTTTTTAGATGATTCATTAGAGGACTGGTATCCTACATATTATGAGCCACAGGACGGTGAGGCAGTTAAGCCAGTAACCGTAGAGCCCCTTGAGATAGTACCACCAGCTGGAGAGACTTTGACTTTTTATTATGAGTTGTATTTGATTTTAGTAGACTTTATGGCATGTATTATTATTTTGAGACTTATGTTGAGATTAGAGTTGTATTGAGACTATTATATATTTTTATTTCTAATCCATATCGTGCCATTCTCTCTCTAATTTGATATTCTGATTAAGTATTGATTATCATTTATCATACGTTATATTGTTTATCCAATTGCAGTTGAGATAACATGACAGGTACCCTATATATATTATGATATATATGTAGATAGTTATGTTGACCCAGACAATATTCTACCGTCGATGCTGCGACATAGGCTGGACGTACCCACGTACTCATACTCCTACACCGGGTACGCGGTGTCACAGATTTTGAGTGGTGGCCAATGCATGTCAGAGTCACATCAAGTACGATATCATAGTAATACTCTAAGTCTGAGATAATGCTATGAACCTTCTTTATGATATAGGATATAGGCTGAGAGTATACTCAATCACAAGTAGGGAATATTTCAAAATCTTTTGCTTTGCTATCCTTATCTATCTGAATGATTGCATTACTTTGAATAATTCTGTCCTTCCTTGATGATACCGTATCTTACTTAATATTGATTCCTTTGTTGCAATCTATCTTCAGGATTCCACCGAAGATGCGTTCCCAATACTTGGGCGCAGTGTCAGTGAGGTCGGTCACTTCGTCGCTTCTAAAGGCAGAACCAGTAGATACTATTCCAATAGCTTCAGTTCAGAGGTCCGCTTCACCGATCCATGTTTCTGTAATATCTTTCTGGGGTTCTCCACCTCCGGTACAAAGGACAGTGCCTACAGCTTCAGAGAAACTTCTACCTCCACCACCCGCAGTTGATCAAATAAAGGTATTTGTGATCTTTTATCAGATGATAGAGGCCAGTAGCGCCAATCATAGGTTATGAGGCAGGGCAATAAGAATGCCCACCAGCTTGTACTCGCCACATTCGAGAGAGTTGCCTTGGTCCAGCCATTGTTAACTCCACCTCAGTTCACCCTGTAGTAGCCGATGCCGGGGACTATCATAGACTTCAAGAGAATGGGGCTGAAGGACTTTAAAGGCACTGAGGGAATTATTTATGCTTATGATTGGATAAAATATATTGAGAGCAACCTGCGGCTGGCATAGATTCCAGAGGTTGCAGGTAGAGGCCACAGGAAGTATGATATTTGATATCACATTGACTTGGTTCAGGACGGACCCCTGGATCTCTGCGTCGGGACTTACCTGGGAAGCATTTAAAGAGCTCTTTAAGGAAAAGTTCTTCCCATATGTGGCTCTGACATCTCTAGAGAGACAATTTTTGTACCTCGTCCAGGGAGGTATGACAGTGGATGAGTATGCAGCAGATTACTGCAGATTGGGTCACTTCGTGGAGTGGCAAAATCCCCGGAGGAAGTCTCGTAAGTCAGAAAAGGTCTAAAAAGGGAGATTAAATCTCATACTAGTGGACACCGTACCGCTACGTTTGAGAAGATTCTAGCGGAGGTACAGTCGGAAGAGGATGATTTGGAGCTCGGCTCTAAGAGAATGTGAGATCATTCTGGGGCTAGTAGTAGTACGGGTCCAGCGTAGCGGCCTCACATTCATCAGCAACAGCGGAGGTACTTTCAGCAGCAGCCGAGACAGCGGTTTCAGGCACCATTCCGGGCACCGGTGCAGCAGGCACATCAGGCCCCGAGGCCAGCACAATATGCCCCATAGTGCACTCATTGTGGAAAGATGGGACATACATAAGAGGTCTATAGAAAGAGGCTTGGAGTGTACCTCTATTGTGGGGAGGGCCACTAGTTGCGAGATTGTGTTCTAGCTCCCGTTCGAGCAAGTCAGGGAGGAGGCCAAGCACAGAGAGCACCCACAAGACCACCAGCGGGACAGCAGAGGGGAGATCCGTTACCGCCATAGCTGTAGCAGTTCGCTCAGCACCATCAGCAGCAGAGAGGTACTCAATGTCAGGGGTGAGCTTTCGCCATGACGGTCAAGGAGGAAGAGCCAGTCGGAGATGTCATCTCAGGTTTAGTCTATCTTAATTCTTTTTTAGCTCATGCTTTATTTGATTTTGGTGCTTTATATAGTTTTGTATCTGTATTTTTGCTCTGAAGCATCATCTTGAGACTGACCCATTGCTGAGGACTTGTAAGATCACGATCGGAGGTGGCATTCTCCTGGTCAGTGATATTTGCAAGGATCAGATTATTTCTCTGGGAGGCCGAGAGTTGCGCCTATGTCAACTCTTAATGCCACTTCTGACCTATGACATAGTTCTTGTGATGGATTAGTTGGGTAGGCACCATGCTAGTATTGATTATTGTGGACGTAGAGTTTTATTTCAGACGCAAGGAGAGCCGGAGTTTGATTTTGCCGGAAGAGATACAGAGCAGAGCAAGAGAGTCTTCTATAGAGCTTCGGTGGAAGAGCAGGTGCCGCCACATACATTGATTATAGAATTTATGGACGTCTTTCCGGAGGAATTATCGGGTTTTCTGACAGACCGAGATATTGAGTTCCCTAAAGATTTGGTGCCAAGCGTAGAGCCGATATCATAGCACATCTATAAGGTCAACAACAGTGAACTAGCAGAGTTATAAAAGCGGGCAGATGAGTTGCTGGAAAAAGGCTTCATTAGGTCCAGTTCATCACCATGGGGTACTCCGGTATTGATTGTACCAAAAAAGGATGGATTGGTACGTATGTGTATCAACTACAGGGCTTTTAATAACCTCACTATCACGAATAAATATCCGTTATCGCGGATTAACGACCTATTTGATCAGTTGAGCAGTGCAAAGGTATTCTCAAAGATAGACTTGAGGTCGGGGTACCACCAGCTGAAAGTGAAGAAGGAAGACATTCCAAAGATAGCTTTTGGGACTCGATATAGGCAGTTTGAGTTCTTGGTGATGCCATTTGGGTTGACCAATACCCCAACGGTATTCATGAATCTGATGAATAAGGTGTTCCATCAGTACCTTGATATGTTTATGGTGGTATTCATTGATGATATATTGATTTATTCAAAGACCCAAAGGAGCGTGAGAAGCACCTGAGGATAGTTCTGGAGACCCTCAAGAAGGAGAAGCTGTATGGCAAGCTTTCGAAGTGTGAATTCTTCCTTGATAAGGTTGAATTCCTCGGGCTTGTGATTACATGAAACAAAATCTCAGTATACCCGAAGAAGATTTCAGCAATTGAGTTATGGTCTACCCCGAGTTTAGTGGCAGAGATCAGAAGCTTTCTTGGATTGGCAGGCTATCATCGGATATGCAGAGTCGATGACTAGGCTAACCAGGAAAGACATGGAGTTCATCTGGAGAGAGGAGTGTTAGGCCATATTTAAGGAGCTGAAGAAGAGGTATAGTACGACTCTAGTATGGACGTTGCTATCAGGGACATGAGGATTTTCCATATATCGTGATACTTCGGGTAACGGTTAGGGATGTGTGTTGCAGCAGAATGGGAAGATAATTGCCTTTGCTTCCAAGCAATTACGCCCTCATGAGAAGAAATATCATACCCATGACGTAGAGTTGGTAGCAGTCATCTTTGCTCGAAAGTTGTTAAAATACTGCATGTACAGAGAGCGTGTGGAGATCTTTATAGACCACAAGAGCTTGAAGTATGTGTTTACACAGAAAGATCTTAACATGAGACAGTGGCGATGGTTGGAGTTGATGAAGGACTTTGACATTTGTTTGTAGTACCATCCAGGAAAGGTTAATATTGTCGTTGATGCCTTGAGCAGGTACCCAGTGACTATATACTTGACTAGGGACATACATTTATTGGCCGATCTTGATAGCTTGGGTATAGAGGTGCTAGTTCCTACAATCGAGGCACAAATATGGGGACTTTAGGTACAATTAGAGATGACAGACCGGATTAGAGCTACACAATTCGAGGAAAAGTCTCTGAGAAGCATCAGAGCACTGGTCCGGATGGGATTGGCAGAGGACTTCAGTATTATAGAGGATGGATTATTGTGGCATGGTACCAGATTTTGTGTGTCTAGTAGAACTTTGCGCGAGAAGGTTCTTCAGGAGGCGCATTGATCTCATAACTCTGTGCCTCTAGGTGCCAACAAGATGTATAGAGACATGAGAGAGCATGTTTGGTTGTATGGTATAAAGCGGAAGGTGACGAGCTTCTTATCCAGATGTCTTATATGCCAGTAGGTAAATACGAAGAGACAGAGATCGGATAGTTTGCTTCAGCCTTTACCCATTCCAAAGTGAAAGTGGAAGCATGTGACGATGGATTTTGTATCAGGGCTTCCGCGTTCTCCAGGAGGTAAAGACGCGATTTGGGTCATCATTGATAAGTTGACCAAATTGGCCCACTACTTGCCATTTAAAGTGGGTACGTCTACGGAGAAGCTCACAGAGATGTATGTGCGACAGATAGTCAGATTGCATGGAGTTCCCGTGAGCATCGTCTTGGATTGGGATTGTCGCTTCATATCCCACTTTTTAAGGTTTTTGTAGGCTAGCTTGGGCACCCAACTCAAGTTTAGTATCGCATATCACCCTCAGACAGACGAGCAGTCTGAGAGGACTATTCAAACTCTCGAGGATATGCTTGGCACCTGTGGTTTAGATTTTGGAGGTTCTTGGGAGGATCACCTTCACTTGGTATAGTTTGCTTATAACAACAACTACCAGGCCAGTATCGAGATATCACCATTTGAGGTGTTGTATGGATAGAGATGTCGCACTCCATTATCATGGGAAGATGTTGGTGAAAGAGCCTTATTAGGACAAGAGATGGTCGTGGAGACAGCTGAGAAGGTAAAGCTTATCAGGGATTGACTTCGGGTGGCGCAGGACAAATAGCGGCATTAGGCCGATAGCCACCGGAGACTTTTGGAGTTTGAGGTATTGAATTTATTTGTATTGCTTGTGATTATTTTGTTTTAGATAGAGTGATAAGGCAGTGTTATGCGTTAGGTTAGTGATCTGGTATTCTTGAGGATTTTTCCAACATGGGACACAATTCACTTTTATGGAGGCGGGAAGCTTAGTCCATGGTACATCAGACCCTTCGGTATTCTTGAGAGGGTCGGTGCAGTGGCCTACAAGCTAGACATGTCGGCTGCACTAGAGAGAGTGTACAACATGTTCCATGTGTCGTAGCTGAGACGGTATATGGCAGATCCTAACCATGTATTGGATTATTCGGAGATCCAAGTAGGGCTGATTCACAGTTATCCAAAGTAGCAGGTGGAGATTATGGATCACAGGGAGAAGGTACGGAGGAACCAGATGATTTATTTGGTACGTGTCGCATGGAGGCATCACTCTCCAAGAGAGTCTACCTGGGAGAGGAAAGTCGAGATGCGCGAGCGATACCCTTATCTTTTTGAGCCCTGAGGTAATTCTTTCTTGCTTGTTGTGATTGCTTGTTGTGTTTAGTTCTTCCATATATTTCGAGGACAAAATTTTTCTAAGGAGGATAGACTTGTCACCCTCACTTTTCCAAATAAGAGTAATATAGTCAAATTATATATAATTATTTTTAGAGATTAATATTTGTTTATATTGTGCTAATAAAAATTGGTGGTTGTGCTAATTATTTATTAATTAGAGGACTAGCCTTTTAGTTAGACTTGACACTTATGAACCTTATTAGACTTGTCATGACAAATAATGAGCCCGACATGGACCAAGCCCAATAAACCTATTCAAACTAATTAATTAGGAGGATTAGCTTAATTTACATTAGTGTAGAAACTTTCTAAAATATTCATCCTTAATTATTTCTCATAATTCACCATGTAGGGGCAAATGGGACATTACCATGTGACTTAAGAAATGAGGAAGGGGTCGGCCACACTTAAGTGGAGACTCTCTCTCCTTCTCATTTGCATTCATTTTAGTTCTCAATTCTATATCCCCAATTTTCCACATTTTTCCATCAATTTTTTTTCTTGATTCCTTCATATTCTTTCTTATTTTTATTCCTCAAGGACCTTTGGAGCTTGGAGAAACAAGAAGCACAAGGAGGAGGAGCATTAGTTGAGAGATCGTGTCCAGATCATGTCCATTTTGTATTTTATTGGCAATCCATCTTCCAATTGGTAAATTATGAAACTCTATTCAATCTAGCTTCTAAATCATGCATTTGACTCTTAGAAACACCCCAATGGCATAGGGCTACCTATAGGAACAAGTTCTAGGCTAATTGGTGGTGTATTATGATTTTTATATGGTAGTTTGTGTGTATTTTGGGGGAATTACAAGATTGACACATCAAGTATTTGTCATGACGCTAATTTAGTCTAATTAGACTTAAATCGGGGTTGGAATATTAGATACGTGTCTACAATTGCATAAGAGTAGGCCGTATCACGATATTGTTTGATACCGTGTGATACAGAGCCCTATTTTGGGTGTTTGGTGTAATTACTCCATAATTATCTTTATAGCAAGTTATTTTAGTTGTATTATGATATATATATATATATAAATGATTATTGTGGAACAATTAGGGTTTTGGTATCTCTAATTGTTGAGAATCATAAGTTTCTAAGTGTACACTTTAAGTGTTTGTTTAAATGCCTTTGATGAATAATATATATATATATATATATATATATATATATATATATATATATATATATATATATATATATATATATATGTCACTGTATGTGTATGTGTGTTGCTCGAGTATAAGAGGAAGTTGTGTGCATTGCTTTGTATGCGTAGTGGTCGAGTGGTGAATGTCCTGTGCACATATTTGTTGTCATGACCCGTACCTGGAATAAGGGAATGAGTGATGAACCACGCCCAGCCTATGTCATAGGAATGACATAAAACGCTATTCTAGGTCTATAATATAATCTAACATCTCACACTAGATATAAGATATCTGTCATGCCATCTCAGCTCCCAACGGAGGAATAATACAATGACTTGCAAAAATAATCAATCCTCAATCATATTATCAAACTAGAGAAAGAATGGCACATTATTTGAATAGGAGCAGAAATAATACAAGAGCCAACACGCCTAAACTCAACATAAGTCTCAGAAATAAAAATACATGCCATAGAAGTCTACTAGTCAAATACAACTCATGGAAAGTCTAAGCCTCCACTATTGTTGGCACTACAACAAGTGGCTCTACTGGCCCCACTATCTCAATTGGCTCAACCTCCTGCGGTCCATAGTGCATAGGACACCAGTCCTCAAATGAATCATCTGAAAAATATATCCAATCAGGAAATGAGCGAATACAACCCAATAGCAATTTCATTAATTGACAGAAACTATGAAACAATAATAATAAAACAATAAATGATGGATAAATATCTAGCATATAACTAAGCCGGCAAATTGATACCATGGGAATAATGGAAATATGCTAAAAGCAACTAAATAAGGAATCATCAAGTAATGAACTAAAATAAGGATATGTAACACTAAAATTGTCCCTTGAAACATTAGCTAGATATGTGATCGGATTGGGCTTAGCATGATCTATAATCATAAAGGGGAGCTAGCACAACCATACTTGTATTGTATGGTCCACTAGCTATCATGGGTTATCACATAAATATATCACGGTCTGAAAGGTATGATCACATATCCACTAATATTTTCCCCAACCTCCGGCTAGTACACAGATCCAAATCATAACACCTTTTGACACGGTATCTCTATGCAAGGTCTGTAATATCATGCATACCGATCATGGTCTAATCGTCTTATAATCATGAAGTAGGTGATCACAAATGAGAATATCTCATGACGAGAATACAAGGTGTACCAATCCGTGTATACCATCATGTCAAAAATCAATGAAAATAATACTAAAAGCAAATATCATAGAGACGATCAAATAAAGAAACCACTAGAGATATACTCGCCTCTGTCCAGAGCAAAAGATGTCACTCGGTGTCCAAGCTGGTATCACAATCACCTAGATATGAATGTCATGTCAATATTGCTGTAATGAGGGTAAAAGAGTAAAATGCATGCTTCTAGACTATTTCTAGGTCACACTAAGGTAATTGGTCTAAATGGTTACTAATTATCAAATACAAGATATCTTAGTTGATACTCTTAACTTAACTCACTATATACCTATCTAGTAGTTAGAAATAGCTAACTATATCTATACTAGGTTTTAACACAAAATATACTAACCAGTCAAACCTTACTAAATAACTAACTTAGTAACTGATCTTAACTAACGGTAAATCATTACTTAATATACTAATAATACTAATATATTATCAAGACCCGCATCCAGTATAGGGGCACGAGTACGTAGGCACGTCCAGCCTACGCCGCAGCATTGACGGTAGAACGCTGTCTCGGTGTTCTATACTATCTAACATCTCATACAATATAAATAAAATACTGTCATGCCATCTCAAATCTAAATGATACTTAATCACATATAAAACTGAAAGAAAATTATAAGCATGATATGGAATAGAAAAAAAAGAAATACAAGTCTCAATACATCACAGGTCCAACTCAATATCTAAACACAACTCAAAATCTTAAAATAATAATAAAATCCATAATCTAGAAAGAAACAACTACTACAAGGTAGGAAAATCAAAATGACCTCATTATCTGGCACTACATCCTCAGGTGACACTTCATCTGTTGATCCGTAGTAAGTGGGACACATCCTCTCTAACAATTCATCTGAAAAACATATCCAATCAGGATTGGTACGAAGAATAACCCAATAGCAGTTCCAATTAATTGATAATGACTATAAAAAGAAATAGAAAATATAATACAAGACGAGAAACAATGAACAATATCAAACTATGGTAGAAGAAACAGGTAAACAAGAATAAAATGGTATACTCTGATCTTAATAAAATAAAATAAGACAATAAAATAGAATGAGATAATGAACTAGAATGTGGTGAAGAACTGTAACTATACTAAGTAATTGAAATACTAGTTAGATATGTGATCGGCTTCGGTGAACATTATCTAATTAAAGTTGGATAAATATTGTCTAAGTTAAATATTGAACATTGTCTAGGATTTGATCACATATCTAGCTAACACTTTTCCTTTCCTCCGACTAGTACAATGGATCCAACTATGACACATTACGATGCAAGATACTCAAGGCCTTGTAAACATTAAACCTTGAACATTGAACATTAAACTTTGAATATTGTCTAATATTAAATATTGTCTATTTAACCATATGAGAACACAAGGAACAATGAAACAATATATAACATCCCATGACGGATCCATGTGTATATTAGTCCGTGTACCAATGTATCAAGAGTCATGTAAAATATTCCTAAAAACTTGCATTATAGTAATTTAAATGATAGAAACTATCAAAGAATGTACTCGCATGTGGTCCAGAGCAATGAATGTCAAACTGTGTCCGAACTAGTATCACACAGACCTATATATGAAATATTATATTAATACAAGGTGTTAGAATAAAATTAAGTTAAACTAGTCAACATCTAGGTCATAAAGTCATTTATAAGTCAAAACTATCAAACTAGGTCAACTCTAGGTCAAACTAGTCAAACTTGGTCAAACTAGCTATTTTTAGGTTTTATGAGTCCAACTCAAGGGTACTAGGTCTATAAACTATGAAACTAGGATACACTAGCTAAGTTAAGTTACTAGGAGAGTTTAATATGAAAATAGTAATTTAGATATAAATATAAGACAATACATATAGTATCTTAGCTAACTATTGCAACTTGGATACCTTGGCCTTCAACCAATGCGTATCATACTACCTACACACCCATCTCGACACTCAAACCCAATACCTTGAGTATCCCTCAATACCTTGACATTACCTTGGTATCCCAAGGTAATTCAAATCATAATACATATAGCTAACCCCCACATACTAAACTATACTAATATAACTAAACTATTAACTACTAACATATAATACATACCAATACATAGATACATATACCTATATAACAACTTACTACCAATACCCACATACTGCATAGATACATATAGTACATACTAACATATCAATTCAATACTACATATCTAACAAGTATTTATATATATATCTAATTATCTAGACTAATAAGAATATAACTAACTATTATACCAAACTACTAACTAACCTTAATACTAACTAACTGAACACACTGAAACGACACTGTTGCTGACTCTGCTTGCAGTATTAATATCCGATGCTGCGCTGCGCACACGCTGCTGCGCTTCGCTGCTGTTGCTGCACGCGTTGCTGCACGCTGCAGCTACTGCGGCATTGTTGCTGCGCTATGCCACGCTGTTGTTGCTGCAGGCTCGCTGTAGCTGCTGCAATGCGCTGCTGCGCTGCGCCGCGCTACTGTTGTTGCAGGCTCACTGCAGGCTCGCTGTCGTGTTGTTGCTGTGCTGCACCATGCTTTTGTTGCTGCAGGCTCGCTGCAGTGCGCTGCTACGCTTCGCTGCGCCGCGCTGCTGAGCTACTGTGCTCTCCCCTCTCACACACACATATACATCCATATACACACATATATACATATAAATACCAATACATATATATGTATACACTCTCATCAATACATATATAACTATACTCCCTCATATATATATATATATATATATATATATATATATATATATATATATATATATATATATATATATATATATACACACATACACTCTCATCAATACATACATATATTTATATAAACATACACGTATACATATAGAAACACATATATACATATAGGTATATCCTCTCATACATATATACATATATATATTCAAACATACATATACATATAGATATCAATATATCACCCTATATATACACTCACTCACTCACTCACTCACTCACTCACTCACTCACAATATACATCTATGCTCTCACACACATACACACTCACAAACATATAGATACATAGATATCAATACACATATATACAATCTCATCTCTATACATATATAGATATATATATACAACACACATATACACATATAGATATATCACTTCATACATATATACATATATATATAGGCATATCAACACATACACCGATAGATCTACATATACATATAGGTACATCTATATACTTAGCTATATATTCTTAGTTCTACTATATATTATAGATACATACACAATACATATACATAACATACATAATATATATATATATATATATATATATATATATATATATATATATATATATATACATAAGTCACATGCATTGAGAAACAATGAAGCAAACACGTGGAGTACATCGCACCCGTATCACACTCATTCTATGATACGCTTGCGATACGGCTCCACCACACAAGCAAACACATCCCGAAGGACACGAGCAAGTCTAAAATAACAATTATGCAAGTCTAAAATACTAATTATGTCAAGAAGTGACATATACAAATCCCCGTGTCGGAGAAAAATCCCCAAAAATAACCCGTATCTCCAAATTATTGGGATACGGCCTACACGTATTCAATTATTGACACGACACTAGCCATAAACAATCAAACACATGTCAATTTGGTCTAATTGACCAATTGACAAATATAACATGTGCCAATCTCAAAATTTTCCCAAAATTGACACAAAAATACACATAACTTTCTCCATATGCCTCCTAAGAACCTAATTTCAATTCCTATGGGTAGCATATGCATATGGGGTAGTTTCTTATGGTTCAATCAAAGATTTAAAGTCTAATTAAAGATAAAAAAATAAATTGTACCAATTGGGAGATGGATTCCTAATAAAATCCTCAAATTGGGTGAAAAGAGCCTCCAACTTGTAGATCCTTGCTCCTCTTTGTAGATCCCTTGCTTCATTCTTGTAGATCCTTGCTCTAATAGTCTCCATTGATGATTTGGGAAAGAATTTAGGTAAAATTTGGTAGGGATTTGATGTGGGGATAAAGAAATTTGGTTGAGGGAAATTCTAAATCTTGATTTGGAATAAAAAATAAAGAGAGAGAAAGTTTTTACCCCCTTTATATAGGCCTCTGTTACCCCCTCCCTCAAGCTACCTTGTAAAGTCTAAAATACCCTTTGGGGCCTCTCATAAAGAATTTAATTAAGGAGGGAAGGTTCTAGTCTAATGGTTTCACTAATTAATTCATCCTCCTAATGAATGGGCTTAATCTTGGGCTCAATCTAAACTAAAATAAATATTGGGTCCATGGGTCTAAACTAACTAGTTGGTACACTACACAATTTCAAAATAAATCTAATATTAACAATAAATAAATAAATACACATGCACAATATTTAATATAATAAATCCTAAAAATAAAAATACCCATGCTAAATTATCAAACTACCCTTACTTGAAAAAGTGAGGGTGACACATATACACTAATTGATCATAGCTAAATAACTATCAAACTCACTGAAACTATATGCTAATCATACTTATTTCTAATCGTATAATTCCTACTAATTGACATGTAAGACTAACTCACTTAACTGATATTAGTACAATAACCCACTACCTACCCTTCCTAGAAACTGTTACCTGAACTCAATATCGGGTTTTCCGAGAACTCCCCCTACCTATACTCATCTGCAGGTCGTCATTGCAAGCCTTGTAGGTGTCTCCACCTACAGACTAATCAGGTATCTAACACACTAACATTCGATGCTTAGTATCAACATCTTACCACCCTCTAATACCTGATTGTATCCACACTCCTAATTTCTAATTTCTCCTGGCACGAAAGCCTTCCCCCCTAGAACTACTCTGCATGAGCCCACAACCTTCCTGCACATCCCCCATCTTTTACCCTGCTACTAATGCAGCCGCTACTCTTAATGTTGCTATTACTGTTGCTGTATATAGCTGATACTACTGACTGATCAACTCATAAACTTAACTGCTAGACACCAAAACTTACACTATAGGTACTTGGTATCTGATATCAAACAACTCATTGTCTAACTAAAACTAAACTATTGCTACCTAGCTAATAATAGGACTGAACCAAAAATACTATCTTACAATTACTGCAACTACACTTGCTGTAACCACACTGAGAAACTGATACTCTAAGCCAATCATTAGTTAGGATACTAACTAAACTAACATGTTACTATCTCTAAACTAAGAACTGGCCTATATTGCAATCAACTTATATATACATATACTTGTCAATTATAAACTAATTATTAACACTAACTGTCACTCCTCAATAAAATAACTAGTGCAATACTAACTAACCAGTTATCACCTCACTGCAATTGATCCCTCTTACCTGCATATTCAACCCCAGTTCCCTCTTCTCTTCACTGTCCAAATACACTAACAACTGTAATGCTCATGAAGTTCATAACAACTGCAGTTACTCACTCATGATGCCACACTAGGATATATGTCCTAATAAACTGATACACGTTGGTTGCATCATCATTCATACCATCATAGACAACCCACTTCCCAGACATCCTAACTACCCATACTCTAGTGTTCAGTAGCTGATCCTAATCTAGTTGAAGTGGATTGTTCAACCAAAACAATCACACACGAAAATCCCTCACTCTCAAAACACAACTAACACTGATACTCAAATGTGTATACTGATATTCTCAGGAACAGGTACCCCCCCCAATCTGAACACAAAGACACAACAACTGAACCAACACACAGTCTCGACAGTCCATACATTCCCATACATACATATAATAACAACCATATAAACACCTAATTTCATTATGATATATATATATATATATATATATATATATAGGGAGACATAAAGACAAACACCTCTAGTGTATACGTTGGCATTCTTGATACACACTCACACAAAAGTCCAATTTCCACCAATTCATCATGGTAAATACTTCTACATACTAGATATGAATAATAATAATTATTAGAGCTAATTACAAAAGGAATTATATAAAATTACACAAAACCACTCAAAATAGAACTCCGTATCATATGGTATCATACCGTATCATGATACGGCTTAATCGTGTCCAATTGTGGACATGTATCTAGCACACCAATCCCGATCTAAGTCTAATACGACTAAATTGTTGTTGTGACACACACTTGGTGTGCCCACCTCATAATTCCCCCAAAATACATATAAAAATTTATGTAGAGACCACAATACATTACCAAATCAATTAGAATTTGATCCTAATGGTAGCTTTATGCTATGGGGTGATTCCTAAGGGTCCAATTCATGATTTAGAAACTACAATAAGAGAAAATTTAGAATTTACCAATTGGGGGATGGATTTTCAATAAAAAATATAATAGACACTATTCGGACACGATTTTTCCACCAAAGTTCCTCCTCCTTGTGCCCCTTTGCGTCTCCAAGCTCCAAATATTTCTTAATGGATGAAATGAGAGAGAAATGGAGGTAAATTAAGTAAAATTTCAATAGAGAGAATTATGGAGAATTTGGGAATCTAGAATTTGAGGAAAATGAATGCAAATGAAAGAGGAGAGAGAGAAGAAGGTCTTCTCTTATGGTGGCCACCCCCTTCTCCCTTTCTGCAGGTAATGTCTAATGCCCAAGACACTCCTATCCATCCAAATATGAATATAATTAAGGTTGGACAATATTGGAAAGTCTCTAATTAATTCTAATTAGCCTAATTCTCCCTAATTAATATGTGAGAAGGACTAATAAGCTTGGGTTCAAGTTGGGCTCACTAGTTATCATGATAAGTCCAATTTGGCTTACCATTGACAAGTCTAAATAATATAATGGCCCACTATTAGAAACAAATACTACAAGTCTCTAAATAAATACGTAACCCCCAATAAGATACTTATTGGAAACTTAAAGAAAATGGGGGCGAGCAAAGTGATACAAAAAGAACTCTGTTCTTTGTTAGTCCTATGTCACTTTTTTAATATTTTCTATATTTGATAAAAAGATAGTTCAGAATCATGAAAAATAAAAATATTAAAGGGTTTCTTGATATTTCTCTTTGATTGCTAGCTTCAAGCACCCCCTTTTAAAGAGGAAAGTAATCACTAGGATATCCTTAGTAGTCCTAAAAGTTGGATAATGGAAGAAAGGCAGAGCCAGTAGAAAGTGCAAGAATAAGGCGAAAGCTAGTGAGGCGACCGAAGGGTCATGCAGGGAGGTAATAACCTAATGAATAAATAACTAATACAGACATTAAATAAATATTTATTGCACACTAAAAAAAATATTCCTAAAATTAAATAACTAGGCCAAATTACCAAACTACCCTTATTTAGAAAAGTGATGGTGACATTTGTCCAGTGGGCAAGGGGTGTGCAAGCAGTAGGTACTGCAGGCAGTACAGGTGCACTCTGTTGTAATTAGAATTAGTTGCAATGCCTGTAACAGAGAGGACAAGTAAGGGACAGACCTTGGAAGAGTAGGGAAATCTTGGACAGTTGTAACTGTATAATTGGAACCTTGTGGTGCTGCTGATGTGAGGTTCGGGTATCCTTACAAGAGTAGCACAGTAGTAGTTGGCAGTTTTGTAACATGCTTGGCCTGCAACAAATGTTGCACAACAACAGGCAGAATGAACAATAGTGTCCAGTGCCTCGGTATTACAGAGAAGAACTAAGAATAGGCTTGTAGGGGTAGTCAAGTTATAGTAGCAATTTGCTGCTACTGTTTTGTTCTTGTTATTAGTATGAGCAGATAGTTCAGCAAACTAAACTAAAATAAATATATAGGGATAATACATTGCTGCAGGATGTGAAGTCCAAGTTGGGCTAATTTACAAACAATGGTTTGTGATGCTCGATTAAGGACAGCTAATACTGTAGGTGTAGCGAGTAATAACAAGTCAATATAGGAGTAAGGTTCTGATACACAAGTCAGTGTAGGAGTAAGGTTATGATACACAAGTCAGTATATGAGTAAGGTTCTGATACATAAGTCAGTGTAGGAGTGAGGTTCTGATACACAAGCCAGTGTAGGAGTGAGGTGTTATACTGGGAAAATATGATTGAATCTGAAAGTGCAAGTGTGGGGTTGGTATTAAAGTGATTTTAGTTCATCAATTCTCAGTTGAGTAGGTTAGTTCAGATATTGCTTATAGTTAGAGCATTAATATCAGTTAGCAATTAGTATATATATATATATATAGATATATCAATTAGCATATCCTTAGATATCAGTTAGTATAGATCAATGATGTCAGTCTATGTCAAGTAAGTACCTGTATCAGTTAGAATAAGTTATTGGTACCGGTTAGTATCAATTAGTTTGTATTAGTTAGTATATTAGATAAGGAGTTATCTAATATTGTTTTGGTTAGTTTAGTTGGTGTCAGTTAGTTATCAACAAGTATCAGTTAGTGTATTAAGAATCAGTGAGATACTAGTATCTTTTCTATGTTAGTTAGATAATTATACACTAGTTAGTGTATATATATACATGAGTAATAACCATATCCTTTAGGATTGAGCTAGTATTAACTAGTTAGTAACCAATATAGACCCATACCATAGCATGGACATAGTATGACTTAGTTGAACTAGAATGACTTAGAAATAAACCTAGAAAGCATATTACTACATCATTTTACTCATTTATCACTCTTTGCACCATTTAACATGATATTTTCTAAATAGGTGTGTGTGTGACAATTGCTTGGTCACCGAATGACCCCATTTACTTCGGACAGAGGTGAGTACATTCTCTAATAGTTTTCTTATTTATAGTCTCTATGTTTTATTTATTTAGTATTAAAATATTTGATTCATGACACGATGTTTACACGGATTGGTATACGTGGATCCTTGTAATGAGATATTATTATCGTGATAACTCAGTGATCACCAGGTCGTGCTTTGTGATTACTCAGTGATTACCATGATATCTTCGTGATTATATAGACTGTGATTATAGTGCATGATATGATAGATCGTGCATTGTGATATACGTGCTATAACGTGTCGTGATATGGATCCGTGTACTAGTCGGGGGTTGGGAAAATATTAGTGGATATGTCATCATACCTTATAGCCCGTGATTTAGTGTAGCCCATGATAGTTAGTAGATCATGCAACTCATGTGTAATAATGCTAGCTCACATTTTATATATAGCCCGTGTTCATCCCAAACCGATCACATTATCTTACTAATACTTTAAGGAACATTAATTTTATTATTTTCTTTATTCCAATATATTATATTATTGTTCATCTTCATATTGTTCTCTGTTCTTGCCATTATTTACTGTGATACTCTTGCTCGTAATATCTGTTAATTCAGTTACTTCCGTCATATATTTTTATTGCTTTTGATGTTTTATAGTTTTTGTCAATTATTGGAACTACTATTGGGTTGTACTTCGCTCTAATCCTGACTGGATATATTTTTCAGATGATTCATTGGAGGACTAGTGTCCTACGTATAACGGGCCACAGGATGGTGAGACAGTTGAGCCAGTACCCATTGAGCCCTTTGAGATAGTACCACCAGATTGAGAGACTTAGACTTTTCATTATGAGTTGTATTTAATTTTAGTAGACTTTATGGCATGTATTATTATTTTAAGACTTATGTGGACATTGGACTTGTATTGAGACTCTTGTATTTCTTTTACTTCTAATCCATACCGTGCCATTCTTCCTCTAGTTTGATATTGTGATTCAGTATTGATTATTATTTATCCCACATTTTATTGTTCATCCAATTGGATTTGAGATAACATGACAAGTAGCTTATATATTTTATGATATATGTATAGATAGTTATGTTGACCCAGACAATATTCTATCCCCGATGCTGTGGTATAGGCTGGATGTACCCACGTACTCGTGGCCCTACACCGTGTTCGGGTCATGATACGTTTTGAGTGGTGGCCCATGCAGGTTAGAGTCGCAACAAGTACGATATCGTAGTAGTATTCTAAGTCTGAGATATTGCTATGAGCCTGCTTTAGGATATAGGCTGAGAGTATACTCAATCACAACTAGAGAATATTTCTAAATTATTTGCTTTATTATCCTTATCTATATGAATGCTTGCTTTACTTTAAATAATTATGTCCTTCCTTGATGATACTGTATCTTACTAAATATTTATTCCTTTGTTACAATCTATCTTCAGGATGCCGCAGAAGACGCGTTTCCAGCGCTCAGGCACAGTGTCAACGAGGTCAGTCACTTCTCCGCCTCTAAAGGCAGCACTAGCAGACACTGTTCCAGTAGCTTCGGTTCAGAGGTCCGCTTCACCAGTCAAGGTGGACGTTTCTACAGCAGCTTTCGGGGGTGCTACACCTTCGGTACAGAGGATAGTGCCTACAGCTTCAGAGAGCTTCTACCTCCACCACCCGTAGTTGATGAGATGCAGGTGTTTGCACTCTTTTAGCAGATGATAGAGGCCCAACAACGCCAATCAGAGGTTATAAGACAGGGCATTAAGAATGCCTACCAACTTGCACCCACCCAGTCGACAGAGTTGCCTTGGTCCAGCCATATGTAGCTCCACCTCAGTTCACCCAGCAGCATCCTAGGCTGGGGACTATCATAGAATTCAAGAGAATGGGGCCGAAGGACTTTAAAGGCACTGAGTGTCATGCCCCGATCCCGTAGAATCGTTAGTCGTCCCCCGGGCGTGACCGTCGTGCGGGCCTAGGTTGCGCACCGCACAAGGCTAAGTATTTTTGTTTCGCATAGCGAGCACATATTCAGAGTACGCAGATAATTGAAACACATATTGAAACATGGAAAAGTTCTCTTTTTATTGATAATATGAACATCTATTACAAACTCCTTGAACTGAGTCATAAGGATTGCCTCTATGGGCTTACAAAAGTGTTGACACAAAATGAGATAGCAGTCCTGTACATTACATCCTTACTAAACTCAAAATATAAGACCTTGGGTCAGAACGACTGCCTTGCCACGAAGCTGCATGGTTGCTTGGTGGCTAACTTCTTCTTTAAAAGGCTTCTACTTCAAAATGCTTCAAAGATAGCACGGTCGAGGCGTGCCTACAGCTGGACTGGATTGGGGGTTTGTCTCCTGCTCCTCGCTCGGCTCTCCTTAGCGCGGGGAACCTGTTTCAACGAGGGTCAGTACATCGAAACGTACTGGTGAAGGCAAGCTATCCCAACTATACCAATCAACACGTTGATTTAATGAAGCATGCATATTTGTGGGTTTCTATCTTGCCTTAGTTCATTTTACAGCAAGACATATATATGGAATCATCGAAATAACTCGCCACTGTTCGGTGACATTTACCTGCCCGTCTGAACCACCTGCATATTACTTACCTTGCCTTCCCTGTCAAGAAGACACAAGTTAGTAGCAACAGGTTTAAATATACGAGGGGATCACTGGCACGTTGCCATAATGGACGGGCTAGTCTCAGTACGGAGTGCCGTGCGACGCATAGATCAGGACGTCCCAAGGCATTCCGTCCTATAGCAGGTGACTATCATGAGTTCCGTCAGGATCGGATCGGTGCCGGTGCCCCAGCGACCGTCCGCAGGAACTAAGACCTTGTGCACAAGTTGTCCGTGATCAACGCAGTACACTAAGTTAGCAATCGAGACAAATCAGGGCATATCAGGAGCAGGGCAGTACAGGGCAAGATTTACTTTTGCATAGCCTATCTGTTCAGTTTATGGCATTGAAAATGAGTTCTATACATAGCACAGTTCTAAGAAGAAATATACATTCTAACTTATATTTATGCATATGATGAACATTCCAAACGAGCAAGCATATAAGTAAGTAACCATTCATGAGTTTCATTTGACAAGCAACATTTCCTAAGTCTATTCCCTTATTATCTTGATATCTTTTAGTTATTTACTTGGTATCGTTTGATCGGGGCAAGCACGAACACGAGATTTAGATGTGAAGACTAGCAAGTAGGGCTAGCTAATCGGGTTGGTAGCCACTCACTTCGGTAGTTGGAAGGAAAAGGAAAGAAGTGCTTTAGGCGTCCGCTCGAGCGACGACTACAGCTGGTTCACCTGTATTGACACGAACAGCTGATCAGTACTTCTTCCTCTCTTTCTCTTATCGGAATTGAAGTGCAATCCTAAGAACGAAAGCAATGAAATCCATCGAAACCGTTCAAGAAAAACCCAAGCAAATCCGAAAACCAAATCAAGGCACGAAAGCAACAAGCGACAGCGAAAACTAGGCAACAAAGAATGCAGCGGAGAGGTCCCTCCTGACTCTGCCGCTAAGTCGATCCCGGGGGCACGGTCCACTGAATATGGGAATCGATTCCGAAGAAACAAATCCATAACGAGGACGAGTTCTTGATTCAATCTATCCCGATCGAACGATACCGTCTTGTATTTCTTTGCCGCGCTCCCCGAATAGGGGGAACGGGACACCACATCCTACCCAACTAATTGAAAGTTTCGTCCCGAAACTTAAGGAATAAAACCTACCACTAGGAAATAATGAGGGGAACCTTTCCCTCATATCAGATTCAAGCTCCCAAGTAGATTCTTCGACAGAGTGATTCCGCCAAAGCACGCGCACTAGAGGAACCGAACGGGTCCGAAGCAGCTTTTCTTTTCTATCCAAAATTTGTACCGGCTGTTCTACATACGCCAAGTCGGGCTGAAGGTTCAGTTGTTCCAGGTCTACCACATGGCTCGGGTCGTACACATATTTCCTAAGCTGTGAAACATGGAATATATCGTGTACGTCGGATAGGGATGGTGGTAGAGCAATCTGATACGCAACTGAGGCAACCCGCTTTAGTATTTCGAACGGGCCGACAAATCTTGGACTTAGCTTTCCCTTCGCTCCGAACCTGCTGACCCCTCGCATGGGCGAGACCTTGAGGAATACCCGGTCACCTACTTGAAACTCTAGCGGTCTCTGATGAACATCCGCATAGCTCTTCTGACGACTTTGAGCTATCTTTAATCTGTCCCAAATCAGCCGAACCTTCTGGACGGTCTGCTCCACGAGCTCAGGGCCAAGTACTTGCCGCTCCCTGACTTCGTCCCAACAGATAGGAGATCTATACTTCCGCCCGTATAGCGCCTCATACGGCGCCATTTGAATGCTTGATTGATAGCTATTATTGTAAGCAAATTCGGCTAGAGGTAGATGAAGGTCCCAACTAGTCTTCGTGTCCAAGGCGTAGAGTCGCAGCATGTCTTCGAGGATCTGGTTGACGCGCTCTGTTTGGCCATCGGTTTGTGGATGGTAGGCGGAGCTGAATTTCAACTTCGTCCCCATTGCTGACTGCAGGCTTCCCCAGAAACGTGATATGAATCGACCATCTCGATCGGAGACTATGGTTACGGGCACGCCGTGGAGTCGGACGATTTCGTTGAGATATATCTGAGCCAGGCGGTCGGCACTCCAAGTAGATTTGATAGGCAGAAAGTGAGCTGACTTGGTGAGTCGATCGACGATATCCCAGACTGCATCATGTCCCCGTTGCGTCCTCGGCAAGCCAACAATAAAGTCCATCGTTATATCATCCCATTTCCACTCCGGAATAGCAAGGTTCTGCAGCTCTCCGCCTGGTTTCTGGTGTTCGGCCTTTACTCGTTGACAAGCCATGCAATGCGACACAAACTGCGCCACATCCCGTTTTAAGCCGTGCCACCAAAACGTCGTGCGAAGATCCCGATACATCTTAGTACTACCCGGATGAGAAGTATAACTAGAATAGTGAGCTTCCGTGAGTATCTCTTGTCTGAGGGCCGCGTCGCTTGGAACGCACAGTCTTCCCTTCACTCGAAGCATCCCATCCGTGCTTACCGTAAAGTCGGACGCCTTCCCTGCTGAGATAAGGGCATGAATCTTTTGCAGGAACGGGTCGTCTTTTTGAGCGGTCTTTACTCGTTGTAACAAGTCGAGTTTGAGGTGCAGTTGAGCTACTTGCGCCCACTTTGTGTATCTGATTTTTAAGGTAATGCCCAGTGATTCAAGATCTCGGCGCAGCCTATCATCAATAGCCAAACTTCCTGCAAACACTCGACTCAGTGTGTCAGCTATGACGTTTCCTTTTCCAGGCGTGTATCTGATCGTGAGATCGAAGTCGCTAAGGAGTTCAAGCCATCGCCGCTGTCGAAGATTCAAATCCCTTTGAGTGTACAAGTATTTCAGGCTCTTATGGTCTGTATAGATTTCGCACGGCACGCCATAAAGATAGTGACGCCACAGCTTCAATGCAAATACTACCGCGACAAGTTCGAGATCATGCGTTGGGTAGTTCTGCTCGTGAGGCTTTAGCTGTCTAGACGCGTAGGCTATCACCTTATCGCGCTGCATCAGGACACATCCTAGACCTTTTCCTGAGGCATCACTATATATTTTAAAGTCATCCGGTCCGTTCGGCAGAGTGAGAATTGGGGCAGAGATGAGACGCTGCTTTAACTCCGTAAACGAAGCTTCACAGTCCTCTGTCCAAGTAAACTTCGTACCCTTTCATGTCAACTGAGTTAAGGGCGAAGTAATCCTAGCAAAATTTTGTATAAATCTTCGGTAGTATCCTGCCAGGCCAAGGAAACTTCGGATGTCGCTAGCTGACTCCGGTCGTTTCCACTGCGTGATTGCTTCTATTTTCTTTGGATCAACTGAGATGCCTTCCGAGGAGATGATATGCCCCAAAAATGAGATACTGTCCAGCCAAAATTCTGATTTGCTTAATTTGGCATACAACTTGTGGTCTCGAAGGGTTTGCAGCACCATCCGCAGGTGTCCTGCGTGCTCATCCCTAGTCTTCGAGTACACTAAGATGTCATCGATAAACACCACCACGAATTTATCGATGAAGGGCCTAAAGACACGGTTCATCGTATCCATGAATGCAGCAGGAGCATTCATCAGTCCAAACGGCATCACGGAAAACTCGTAATGGCCGTAGCGGGTTCTGAAAGCAGTCTTGGGTACGTCTTCTGGCTTAATCTTCAGCTGGTGATAACCCGAGCGAAGATCTATTTTTGAAAATACTGCTGCACCCTGTAGTTGATCGAACAAGTCATCAATCCATAGCAGAGGATATTTGTTTCTGATTGTGACCTTGTTCAATTCTCTGTAGTCGATGCAGAGGCGTAGAGTTCCGTCCTTTTTCTTCACAAAGAGCATGGGAGCGCCCCAAGGAGACACGCTCGGACGGATGAACCCGCGATCAAGCAATTCCTGGAGTTGGCGCTTTAATTCATTCAACTCTGCAGGTGCTATTCTGTACGGAGGCTTTGAAATCGGCTGTGTATTTGGAAATGTGTCTATAGTGAATTCAATCTCTCGATCGGGCGGCATGCCGGGTAGTTCGCTCAGAAACACGTCGGGGAACTCCGCCTCAACGGAATTTGGCTCGACGTTTGCGTAGTCCTGCCGCGCGTCCCGAACTGATGCTAGAAATCCCTCGCAGCCTGTGTAGAGCATTCGCCGAGCAGATTTTGTCGAAATCACCATGCAGGCCTTGGTCGCACCGTTCGCTGGACTACTGGTGTAACAGAACACGGCTTCTCCGGGCAGACGGAAAATGACTCGCTTCTCTGCACACTCAATAGTTGCCGCGTACGCGCCTAGCCAGTCCATTCCCAAAATGATATCATAGTCCCGTACATCAAGAACTAAAACATCAAGTGACAGCTTTTTTCCCCCAATACAGATATAACCGCCTAGGCATGCTGAACAGACAGGAATTTTTGTACCAGACGGGGTGCTAACGCTTAAATCTAAATGCAACGGAGTCATTTTAACATTGTTCTCCGTTGCGAAGTTTGTAGAAATAAAGCTATGTGTTGCACCTGAATCAAATAGAACGCGAGCAGGTATATTATTGAAAAGTAAAGTACCTGACACGACGGTATCTGAAGCTAAAGCTTCTTCCCGTGTCATGGTGTAGACTCAGCCTTGAGCTTGATTACGCCCTGGCTGAGGCGCCGCTCGATTTGCCTGAGGAGCCGGAGTCTGTTCTGGTTGTTGCAGTGGACGACGCGGACAGCTGCTAATCTGATGGCCTGGATCACCGCAACGGAGACAAATACAAGGCTAAGTATTTTTGTTTCGCATAGCGAGCACATATTCAGAGTACGCAGATAATTGAAACACATATTGAAACATGAAAAAGTTCTCTTTTTATTGATAATATGAACATCTATTACAAACTCCTTGAACTGAATCATAAGGATTGCCTCTATGGGCTTACAAAAGTGTTGACACAAAATGAGATAGCAGTCCTGTATATTACATCCTTACTAAACTCAAAATATAAGACCTTGGGTCAGAACGACTGCCTTGCCACGAAGCTGCATGGTTGCTTGGTGGCTAACTTCTTCTTTAAAAGGCTTCTACTTCAAAATGCTTCAAAGATAGCACGGTCGAGGCGTGCCTACAGCTGGACTGGATTGGGGGTTTGTCTCCGGCTCCTCGCTCGGCTCTCCTTAGCGCGGGGAACCTGTTTCAACGAGGGTCAGTACATCGAAACGTACTGGTGAAGGCAAGCTATCCCAACTATACCAATCAACACGTTGATTTAATGAAGCATGCATATTTGTGGGTTTCTATCTTGCCTTAGTTCATTTTACAGCAAGACATATATATGGAATCATCGAAATAACTCGCCACCGTTCGGTGATATTTACCTGCCCGTCTGAACCACCTGCATATTACTTACCTTGCCTTCCCTGTCAAGAAGACACAAGTTAGTAGCAACAGGTTTAAATATACGAGGGGATCACTGGCACGTTGCCATAATGGATGGGCTAGTCTCAGTACGGAGTGCCGTACGACGCATAGATCAGGACGTCCCAAGGCATTCCGTCCTATAGTAGGCGACTATCATGAGTTCCGTCCGGATCGGATCGGTGCCCCAGCGACCGTCCGCAGGAACTAAGACCTTGTGCACAAGTTGTCCGTGATCAACGCAGTACACTAAGTTAGCAATCGAGGCAAATCAGGGCATATCAGGAGCAGGGCAGTACAGGGCAAGATTTACTTTTGCATAGCCTATCTGTTCAGTTTATGGCATTGAAAATGAGTTCTATACATAGCACAGTTCTAAGAAGAAATATACATTCTAACTTATATTTATGCATATGATGAACATTCCAAACGAGCAAGCATATAAGTAAGTAACCGTTCATGAGTTTCATTTGACAAGCAATATTTCCCAAGTCTATTCCCTTATTATCTTGATATCTTTTAGTTATTTACTTGGTATCGTTTGATCGGGACAAGCACGAACACGAGATTTAGATGTGAAGACTAGCAAGTAGGGCTAGCTAATCGGGTTGGTAGCCACTCACTTCGGTAGTTGGAAGGAAAAGGAAAGAAGTGCTTTAGGCGTCCGCTCGAGCGACGACTACAGCTGGTTCACCTGTATTGACACGAACAGCTGATCAGTACTTCTTCCTCTCTTTCTCTTATCGGAATTGAAGTGCAGTCCTAAGAACGAAAGCAATGAAATCCATCGAAACCGTTCAAGAAAAATCCAAGCAAATCCGAAAACCAAATCAAGACACGAAAGCAACAAGCGACAGCGAAAACTAGGCAACAAAGAATGCAGCGGAGAGGTCCCTCCTGACTCTGCCGCTAAGTCAATCCCGGGGGCACGGTCCACTGAATATGGGAATCGATTCTGAAGAAACAAATCCATAACGAGGACGAGTTCTTGATTCAATCTATCCCGATCGAACGATACCGTCTTGTATTTCTTAGCCGCGCTCCCCGAATAGGGGGAACGGGGCACCACACTGAGGAGGTTATTTGTGCTGATGATTGGATTAAAGACATTGAGAGGAACCTGCAGCTGGGTAGATTCCAAAGAGATTGCAGGTAGAGGCCGCATGAAGCATGATTTTTGATATCGTATTAACTTGGTTCAGGATGAACCCCAGGATCTCAGTGCCCGGGCTTACTTGGGAAGCATTTAAGGAGCTCTTAAAGAAAAGTTCTTCCCAGATGTGGCTCTGACATCTCTAGAGAGCCAGTTTCAATACCTCATCCAGCGAGGTATGATAGTGGATGAGTATTCAGCTGAGTACTGCAGATTTGGTCACTTCATGGATGGGCAGAATCCCCAAGGGAAGGCCCAATAGTTCAAAAAAGGTCCAAACAGCGAGATTAAATCTCGTACTAGTTGATACCGTACCGCTACATTTGAGGTAATTCTAGCGGAGGCACAGTAAGCACAGGATAATTTGGAGCTCGGATCCAAGCGGATGAGAGATCATTCTGGGGCTAGTAGTAGTGTGGGTCCAGCAATGCGGTCTCACTTTTATCAGCAATAACAGAGCACTTTCAGCAGCAGCCGAGACAGCAGTTTCAGGTACCATTCTGGGCATCGATGCAGTAGGTACATCAGGCCCCGAGGCCAGCACAACATGCCCTATAATTCACTCACTGTGGAAAGATGCAACATACACAGGAGGTCTACAGGAAGAGGCTTAGAGTGCGCCTCTATTATGGGGAGGCAGACCACTTGTTACGAGATTGTGTTCTAGCTCCCGTTCTAGCAGGTCAGGGGGGAGGACAAGCACAAAGAGCACCCACAAGACGACCAGCAGGACAACAGATGGGACCTCCATTACTGCCATAGCAGTAGCGATTCGCTCAACACCAGCAGAAGCAAAGAGGTGCTCAATATCAGGGGCAAGCTTTCGCCATGATGGCCGAGGAGGAGGAGCCAGTCAGAGATATCATCTCAGGTCTAAT
The DNA here is from genome assembly GCA_036927795.1 of Iris macrosiphon. Lineage (NCBI taxonomy): Eukaryota > Viridiplantae > Streptophyta > Magnoliopsida > Asparagales > Iridaceae > Iris > Iris macrosiphon. Next base: position 1,556,526 of record JAYESA010000026.1, on the reverse strand, counting down.
CTATCTTGATTCTTTTCCAGCTCATACTTTATTTGATTCTAGTACTAAAATTGTTTCATATTTGTATCTGTTGCTTTGATACATCATCTTGAGACTGAACCATTGGCGAGGACTTGCAAGAACACGACTAGGGGTGACATTATCCTGGTTAATGATATTTGCAAGGATCAGAGAGTTTCTCTGGCAGCCGAGTGTTGAGCCCATGTCTAATCATAATGTCACTTACGAGCTATGATATAGTACTCGGGATGGATTAGTTGAGTAGGCATCATGCTAGTATTGATTGTCGTGGAGGTAGAGTTTTATTTCAGAAGACAGTAGAGCCAGAGTTTGACTTTGCCAGAAGAGCAGTAGATCAGAGTGAGGGAGTCTTCCCTGGAGCTTCGATGGAAGAGCAGGAGCTGCCACATCTATTGTTCGTAGAATTTATGGATGTCTTTCCGGAGGAATTATCGAATTTGCCGCAAAGCCGCTGTAGAAGCATAAAAAATACGCTGGATAGCTATACGCAGCATGTTGATGCAGGGCAGCGTAAACAGAGGACCTCAGAGCCATCAACGTGCAACAGAGCTTTTCTGTTGAGCACAGCATAAAATATAAGCTCAAGGACCATCCGCATAATGTAGTATGTCCAGGCTGCTTCAGCGTAAAAAGGGTGCTACATCGCCTTTATGGCGTAAAACTCATCCGCTTTCAATGCAGCATTGAAGTATACGAGGAATGCTTCGTATTCTTCAAAATGAACCTGTTAGATCATGCAATAAACCTGATGTTTGGACTCCTGACAAAGAGTACTGCACGACTACCCAGGCGACGGCTATAATGATGGCACGGCACAGCAACCCTGACTGTCATTTACTGCCATTTCCTTGGCGTAAACTGCTTTTATGCATACAAAGGAATACGCTGCCTAGTTTTACACAGGCAGATGTGAGCTGTTTATGCTCCACAGAAGACAAACAGGCTGCCACGTCAAAAGCTGCCCTTCGTACAGGGCTCGAGATACGACTCTGCATTTAATGCGCAGAGTGATGATAGAACTCGAGGCACGTCTCTGCGTTTAATGCGCAGAAGGGTGGCAGACCTTCAAAATATGCCTCTCCATTTAATGTGCAGGATAATGGTGGATCTCTGCATTTAATGCATGAAATTTGATTAATGACACCGAACCGTCGTTTAGTGACATCCCCTTTGCGTAAACTTCTTCTACGTATACAAGGGAATATACTGCCTAGTTTTACACAGGCAGACGTGGGCTTCTTACGCTCCGCAGAAGGCAAACAGACTGCCATATCATCAGTTGCTCTTAGTACAGGGTTCGAGGCGCGTATCTGCATTTAATGTACGGAATAATGGCAAATCTTCGAGACACGCCTCTACATTTAATACGCAGGATGGGGGCAGATCTCTGCATTTAATGCGAGATATTTGATTATATCTCCAAAAGCTGTAATCTCGGCTAAAACGTCCACATCATCTCGGATTCTACGCCCACTCGGCCTCTATGCCAACTCGGCCTCTATGCCCACTCGGCTCCTACGCCTACTCGGCTTCTATGCCTACTTGGCTTCTATGTCATGGTGACAGTTATTGGCTTCTACGCTAACCTCTTCTACACAAAGGATAACTACCTACGTGGCTTCTACGCCATGATCTTCGCAGCAGTTATACGCGTTGTCTCTTAATTGACACGCATCACACGCTCATTCAAAAGGTCATCTATGCGCGGGCAATGGTTATCGTAACCATCGTGTAAAAGGTGCTGTACTTTCCACTACTCGATTTCTACACCGACTGAGTGGTCACTGTCACTAAAACTCTATAAATAGAGACCTATATCAATAGAGGTCGAGGTCGCAGATTGAAGGTCGACAACTAGGAGAAAAATTGGTCGAGAAATTGGTCCAAAAATCCAGTATCTGATCCAAGGTCGATATTTGGTCACGGATTTCAAGAGAGAAGAATCCAGAGCTCAGGCAAAGGGTAGGGATCGACGACTTTGACATCGAGCATCCACTCTCTTTAGCAACCTTCGAAGCTGCTTACTGTCTTCTACGGCACTTCTTCATCATCGTGTGGTCCAAGGGACAAAGTGATCGACTGCAGATCAGACTCTTATAGCAATATTTATCTAGATTAAAAAATTGTACTCAACATCCTCGTATAGGATTAATTATACTGTTTGTTTGTAAACATAAAGAGCGGGTTTTCGTATAAAGCCTCATTTCCATATCTTTCGTTTATTTTATCAAACAACAGCCGTGATATTAAGTTCTCTATATATTTGGTGCCAGGCGTAGAGCCGATATCATAGCACATCTATAGGGTCAACAACAGTGAACTGGCAGAGTTGAAGAAGCAGGTAGATGAGATACAAGATAAAGGCTTCATCAGGTCTAGTTTATCACCATGTGGTGCTCCAAAATTGTTTGTACTGAAGAAGGATGGGTTGGTACTTATGTGTATTGACTATAGGGCTCTCAACAATCTTGCTATCAAGAAAAAATACCCATTGCCACGGATTGATGACCTGTTTGATTAGTTGAGTGAAGCAAAGGTGTTCTTGAAGATAGACTTGAGGTCGGGGTACCACCAGGTGAAAGTGCAGAAGAAAGACATTCTGAAGAAGCTTTCTAGACTCGGTATGGGCAGTTTAAGTTCTTGGTGATACCGTTTGGGTTAACTAATACCCCGATGATATTCATGAATCTGATAAATAATGTGTTCAATCAGTACTTTGATCAGTTTGTGGTGTTATTCAATGATGATATATTGATTTATTCGAAGACCCCGGAGGAGCATGAGTAGCACCTGAGGATAGTTCTGGAGACCCTCAGGATGGAGAACATGTATGGCAAGATTTAGAAGTATGAGTTCTTCCTTGATAAGGTTAAACTTCTCAGGCATGTGATTACATGAGATAGAATCTCAGTAGACCAGATGATGATATCAGCATATTGAGTCGTGGTCTACCCCGAGTTTATTGGTGGAGATCAGGAGCTTTCTTGGATTGGCAGGCTATTATCGAAGATTTATTCAGGATTTTTCTAGTATTGTTGAGCCGATGACTAGGCTAACTAGGAAATACATGGAGTTCGTCTATACGAAGGAATGTCAGGCCACATTTGAGGAGCTGAAGAAGAGGTTGACTTCGGCTCCAGTATTGACGTTGCAATCAGGGATAAGAGAATTTTTCATATATAGTAATGCTTCGGATAAGGGTTTGGGATGTGTGTTACAGCAGAACGGAAAGGTGACTGCCTATGCTTCCAAGCAATTATGCCCTCATGACAAGAATTATCCTACCCATGACTTGGAGTTAATAGCAGTCATCTTTGCTCTAAAGCTGTAGAAACACTACTTGTATGGAGAGCGTGTAGAGATATTTACTAACCACAAGAGCTTGAAGTATGTCTTTACACAGAAAGAGCTCAACATGAGACAGTGACGATAGTTGGAGTTGATGAAGGAATTTGACATTTTTTATAGTACCATCCAGGGAAGGCCAATGTAGTCATTTATATCTTAAGCAGGTACCCAATGGCAATGTACTTGACCAGGGATAGATATTTATTGGCCGATCATTGTAGCTTAGGTATAGAGTTGCTAGTTCCTGGAGTCACAGCACAAATGTAAGGACTTCAGGTACAGTCAGAGTTGATGGACCGAATTAGAGCCACATAATTCGAGGATGAGTCTCTGAGGAGCATCAGAGCGCAGGTCAGGATAGGATTGACAGAGGACTTCATTATTGTAGAGGATGGATCATTACGGCACGGTACCCGATTGTGTGTGCCGAGTGGAGCTATTGTACGAGGATGTTCTTCAGGAGGCTCGTCGATCTTAGTACTCTTTGCATCCAGGTGCCAACAAGATGTATAGAGAAATGAGAGAGCATATTTAGTAGTATGGTATAAAGTGGAAGGTGGCAAGCTTCATTTCCAGATGTCTGGTATCACGCAGGTAAAGACTGAAAGACAGAGAACGGGTGGTTTGCTTCATCCTTTATCCATTTCAGAGTAGAAGTGGGACTATGTGATGATGGATTTTGTATCAGGGCTTCCACGTTCTCTACGAGATAAAGAGGCAATTTGGGTTATCGTTGACAGGTTGACCAAATCGGCCTACTTCTTGCCATTTAAAGTTGGTACGTCTATGGAGAAGCTCGCAGAGATGTATGTGCGACAGAAGGTCAGATTGCTTGGAGTTCCTGTGAGCATCATCTCTGACTGGGATGGTCTCTTCACATCCCACTTCAGGAGGAGTTTACAGGCTAGCTTGGGCACCCAGCTCAAGTTTAGTACAATATCACCCTCAGATAGACAGACAGTCGGAGAGGGCTATTCAGACTCTCGAGGATATGCTTCATACTTGTGTTTTAGATTTTGGAGGCTCTTGGGAGGATCACCTTCACCTGGTAGGGTTTGCTTATAACAACAGCTACCAGGCCAGTATCGAGATATCACCATTTGAGGCACTGTATGGACGAAGATGTCGAACTCTATTATCATTGGATGATGTTGGTGAGAGAGCCGTATTGGGACCAGAGATGGTCGTGGAGGCAGTACAAAAGGTGAAGCTTATCAGGGATAGACTTCGGGTGGCGAAGGAGAGACAGCGACTTTGGGCCGATAGCCACCGGAGACCTTTGGAGTTTGAGGTATAGAATTTGTTTGTATTGCTTGTGATTATTTTATTTTAGATAGAGCACTAAGGGTGTATTTTGTGTTAGGTTGGCGATATGGTGTTCTTGAGGATTTTGGTGACACGGGACACGATTCTCTTTAGAGAAGGAGGGAAGCTTAGTCCACGGTACATCAGATCTTTCGGTGTTCATGAGAGGGTCAGTACAGTGGCCTACAAGATAGACTTGTCATTCGTACTAGAGGGAGTGCCCAAACTATTCCATGTATCGCAGTTGGGATGGTATGTAGCAGATTCTAGCCATGTATTGGATCACTCGGAGATCCAGGTAGGGCTGACTCCCAGTTATCTAGAGCAGCCAGTGGAGATTCTTGATCGCAGGGAGAAGGTGCTGAGGAACCAGACGATTCCCTTGGTACATGTCGTACGGAGGAATCACTCTCTAGGAGAGTCTCCCTGAGAGAGGGAAGCCGAGATGCGCGAGCGATACCCTTATCTTTTTTGCCGTGAGGTAATTCCTTTTTGCTTATTGTGATTGCTTGTTGTAGTTAGTTCTTCGTTAAATTTTGAGTACAAAATTTTTCTACGGAGGATAGACCTGTCTCCCTCAATTTTCCAAATGAGGGTAATTTAGTCAAATTGCATATAATTATTTTTAGAGATTAATATTTATTTTTATTGTGATAATAATTAATTAGTGATTGTGCTAATTATTTATTAATTAGAGAACTAGCCTATTAGTTAGATTTGACACTTGTGAATCTAATTAGATTTGTCATGACAAATAATGAGCCCAACATGGACCAAGCCCAATAAACCCATTCACACTAATTAATTAGGAGTATTAGCTTAATTTACATTAGTGTAGAAACTTTCTAAAATATCCATCCTTAATTATTTCTCATAATTCATCTTTAAAGGACAAATGGCACTTTAGCATGTAAATTGAGGAAGGCGGAAGGGGTTGTCCACACATAAGCGGGTCTCCTCTCTCTTTCCTGTTCATTTGCATTTACTTTAGATCTCAATTTTAGATCCCCAATTTCTCACATTCCCTCCATCAATTTCTTTCTCAATTCCTTCATATTTCCTTGCATTTTTATTCCTCAAGGAGCTTTGCATCTTGGAGAAACAAGGAGCACAAGAAGGAGGATCATTGGTGGAGAGATCATGTCTGAATCATGTCTATTGTGCATTTCATTAAAAATCTATCTTCCAATTGGTAAATTTTAAATTTCCCTTCAGTCTAGCAGCTAAATTATGCAATTGACTCTTAAGAACACCCCAATGGCATAGGACTACCTATAAGAATAAGTTATAGGCTAATTAGTGGTGTATTATGATTTCTACATGTTGGTTTGTGTGTATTTTGGGGGAATTACGAGATTGACACCTCAAGTATGTGTCAAGATGCTAATTTAGTCTAATTAGACTTAGATTAGGTTGGGATACTAGATATATGTCCATAATTAGACAAGAGTAGGCCGTATCACTATACGGTGTGATACCGTGTCATACGGAGCCCTATTTTGGGTGTTTGGTGCAATTACTCCATAATCTCATTGTAGCAAGCTATTTTAGTTGTATTATGATGTATATGTGTGTGTGTATATATATATATATATATATATATATATATATATATATAAATGATTATTGTGGCACAATAAGGGTTTTGGTATCTCTAATTGATGGTATCATAATATATATATATATATATATGTATATATATATATTATTGTATGTGTGTGTGTGTGTGTTGCTCGAGTATAAGAGGGAGTTGTGTGCATTGCTTTGTGTGGGCAGTGGTCGAGTGGTGAATGTCATATGCACACATTTGTCTAGTGGACAGGCGGTGTGCAAGAAGTAGGTACTGCACTAGGTAGTGCATGTGCACTGTATTGCAACTAGACTTAGTTGCAATGCTTGCAACAAGATGGACAAGTAAGGAACTTACCATGGAAGAGTAGGGAAAGCTTGGACAGTTGCAGCTATGTAATTGGCACCTTGCGGTGCTGCTGATTTGAGGGGTCGGGTATCCTTACAAGAGTAGAATAGCAGTAGTTTTCAGTTTTATAAGTTGTTTGGACTGCAACAAATGTTTCACAATAACAAGCAGGAAGAACAACTGTATGCAGTGCCTTGGTACTATAGGGAAGAGCTAAAGTAGGCTTGTGGGGGGTACTCAAGTTATAGTAGCAGTTGGCTGCTACTATTTTGTTGTTGTTATTAGTGTGACAAGTTAGTTCAGTAAACTAAAAAGAAATGGATATATGGGGGTAATACATTGCTGCAGGAAGTAAAGTCCAAGTTGGACTTATTTATAAATAATTGTTTATGATGCTCGATTAAGGGCAGCTGATATTGTAGGTGTATCGGGTTATATCAACAAGTCAGTGTAGGAGTGAGGTTCTGATACACAAGTCAGTGTAGGAGTGAGATTCTGATATACAAGCCAGTATAGGAGTGAGGTGTTATACTGGGGAAATGTGATTGAATCTGAAAGTGCAAGTGTGGGGTTGGTGTTAAACTGATTTTAGTTCATCAATTCTCAGTTGAGTAGGTTAGTTCAGATATAGCTTATAGTTAAAGCATTGATATCAGTTGTAGTTAGTATATATATATATATATATATACATATATATATATATATATATATATATATATATATATATTATATATATATATATAAGTGATGTCAGTTAATATAGATCAGTGATGTCAGTCTATGTCAAGTAAGTACCTTTATCAGGTAGAATAAGTTATTGGAACCAGTTAGTATCAATTGGTTTGTATTAGTTAGTATATTAGATAAGGAGTTATCTAATAAAGTATTGGTTAGTTTAGTTGGTGTCAGTTAGTTATCAACAAGTATCTGTTAGTGTATTAAGAATTAGTAAGATACTAGTATCATTTCTAGGTTAGTTAGATAATTATACACTAGTTAGTGTATATATATACATGAGTAATGACCATATCCTTTAGGATTGAGCTAGTATTAACTAGTTAGTAAGCAATATAGACTCATACCATAGTGTGGACCTAGTATGACTTAGTTGAACTCGAATGACTTGGAAATTAAACTAGAAAGCATATTAGTGAATCATTTTACTCATTTATACCCTTTACACCATTTAACATGATATTTTCTAAATAGGTGTGCGTGACACCAGCTTAGAGACCGAGTGACATCATTTTATCCTGAAAGAGGCGAGTACATTCTCTGATAGTTTTCTTATTTGATAGTCTCTATTTTTTATGTATTTAGTATTAAAATATTTGATTCATGATACGATGTTTACACAGATTGGTATACGTAGATCCTTGTCATGAGATGTTATTATCGTGATAACTCAGTGATCACCGTGTCGTATTTTATGATTATTCAGTGATTACCGTAATATCTTTATGATTATATAGACCATGATTATAGTGCATGATATGATAGACCGTGCATTATGATATACATATTATAACGTGTCGTGATATAGATTCATGTACTAGTCGGGGATTAGAGAAATATTAGGTAGATATGTGATCATACCTTATAGTCCATGTAGCCCGTGATAGTTAGTAGATCATGCAACTCATGTGTGATCACGCTAGCTCACCTTTTATATATAGCCCGTGTTAGGCCCAAGCCAATCACATTATCTTACTAATATTTTAAGGCACATTCATTATTATTGTTTCTTTTATTCCAGTATATTACATTATTGTTCATAATCATATTGTTCTCAGTTCTTGCCATTATTTACTATGATACTATTATTCATGATATCTGTTAGTTCAGTTACTTCTATCATGTATTTTTATTGCTATTATTGTTTTATAGTTTTTATCAATTATTGAAACTACTATTGGGTTGTACTTCACTCCAATCCTGACTGGATATTTTTTTCAGATGATCATTAGAGGACTGGTGTCCTACATATTACGGACCGCATGATGGTGAGACAGTTGAGCCAGTACCCGTAGAGCCCCTTGAGATAGTACAGCCAACTAAAGATACTTTAATTTTTTATTATGAGTTATATTTAATTTTTGTAGACTTTATGGTATGTATTATTATTTTGTGACTTATTTTAAGATTTGACTCGTATTGAGACTCTTGCATTTCTTTTACTTCTAATCCATATCGTGTCATTCTTCCTCTAGTTTGATATTGTGATTGAGTATTGATTATTATTTATCACACATTATATTATTCATCCAATTGGAGTTGAGATGACATGACATGTACCTTATATAAATTATGATACATGTGTAGATAGTTATGTTGACCCAGACAACGTTCAACCGCTGACGCTGCGATGTAGGTTGGACATACCCACGTACAAGTTCCCCTACACCGAATGCGGATCATGACAATAGACAGCCATGATGCTGCAACACCTACGATGGATCCAGCTCCTTCGACGGCATTAATGGGTCATCCATCTCCTTCGACGGCTCCTCCTACTGCTCCATCTTTCGTTGCTCCTGTTGATCTAGAGGATATTTGTCACGACCCGCACCCGGTTTAGGGGCACGAGAGCGTGGGTACGTCCAGCCTACGCCGCAGCATCGGCGGTAGAACGCTGTCTAGGTCAAGTGCTATCTAAACAATCTCACGCTAGTATCCAACTCCATAAGGAGACGTGGATATCATAAAATAAATCTAGAAATACTCAATCACAACTACAGCACGATAGGAAATGAAGAAATAAAAGAATACAACACAAGTCTAATGACACAATAATCATACCTGCAATCATTAACTTCCAATCTCCAAGTGTGTCGGAAACCAGTCTACTAAGGTCACAGTCTGGAAAAAATATTTTCCAGTCAGGAAGGAGCAAAGTACATCTCTAAATAGCAGTTCTATATAAATGACATAAACTATGTAGCAGTTCTAGATGGAAATATATCAGATGCATGTATAGGTACGAGAAAATGTACAATGAGAGAAAATACTGGAAATACTGTAAGTAAATGCAGGAAAGAAACATTATGTCCATGAGCAAGAGTTCTATGACTAAGTGTGTGAGTACTAGCTTTAATATGTGATCGGCTTGGGAACTTGATCAGGCTGGTTACATGTGATTAGCTATGATTCATGGAAGGTCAGGCTAACCGTTGGTTAGCTATGATGCATGGAGAGGTCAGGCTAACCACACGTAACAGCTATGAGGCATGGAGATGGTCAGGCCACACCCGACGTGAGATGTGGGGTGAGCTATGATGCATGGAAAGTTGGGTATGATCACATATCTACACTAAAATACTCCCCAAACCCCCGACTGGTATAGTAGATCCAATCATGGTACGCTATGGCACGGGATTCCCTAGGAAGGTAGCAAATCTCCCCGGGAATCAGTGTCTGTACATGCACAAGATAACAAGGAAAACAAGTCTCGTACAAGCTACACCATGAATAAGGAATAACATCTCATGACGAGATCCGTGTATACCAATCCGTGTAACCAATGTGTCGAGAACATGGATATTTACACTAGATACAGTGAACATAGGAGATATCATAAATTAGAAACTAATCAGAGAATGTACTTGCCTTGGGTCCTTAGCTGGTAAAACCAATGTCCTGTTCCAGAGTATCCCCTGGGTAAACCAACAGTCCTATAAACATAACACAAGCAAACCACATTTGCATCAGATGCTACACTAACACAGTCAAAATACTGGTCTCAGGGCCATGTCAGGCAGGGCACTAGTCAACTAGGGTCATCCAGTAGGGACACGTATATAATATACATTTACACTCCAAGTACATACCAATAAACGTATATAATATATATATAAGTGTCTCTTATTATTTGTACAAAATACGTATATGTGTATATACACTAATAGATGTTTATAAATATATATTTTATACCAAAATACATATTTGTATATTTATATATCAATCAAATATTTTTATACATATTACATAATTAAACTATAAACAATAAAACTGATATGCATATATATATATTACCAACTTATTATAGGAAATTACTAAACTAATTAATAACAAGTTACATAAATTTCCAAACTAATTACAAATTAACTAAACTAATTTAACTAAACAATTTAAATGTTATTAAACTAATTATATAATTTACTAGACTAATACATATTAATATAACCAATTTACATAACTAATTACATTAATTAAACTAATTATATAATTAACTAATTATATATACTAAACTAATGTTGTAATTTAATAAACTAATTGTTTAATAATTTAACTACTGATTAATTAATAATTACTGATTGATGAATTAATTAACTGATAAAAACTAACTGATTAAGATTAATTAACTGATTAATCAGACTAATTAACCAATCTAATTTTACTAACTAATCTAATATATACTAAACTGATTTTTATAATTTAATTAAACTAATTGATTACTAATTAACCACTGATTAATAATTAACTAAACTAATTACATGAATTTAATTAACTAACTAATCATATTTAACTTAAACTAATTAAATGCATAACAAATTAACTAATACAAATTAATTATTCTAATTATCAATTACTAATCTAATATAATTAACAACTAATAAATCTTCTAATTAAAACTAACCATAACTAATTTAATTAACTCCTCCAGTACAAATCGAGAAAGGGAAGAGGGAAAGGGGCTTACGGCTGGGGTTTTCCGGCGAGGTCGGCCGGCCAGGGCGTCGGCGTCGGCGTTCGTGCTCGGCGGATCTGCTCGAGGCGTAGCGGCGGCTTCGAGGCGGTGCTCGGCTCGAGGGGAGGCGGCTCGGCGCTCGAGAATGGCTGCGTCTGGTCGAGGAGCGGCGGCTTTGACTCGGCGATGGCGGCTTCGAGGGCAGGGCGGCTTCGACGAGGGCTCGACGCGGTCTGGGCGTTCACCGGCGGCGGATCTTCTCGGTTCCAGGCGGCGCTCTGCCCGAGGGGCGGACGCTCTGTCCGAGGAAGCGGGCTCTTCGAGGCAGCGGCGGTCGACGACTCAGCGGCGGTGGCGGTCACCGGTCGAAGGTCGGCGGATCTCGACGGCGGGCGCTCTGATCAAGACGGCGGGCTCGGCGCTTCTCTGGAGCAGCGGTGCAGGCGGCCACCGGCGTTCGACGACGACGAGGAGGACTCCGTCGCCGGCGGCAGCGGGATCTGGGTTAGGGTTAGGTTCTGTGTCGGGGTTTGGGTACGTGTCCGGTCTGGACACGAGGGTTGCTATACTGTGGACGTGTCCGGGTCTGCCGGACACGGGGATGCTGTGTACAGTGGTGGATGTGGAGGTGGTGTCCGGGTGTGTCGGACACGGAAAAGCTGGTTGTAAACTGTAATAACTGGACACAGAAAATGAATGGATACGGTGGGACACCCGGGGTCGGACCCGAGGCCATCACGGCTGACACGGATGCTGGACACACGGACACGAGCACACAAAATGGTGATGGATTTGGCTTGTGGGAATTTGTGGAGGCTATCTAGAAATTTGGAGATTAGGGTTTCTTGGGAAATGTGAGAATGAGAACTTAAATAGGGAGAAGGGTGTGGGATAAAGGGTTGCGGGTTGGCCCAATAATGAATGGCCCAGAATTAAATATAAAAAAAAGGTTTCTCATGTGGGAAAAATGAGGGTGTGGGCTAGTTAATAGGAAATGGAAATTTGAAAAAAATAAAGATTATATTTTCAGAAATATTTTTAGGAAAGCTAGCAAATTTTCAATTTGCTACTAATTAATACCTTTTGCAAAATCTTAGAAAGTATGACATTTATTTTATTTACTATCCCAAAAATTTATTTTACTTTATGAACTAGTCTTTTAAATAACTATTTAGTTAAAACAATAATTTTATGATTCAAGCCAATAAATATTTGAAACTAGAAATATATATATTATTATTTATGTACTTATTTTATAAGAAAGCGATATTTATGAAAAAAATGATTTTTATACAAGATTTTTAAATTACCTTCTAAAATCAAACATCGTTCAAAATCAACTAAAAATTTCAAGGAGAAATATTTTATAAAACTCAATATATTAAAATGAATTAAAATCTAATTATTTTGGAAATTGGAAATAGGAGGTTACAAGTCTATCCACCTTAGAAAAATTTCGTCCTCGAAATTTTAGGGAGGACTAGGATAGAAAATTTTTGTTGTTCATAATGATGAATATATCATTGAAGAAAATATTTCTATAAGGAGAATATTTACCAAACAGCAGAAAACATGAAGAAAAAGAAAATATGGTTTAAGATAGGAGTAACTTGAAGGAATCATGGCTCGGCCTTGAATCCTCTAGAAAGTTTTAGGTTTGGGAAGTAGACACGATCACAAAAACAGATAATTTGAATAATGCACGTTACCTTTTCAAAGTAACTAAACCAAGGAAGACCCAGTATAATGAATGATATAGACATGAAAGTTATGGCTAATTCGAAAGATACGGTCGGCAATTTGATTTAAGAAAATTAAATACATCCTTCAGAATGTAATCAAGAGACATCTAATTGCCTCTCTTAATTTCTAGAAAAAAAGTCTTTACTACCATCTGAAAATAATCCTTCCTTTTTATCCTCGTTCATTTTACTTTTCTCAATCTTGTGATTCATCATTAACTAACATTTATAAAAGTTCCAAATTCCACAACTTTATTAGATTAGATCTTAGAATTTCTGAATCAAAAGCCTTATCATCAAATTCGAGTTGTTTATCTTAACATCAACTATACCTCGATTATTTTCTTCGATTTCAAATGTTACTGTCATGGTCAAGATTTTAATTTAAATCACAACCTCAATATACCATGATCTTACCTTACGACCTTCAATTTTATGATCCCATAATCAATTATATTATAATCTTCTTTACCATGAGCTTCATTTCATTCCATATTTCTTTATCCGTATGTATAATGTTTCCAAAATTTGAACTAATATTTTTTTTTCATCCACTGAATTTATTATCCCAAATGTAAAATTTTTTTTTTTTTTTTTTTTACTACTCAAATCCTCAATATTTTAATTGAATTACAGTCGTATCATAATCTCCTCAAATTTCTTAAATTTTTAATAATCAATTCAATCACATCAAGACCTCCTTAAAATTAATAAATCCTCAAATTTTTTGGCTCTGTGAATTTCTTAATTCTCCCTTTAAGTAAATGGTTGTCCTCGAATTTCAATCATACCTCAATTTTCATAAAATCAATGATCCATCAACTCCGTTATAACAACCCCTAAATTCTTTATTTAATTTAAATGCTTCCACAAATTTAATCCTCTTGTCTCTTTTTGTCAGTCATAACCTCGTCATAGATCTTTGCTACGGTCAAAACCCTCAACAATCAAGTCTAAGAGAATTCTACCTACAACCATACAACAGGCAACCTAAGGGAAATATGTATGATCATGGTGTCTTTTGTCATGGTATTGCAGTCTCTGTATCAGGGGTACTACTAACTACATTATAACAAGAACTCATGTATACAGCTACGGTACTAAGGTATCAATCAATCAGAAGACAACAAGAACATGAGGAAAGAAAAGAAAGAACCTGCTTAATATATACTTGCACTATCTTCTAACAAACACTTAACTCTAGCACACTAACAATTTCCTATTCATGTACACTGGTACCCATATCAACTAATCATATATTAATATTCATACCTCTCATCTACCAAAAATTAATCCTCAAAATAATTGTCAAGGTTTAACTTCCCGATCAACTTAAAATAAAATGAATATACCTCCTCAAAATTAGATACTTCACATCGAAATAAAATTTAATCACTTCTAAAATCTTTGTAGCCTTAACTATGTTTATTGAATCAAATTTAAATCCTCAATATTTTAACAACATAAAATCTCAACTCCTTAAAAATTCTGAAAATTTAAAATTCATTTCCACCCTTTTAATTTATAATTCCTCAATGTACATATCAGTGCTCACGGTCTCTGATACTCAAGGTGCACTCAATACCTATATTGTCTAGAACTGTGTACTAAATTTGTACTACCCGAATCACTTGCACTATTACCTCCAATGATCAAGGTTACCATCAACTGTGTTTTCTTTCATAATTTCAATTTATGTCAACTGGTATATCATCTAATTATCATCACACCGAGTGCTTACTATTACTAGCACCATCTCCAATAATCCTTGATATAGAATCATCGGCACTCTTGGTATTATATCACTAGCTGCATTAATGGATTATCTCATCAGCTCATTAGACTCATGATCACCTGTATCCTCTATAACACTCATGTTTCTTTACTCTCATGGGTATGTGTATGGTTCCTCATCTCGATGGTTGTATATGTATTTCCTTCAATCCTTTAAAGCCTATTAAACTAATCCGTGATACGCTTCACAACTTCCATTACAAATCCTGATATTTCTCTACTTATGACATCTCATTAAATCCTTTATACATATACATTTCTTTACCTTTAACACTTCCGATATCAATCATCCAATTGGACATCATGCTCCATAATCCTTAACACAATTCCCGGATACTTAATTGTTTACATAGATCACTCAATTACATTATCATGATTATCCAGGACGGGTAATTGGCTCTGATACTAACTCTGAGAACTATCACTGATACTCTATACTCTCCTTAACTCTCAGTCTCTAATGACACCACTCCTAGAATCATTGGTACAAGGTACTATACTAAGGGCTAACTCTAGATTATAGCCTACTGCTCACATGTCCAACTAAGAAACACTTACAACTCACTAGCAACACAGTCAATACTAATACAAGACACAACAAAATTACAAGCCACTAATTATCATACTTAACAAGAAATCCTCAAGGAATAGGAGCCCAAAGACTGAATTGAGGACAGAAGGTATCTTTACTGCTAGTAAAGAAAGAAGTGGTGGAACAAAGTCCGGGAATAACAGAAATAGATAAGTCTTGAGATGATATTTTAAGAACCAATTTAGGATACAACCTGATAATCATACACGTCTGTCTGAAATCATGACACTCAGAATCCTCGCCACGCCAGTAAGCATAGATGCGATAAACGATAGGTTTCGTAACTAAGGTATGCACTCTATAATCATGTCGTCTAGAATCTTCGCCACGCCAACCGGTATGGCTGCGAAAGACTCTAAGCTTCATAACTATAGTATGTACATCCAAGTCAGGTCCCTACGTTCTCGTCACCACAGCTAATATGGCTGCGATAAATTCTAGGTTCCATAACCAAAGTAGACGTTTTACCTTCCTCACTGTCCTCATCAATATATGTCATCAGATGATACCATAAATCCTAGTCCGTAAAAATTCATCTCAATTTGAAATCAACTCAACAACGATACTAGGAATTAAAGTTAACAACTGGTCAACAAGAATCAAACTCAACAATGATACCAAGATTTTAATTTAAAAACTGCTCAACAAGAATCAAGTTCAGTAGCAACAAGCGAGAGCGGGCGGAAACAAGGAAAAGTTAAATTGGAAATAAGATTGTCATGGGGTCATCCCAGGAAATCTTTCAAGAATTTGTGATTGAGTATCCTCTCTCATCCTAGTATCCTATGTCCTATATTCTACAGCAGGCACGTAGTAGTACAACTATAACGTCGCACCACCACGACATCGCACAACTTGCGAAGTGAGACCTGCATGGGCCACCACTAAAAACGTGTCACGACCCGCACCCGGTTTAGGGGCACGAGAGCGTGGGTACGTCCAGCCTACGCCGCAGCATCGGCGGTAGAACGCTGTCTAGGTCAAGTGCTATCTAAACAATCTCACGCTAGTATCCAACTCCATAAGGAGACGTGGATATCATAAAATAAATCTAGAAATACTCAATCACAACTACAGCACGATAGGAAATGAAGAAATAAAAGAATACAACACAAGTCTAATGACACAATAATCATACCTGCAATCATTAACTTCCAATCCCCAAGTGTGTCGGAAACTAGTCTACTAAGGTCACAGTCTGGAAAAAATATTTTCCAGTCAGGAAGGAGCAAAGTACATCTCTAAATAGCAGTTCTATATAAATGACATAAACTATGTAGCAGTTCTAGATGGAAATATATCAGATGCATGTATAGGTACGAGAAAATGTACAATGAGAGAAAATACTGGAAATACTGTAAGTAAATGCAGGAAAGAAACATTATGTCCATGAGCAAGAGTTCTATGACTAAGTGTGTGAGTACTAGCTTTAATATGTGATCGGCTTGGGAACTTGATCAGGCTGGTTACATGTGATTAGCTATGATTCATGGAAGGTCAGGCTAACCGTTGGTTAGCTATGATGCATGGAGAGGTCAGGCTAATCACACGTAACAGCTATGAGGCATGGAGATGGTCAGGCCACACCCGACGTGAGATGTGGGGTGAGCTATGATGCATGAAAAGTTGGGTATGATCACATATCTACACTAAAATACTCCCCAAACCCCCGACTGGTATAGTAGATCCAATCATGGTACGCTATGGCACGGGATTCCCTACGAAGGTAGCAAATCTCCCCGGGAATCAGTGTCTGTACATGCACAAGATAACAAGAAAAACAAGTCTCGTACAAGCTACACCATGAATAAGGAATAACATCTCATGACGAGATTCGTGTATACCAATCCGTGTAACCAATGTGTCGAGAACATGGATATTTACACTAGATACAGTGAACATAGGAGATATCATAAATTAGAAACTAATCAGAGAATGTACTTGCCTTGGGTCCTTAGCTGGTAAAACCAATGTCCTGTTCCAGAGTATCCCCTGGGTAAACCAACAGTCCTATAAACATAACACAAGCAAACCACATTTGCATCAGATGCTACACTAACACAGTCAAAATACTGGTCTCAGGGCCATGTCAGGCAGGGCACTAGTCAACTAGGGTCATCCAGTAGGGACACGTATATAATATACATTTACACTCCAAGTACATACCAATAAACGTATATAATATATATATAAGTGTCTCTTATTATTTGTACAAAATACGTATATGTGTATATACACTAATAGATGTTTATAAATATATATTTTATACCAAAATACATATTTGTATATTTATATATCAATCCAATATTTTTATACATATTACATAATTAAACTATAAACAATAAAACTGATATGCATATATATATATATTACCAACTTATTATAGGAAATTACTAAACTAATTAATAACAAGTTACATAAATTTCCAAACTAATTACAAATTAACTAAACTAATTTAACTAAACAATTTAAATGTTATTAAACTAATTATATAATTTACTAGACTAATACATATTAATATAACCAATTTACATAACTAATTACATTAATTAAACTAATTATATAATTAACTAATTATATATACTAAACTAATGTTGTAATTTAATAAACTAATTGTTTAATAATTTAACTACTGATTAATTAATAATTACTGATTGATGAATTAATTAACTGATAAAAACTAACTGATTAAGATTAATTAACTGATTAATCAGACTAATTAACCAATCTAATTTTACTAACTAATCTAATATATACTAAACTGATTTTTATAATTTAATTAAACTAATTGATTACTAATTAACCACTGATTAATAATTAACTAAACTAATTACATGAATTTAATTAACTAACTAATCATATTTAACTTAAACTAATTAAATGCATAACAAATTAACTAATACAAATTAATTATTCTAATTATCAATTACTAATCTAATATAATTAACAACTAATAAATCTTCTAATTAAAACTAACCATAACTAATTTAATTAACTCCTCCAGTACAAATCGAGAAAGGGAAGAGGGAAAGGGGCTTACGGCTGGGGTTTTCCGGCGAGATCGGCCGGCCAGGGCGTCGGCGTCGGCGTTCGTGCTCGGCGGATCTGCTCGAGGCGTAGCGGCGGCTTCGAGGCGGTGCTCGGCTCGAGGGGAGGCGGCTCGGCGCTCGAGAATGGCTGCGTCTGGTCGAGGAGCGGCGGCTTTGACTCGGCGATGGCGGCTTCGAGGGCAGGGCGGCTTCGACGAGGGCTCGACGCGGTCTGGGCGTTCACCGGCGGCGGATCTTCTCGGTTCCAGGCGGCGCTCTACCCGAGGGGCGGACGCTCTGTCCGAGGAAGCGGGCTCTTCGAGGCAGCGGCGGTCGACGACTCAGCGGCGGTGGCGGTCACCGGTCGAAGGTCGGCAGATCTCGACGGCGGGCGCTCTGATCAAGACGGCGGGCTCGGCGCTTCTCTGGAGCAGCGGTGCAGGCGGCCACCGGCGTTCGACGACGACGAGGAGGACTCCGTCGCCGGCGGCAGCGGGATCTGGGTTAGGGTTAGGTTCTGTGTCGGGGTTTGGGTACGTGTCCGGTCTGGATACGAGGGTTGCTATACTGTGGACGTGTCCGGGTCTGCCGGACACGGGGATGCTGTGTACAGTGGTGGATGTGGAGGTGGTGTCCGGGTGTGTCGGACACGGAAAAGCTGGTTGTAAACTGTAATAACTGGACACAGAAAATGAATGGATACGGTGGGACACCCGGGGTCGGACCCGAGGCCATCACGGCTGACACGGATGCTGGACACACGGACACGAGCACACAAAATGGTGATGGATTTGGCTTGTGGGAATTTGTGGAGGCTATCTAGAAATTTGGAGATTAGGGTTTCTTGGGAAATGTGAGAATGAGAACTTAAATAGGGAGAAGGGTGTGGGATAAAGGGTTGCGGGTTGGCCCAATAATGAATGGCCCAGAATTAAATATAAAAAAAAGGTTTCTCATGTGGGAAAAATGAGGGTGTGGGCTAGTTAATAGGAAATGGAAATTTGAAAAAAATAAAGATTATATTTTCAGAAATATTTTTAGGAAAGCTAGCAAATTTTCAATTTGCTACTAATTAATACCTTTTGCAAAATCTTAGAAAGTATGACATTTATTTTATTTACTATCCCAAAAATTTATTTTACTTTATGAACTAGTCTTTTAAATAACTATTTAGTTAAAACAATAATTTTATGATTCAAGCCAATAAATATTTGAAACTAGAAATATATATATTATTATTTATGTACTTATTTTATAAGAAAGCGACATTTATGAAAAAAATGATTTTTATACAAGATTTTTAAATTACCTTCTAAAATCAAACATCGTTCAAAATCAACTAAAAATTTCAAGGAGAAATATTTTATAAAACTCAATATATTAAAATGAATTAAAATCTAATTATTTTGGAAATTGGAAATAGGAGGTTACAATATTATCGCTATGTTTATGGTGCAATACATGGCTTGTCGACAGCCACCGTCGCCTTCGCCTCCCCCGTCGACTTGATAATTATTTGAGTTTATGGAATTTTTTTAGTTGGTTGTATTTTTTTGACTTGATTGTATTTATTTGACTTTGTGAGAATGTATAACAGTTATTTGTACATGTTTGGATTACTTTACTTTATTATTTTGAGGTATATATAATATTTGTACATGTTTATTTGGGTTTTATTAGTTTGTGTGGAATTTGCTTGTGTGAAATTTATTTGTGTGGAAATTGGTAAATGTATAATGGGTATATGCTCAGTAGAAATTAATTTATGGAAAAAATATTACCTTTAGCGACGGAAAGGCGACGTAATTGTGTAAACTCCCTCGCCCAAATTTTAAGTATACTTAGCTTAGTATGATATTATGGTTTATTTATAGTCAATTAGGACTAGAAATTTGAGTTTAATATCACTTAGCTTAGTATACACGAATTTTAAGTATACTTAGCTTAGTATGATATTATGGTTTATTTAGAGTTGATTAGGACTAGAAATTTGAGTTTAATATTACTTATTCAATTTTGTTACACTTGGTGTACCTTACCATTGCTTCAATATTTAAAAAATTACACTAGTCTTTGGCTTCTAACAAATTTCACACCCTTACCTAGACAAGCTTGTCTTCAATCATGATCCTTGTGTCACTCACAAACATACTCTCTTGTGCTATAATTTAATCGCACAACATTCATCACACAATTCTAAATTAAACCTACGCTTGAATTTGTGACCTTCCCAATCAAATTTGGAAACCAAACTTTGACTTGTTGATAGACATCAATATATGATCATTATACTATATTAAGATAACAACATCCATGACATGTGTGCCACAACTAATTGGACTTCTACATACTTTTAATTCATTTGAAAATCATAAATAACACAATTCTTAGACCTATTGAGCTATCGGTTTGACATAGCACAAACCTAGTCCAAACTCAACCCAAATATTTTGACACCCCAACCTGGTTCATGCCAAATTTTATATACCATTGTTCTCTCTAAAAACACAAAAATTTATAATACACCACTCTAAACCTTACACTTGACACATTAGAAAATTATTTCAGCCCTACATACTTTGGACTCGACCCAACTTCACTCCCCAACTATTAACCATTATAGGTTGGACTCAAGTATGGTCAACCAAACTAAATGGGCATCCAAAATGTCTCACTTTTTCACCTTCCATAACCCCCAAAGAGCCTTAACGATTCACATTCCATAACTTACAAAAACTCTCCAACAATTATTATCCTCTCAACCCTTCACCTCCCCCTTAATGGCTTGCCACCTATAGACTTTACCTCAGCTTATTACCTCATAAGACCTGAACAAATATTCTTACTAACTCTCTTCTACATATTTTCTCTTCACAAACCATCTCCAAAATTCTTCTCCATTTTCTTCCACACCACCATCTTTCCACCGCTACTCAAGCAGAATCCGAATTCAGCAACACCCCACCAATCCGGTCATAACTTCTCCACACTTAGTTTTTCCTCAAATTCAATACACTTCTTTCTCTCCCTATCTTCAACACATCCTATTCACAAACCATCCATCAAAACATAACCAAAGATCCTTAAAAGAAACCCTCCATCAGAGGTGTCCAAGTTGATTTCGAATTCAGCCTATACCCTTCTTAGGCCACTCCTCCACACCCACATCCCTCACACTATCCACATAGCACCCAAATATCCTTCATCTACCCCTCCTCAACAAGTTTCAATTATAACACAGCACCTAAATTATCTCACAACTCCCTCAAACACCATCCATAATCCAAAGACCCCAGCCGAATCTGAAAATCCAAGCACCATTTCTTACACCATTCCACTACCCCAATGGCCATTCTACCACCATCAAAATCTTCCTAACCTCACCCTATACATGTCCCTTAACATATCGAAGCCCCACATCACTTGGAGCAATGTTTTGAAGTCCTGGACAACATCTACAAGCTGAAGTGTCCAAATTTGGACAGATTTGTGTAAGCAGTGCAGAGTGCTCTTTTCTCTTACCATTTCACTTTTGTAAGTGCCCAAAATCCTCCTACTTAACCCTCTCAAGATTTAATTCACATAACTCTTCAAGTTTACCAATTATTTATTCATAAATTTTATGATATAACACCAATAATACCAACTACTTCTCACGACTAGCCTTTGAATGGTATATATGTTGTTGTACTAATCACTTTGCCATGAATTTAACGTGCACACACTTGTTTAAAATCCATGTTAACTCCACTTATGTTTATAATTTCATAATATATGTAGTATATTTTGAGTGATATATGCATGGTTACACATATATGAGACTTGGTGAATGATATGTACTAGGGTTGTGCAAATGCCTAGGTTTATTCCTAGATAGTTATTTTATATGCAAAAATACCATATTAGAGAATAACATATGTCATGTTAGATAGTGTGTAATGTGTTGATATATATATATATATAAAGTTGATGAGCATGTATTTAGAAATGTTTGTATGATAAGTTGTGGTTAAAGTGTTAACCCTAGAAGTAGTTATTGTTACATACACCAGTTGTGGGTGATAATAGGAAACCTTAAACATGTGAAGGATAGAATTATATATAATATTTCATGTGTAATATGGATTGAGGATAGTATTAGTGAGTTCCATTTACCCTTGAACTTGATGATGACATACTTTGTATGACTATTTGAGTTAGGTTAGCACTTGCCTTAAGAACATTGAGAATGTGTATGTCGTAATTGTATAAGAAGACCCTAGTAAGTAGGACCACCTAGTACCTAAGTATTTGAGAAGCAACTTAGCAACTACATGGACCCTAGTTATGACCATTTTTATGATATATGAGAAATTGTACCTTTAGATTTTAAGATGTTATGTGACTAGTAGACTTTGTGTTTATATGCTTTATTTGATACTTTATTAGCCGCCATAGTCAACCTACCTAGTTAGAACCTATAATTAATTTAGACTCAAAATAACTGATGGCATTATATAAATTATACCCTTGATTAATTTAAACCATAATTGTCTAATAATTAATGATGTAAAGTAGTTATACTCTTCTGCATGCTTAGTGAGCCGTGTCCTAGTGACTGATTTGATATTACTATATATATATATATATATATAGACCCTTGGGATTGTTTTGACTTGGATGCCCGAGCAGGCTCTTTCCATTATAGCTTAGAGTTCCAGGCAAGATACCTTGCCACTTTGTTGTACTATCTAATTTTAATTATTATCATTATATGATTCTGATTTGAAAAATTATGGTATAAATATGTGTCATGACCCGCACCCGGTATAGGGGCACAAGAGCGTGGGTACGTCCAGCCTACGCCACAGTATTGGCGGTAGAACGTTGTCTAGGTCACAATAATACTATGTAACTAAATACCTGTCAATAATATCATTCTCCATAAGGAGGAAAATATACATCTCACAATAGCTCATAATGTAAACTCAATGACAACATCTATAAGAGTATAAAGGCACGATAAAAGATGAGAGGAATGACATAGTAAAACACCATGTCTCAAACATAAAGATAATCCACAGTCTAGCTGTCCAACATAAAGTCTCCACAAGTCTCAAATTAAACTTAACATAAATCTAAACATAAACTGAAATAAACCTCAATAAGTCTCAGATGCATAAGATAAATACTATCTAGGTAGCTGCAGGTAATGTCTCCTTTAAAGGAATAATCTCCTCTAAGATCTCTGGTGTGTAATCTGCATCTATACCCGGTCTATAGTGTGTAGTACAGAAATTCTCAAGATCCTTTGTAAAAATATCTAGTCAGGATTGGAACGAAGTACAAGCACTAACAACAGTTCCACATATATTAAAAAAAACTATAAGACAGTGTAAAGAAATACAAGACAGTTATAAAAAACTAACAATAAGAAATACTGGAATAATGAAATACTGGAATAAAGGAATACTGAAGTACTGGAGCATATGTCATCATCAATACACAACTAGCAATGAACAAGAATACAAGCACACGCTAGAACAATAAACTGGTATATAAGTGAATGCTAGAATCATGACGAGAACATAAGGAATACTAGATCAATATACTAGAGATACATGTCAAGAAAATCTAACTAAGTGTGTGAAACATCAGCATATCATGTGATCGGCTTGGGACTGATCTGGCTTGCTATGTATGACTAGCTATGATTCATGTAAGGTCAGGCTAACCATCCGGATAGCTATGATGCAAGCAATAGTCAGGCTAGTCACACATAACATGCTATAAGGCATGTAATGGTCAGGCTGCACCGACGTGAGGTATGGGTGAGCTATGATGCATATAAATTTTAGATATTATCACATAAGCTACTAATATTTTTTTATTTTCTCCTTGCTAGCACGATGGATTCCAAATCATGACTCTTCGTGACAGGTCTCGATAATACCAACTCGTGTAAACAACAGTGTTAGAGTCATGTACGCTATATAACAAGAATTATAGAGATAATCAACATAATGGAAACTGTCAGAGAATGTACTCGCCTGTGGTCCTTAGCTGGCAATACAAATATCCGGGTTCCAAAGTATCGTCTGAAGGATCCAACGGTCCTATAGACATATCATATAACACTATACTGCATCAGACATTACTCTAACACACAATCAACATAATGATCTCAGAGACTACACTAGGGGGTCACGTCTGTAGTTGTTGTGCATAATAGACAGTCAAAGATACGGTCCTGCTAGTACGTCGGTGTACAAGTGGCAGTCTGCTAACATGCTACGTGGTCACAGGTCAATATAACTACGGGGTATCCGTGGTCACATTCTACTCATC
Organism: Iris macrosiphon; assembly: GCA_036927795.1. NCBI lineage: Eukaryota > Viridiplantae > Streptophyta > Magnoliopsida > Asparagales > Iridaceae > Iris > Iris macrosiphon. The sequence continues at coordinate 1,531,763 of JAYESA010000026.1, read as the reverse complement.
TAGTACATAGATATATAATAAATATTATTAACTAACCTATTCATATTATACATATTACAATCATACTTATTAATTACACTTATAATAGATATATGTATATACATAATAGAATTTAACTATGTATATATATATATATATATTAAACATATATTAGTTATCCATGTACGATACATATACGTAGGTGTATATACTTAAATGAGAATTATACGATATATATATATATATATATATATATATATATATATATATATATATATATTTATATATATATACTTATACCATTAGCCATATACTAATACATATGCCAATACGTATATACCAATCATCTACCAATATACCATCACCTACTAACATACCACGGCTACATACGTATGCATTACGAAGAATATGCATATGCACGTACATATACGTGTACGCAAGGGGAAGAAAATCTGAACCAGTGTACGTGCACGACGACGACAGGGATGATAATGAAGGTGCCAGTGGTTCAGTCGAGGTGAAGTCTACGCGGGCTTCAGCAAGGTGGCAGCGGGTTGCTGCGGGTTTAGTCGAAGTTGGCGGTCTTCGGTTCAGCGGTCAGTCCGGCATGCTCTGGTCGTGAGTCGAGCTCCAGTCGAGATGGGCGGGATGGTCGGCTTCAGTCCAGCGGGTCATCGGTTGCGTTTTTGGCGGGGTTCCACGGTGGTTCAGACAAGAGGGATCCGGTCTAAGTCGGTGATCTGGACGGCAGGCGGGAAGCGTCGTATTCAGCGAGTTGGACGTCTGTTCAGACGAGGATGTCGAATTCTCCGGCGTTCGTTGGCGGCTGTTTCAGTCGACCAGGGTGCAGCGGGAACAGCGGGGCGGTTGACTTCAGGCGAAGTCGAGGCGTTCAGCGTCTCGGGATGGTCGATGGCGGGGCTCCGGGGTGTCGTGAAGGGGGAGATGGTTTGAGGGCAGCGATCAATCGGTCAGGCGAAGGTTATCCGGAGGTGAAGGATCGGGGGAGATGGGTGAACTGTAATGGTTAAGGGGTCGGCTGATGCTTGGTTGATAGGAAAAGAAAAGGAAAAGCAAAAAGGAGTATTTATACATAAGGGGTTTGTTTGACCTAGATGGGTTTGACTTTGGTCAATCCTTTGGAAAAAGGGTCTTCTCATGGATATTTCAATGGCTAGGATTCAATTGAATTTAAAGTGAATGGCTATGGTGCATTGGTTCAAGGTTTTGAGGCCATGGTTTTAAGGAGGTTGATGTCGCAATTTGCACACTCCGAAAAATTACAGAAAAATACACATGAAAGAGAATTAGGTTTATTTACGTGTCGTGTCCAACGGGGTAGACACCTTAATGCACTTTTGTACAGAAGTGCCCAATAATTGGAAAATTGCACGAAGTAAGATTTGTGGTTTAATTAATTAAATAAATGCAAGTGGTGTTCTAAATTTAATTAGAGGTACAAGGGACTAAATTTAAGTGGGACACAAGGGTCAAAATGAAGTCAACTTAGAATAAAATATTATCCTAAATTGGGTTGTTCAAAATAGGTTGAGATTGTGTCTCCAATTTCGATTAGAACACACAAGGATATAAAGTTGGTTTTATTGAGAATTAAATACAATCGGTTGCGACGAATGTTGTGCATCTAAAATGAAACACAAGAAGGCATGGTTATGAGTCACACAAGGATCAAAATAATAGTCTGGCACGTCTAGGACAAGGGTGTGAAATCAGTTGGAAGACAATGGCTAGTGTAGTGCTCCAATTATCGAAGCAACGGTAATGTACAACAATCAAATAAAATCACAGTAATTAATTATCATGCAAATCATTTACATATTAATTATGAAAAGACGAAAATACCCCTAATCTGAAATGTGGGGGTGACAAGTCTACCCTCCTTAAAAGAATTTCGTCTTCAAAATTTAAAATAAACTAACACAAGAACAAACAAACGACAAGGAATTATACCTCAAGTCTCGAAGAGATACGGATACTGCTCGCGTATTTCGTCCCCTCTCTTCCAGGTTGACTCTCATGGAGAGTGATGTCTCCATGCAACACGAACCAAAGGAATAGTCTGGTTCCGCAATGCCTTCTCTCTACGATCCAAAATCTCAACGGGTTATTCAGGATAGCTGAGTGTCGGTCCAACTTCGATCTCCGAGTAATCTAGTACGTGACTAGGATCTGCCACGTACTGTCTCACCTGCGACATATGGAATACGTTATGCACTCCATCTAGAGCAGGCGACAAGTCAAGTCTATAGTCCACTACACCGACCCTTGCAAGAATACTGAAGAGCCCGATGTAACGTGGACTAAGCTTTCTGCCTCTGCCAAAATGAATCATGCCCCGTGTCAAAGAAATCCGTAAGAACACCAAATCATCAACCTAGAACAAACAATCTTAACACGCAATCTAAACAAAACAATCATAAACCAAATAAAAACAAAATCTATACCTGACACTCTAGGGGTCTACGGTGGCTATCGGCCCAATGCCTTTGTCTGTCCTGCGCCACTCGCAGTCTGTCTCTGATAAGTTTTAACTTCTCTGCTGCATCCATGACCATTTCTGGTCCTAATAAGGCTCTCTCTTAAACATTACCCCAAGATAATGGTGTACGACACCTTCGTCCATATAAAGCTTTGAATGGCGACATTGCAATGATGGCCTGGTAGCTGTTGTTGTAAGCAAACTCTACTAGGTGTAGATGATCCTCCCAAGAACCTCTGAGATCCAAAACGCAAGTGCGTAGCATATCTTCAAGAGTCTAAATAGTCCTTTCAGACTGTCCGTCTGTCTGAGGGTGATACGCGGTACTGAACTTGAGCAGAGTGCCCAAGCTAGCCTACAGACTCCTCCAGAAATGGAAAGTGAAACGACTATCTCGATCGAAGAAAATACTCACAGGAACTCCATATAATCTGATAATCTGTTGTACGTATATTTCTGCTAGCTTCTCCGTCGATGTACCCACTTTAAAAGGTAAGAAGTGGGTTAATTTGGTCAACCTATCTACGATGACCCAAATCGCGTCATTTCTTCCTGGAGAACGTGGAAGTCCTGAAACAAAGTCCATAGTTACGTGCTCCCATTTCCACTCTGGAATAGGTAAAGGTTGAAGCAATCCTTCTGGCCTCTATCGATCTGCTTTTACCTGCTGCCATACTAAACATCGGGATACAAAGCGTGCTACTTCGTACTTTATACCATACCACCACACAAGCTCCCTCAAATCTCGATACATCTTGTTGGCTCCGGGATGCATCGAGTACTGAGAGCGATGTGCCTCCTGCAAAACCTCTTCGCACAGCTCTCCACTTAGCACACACATCCTCGTGCCATGCCGTAGAGATCCATCATCCGCAATAGTGAAGTCATCTATCAATCCTGTCCGAACTTGTGCCCTGATATTCTTCAGAGTCTCATCATCACACTGAACAGCTCTAATTCTGTCCATCAACTCTGATTGTATCTGCAATCCCTATATATTAATCTCAACTCCTGGAACTAGTACTTCAATTTCCAAGCTCTCAAGATCAGCTAATAAGTGTATATCTGAAGTCAAACACATAGCCATCGGATACCTGCTCAAGGCATCGGTGACTACGTTAGCCTTTCCTGTATGGTATTGTAATAAGATATCAAAGTCTTTTATCAACTCTAACCACCTTCTCTGTCTCATGTTCTGCTCCTTCTGTGTAAACACGTACTTCAAGCTCTTGTGGTCTGTGAAGATTTCCATACGCTCTCCGTACAGATAGTGTTTCCACAGCTTTAGGGCGAAGATAACTGTTGCTAACTCCATATCGTGAGTGGGGTAGTTCTTTTTATTAGGGCGTAATTGTCTTGAAGCATAGACAATTACTTTCCTATGTTGTTGAAGAACACATCCCAAACTTTTTCCTGAAGCATCACTGTAGATAGTGAATCCACCTGTCCCTTATAGCAACGTCAAAACTGGCGCTATCGTCAATCTCTTCTTTAGCTCAACAAATGCGGCTTGACATTCTTCTGTCCAAACGAATTCTATATCTTTCTTGGTTAGCCTAGTCATTGGCTCTGCAATCTTAGAAAAGTCTTGTACAAATCTTCTGTAGTATCCTGCTAGTCCGAGAAAGCTCCGGATCTCAGCTACCGAGCTGGGGGTAGCCCATGACTCCACTGCTTCTATCTTCCTTGGGTTAACTAAAATTCTGTTACCTGTCACCATGTGTCCAGGAAATTCAACCTTGCCAAGGAAAAACTCACACTTTGAAAGCTTCCCATACAACTGCTCTCTCCTGAGAGTCTCTAAGACCATCCTCAGGTGCTCTTCATGCTCTTCTGGGGTCTTTGAATATATTAGAATGTCATCAATAAACACCACTACGAACTTGTCAAGGTACTGGTGGAATACCTTGTTCATCAAGTTCTTAAATACTGCTGGTGCATTGGTTAAACCAAACGATATTACTGTGAATTCAAACTGGCCATATCTGGTCAGAAAGGCTGTCTTCGGTATGTCTTCTCTCTTCACCTTCACCTGGTGATAGCCTGACCTCAAGTCTATCTTTGAAAACACCTTTGCTCCGCTCAATTGATCAAAGAGATCATCTATCCTCGACAGCGGATATTTGTTCTTGATAGTGAGGTTGTTCAGAGCTCTATAATCAATACACATGCATACCGTGCCATCCTTCTTCGGTACGAATAATCTCGGTGCTCCCCATGGCGATAAACTGGATCTAATAAAACGTTTGTCTTGCAGCTCCTCAACTTGCTTCTTCAGTTCTACCAACTCATTGTTGTTGACTCTATAGACATGTTGCAAAATAGGCTCCGCTCTTGGTATCAAGTCTATAGAGAATTCAACATCTCTGTCTGGCGGCAAACCTGGCAACTCCTCTGGAAATACATCCAGGAATTCTGCTATAAGTGGATGTGGTAACTCCTCTTCTTCCATCCTGGCTCCACAAAAAGTGCCTCTGCTACGCTCCTCTGCTCCTCTGGCGATCTCAAACTCTGGCTCTTCTGGTGGTCAAAATTCTACTCTACCTCTGTGACAATCAATAATAGCATAGTGTCTACTCAGCCAGTCCATTCTGATTACAATTTCGTATCCCGGAAGTGGCATGACGAGTAAACTCACGCTCAACTCTCGGCCTTCCGATGACACTCTTCGATCGTTGCAATAATCACGGACTAGGATAATGCCTCCTTCTGTCGTGATCTTGCAAGTCCTATCTAATGGTTCCGTTTCTAAATGATGCTTAAGGGCATAAGATACTAATACGAAACTATGGGAAGCGCCAGAATCAAATAATGTAAGTGTTGGAAAAGAATCGAGTAAAACTGAACCTGAAATTATGTCTCCAGTTGGCTCGGCCTCCTCAATAGTCTTGGCGTAAGCTCGTCCCTACGGTGCTTCTTTCTGCTGCTGCTGTTGCTGAGCAAACCTCTGCTGCTGTGGTGGAAGTGGAGGTCCTCTCTGCTAGCCTTCTGGTATAATAGGTGCTCTGGCTGGTCCTTTCTGAGCTGCTGCTCCTCCCTGGCGAGTCTGAACAGCTGGGCAGTCCCTCAGCTGATGTACTGACGATCCACATGACAAGTAAGTACCCAACCTCTTCCGGCAGATGTCTCTTGTATGTCCCATCTTTCCGCAATATGTGCACTGGGCAACGGGTTGATTTTGTCTCTGTGGTTGCTGCTGCTGGATATGTCCTCGAACTGGGGCATGTTGCTGGTACTGCTGCTAGTACGGCCTTTGTTGTTGTTGAAAGTATGGGTGCTTGGCCTATCCTGTGTTACCACCTGTTCCTCCAGAAGTATCGTGTCCTCTCTTGGGCCTGAGGTCCAAGTCGTCTTCAGCAATCAGGGCATCCATCAGAATACCCCCAAACGTAGCAGTACGTCGTCCCAAAGTACGAGACTTGATCTCTTTATTCAATCCCTTTCTGTATTTTCGTGCTCTATCTCCTGGGTCTCGAATCATCGACGGAACGAATCGACTCAATCAACAAAACTCTGAAGCATATTCGTCGACTGACATGCCTCCTTGGATTAAGTCATGGAACTGACTCTCCAATGCTCCCAAAGCTACGTCAGGAAAGAATTTCTCCTTGAAGAGCTCCTTGAAGTCCTCCTAAGTAAGTCCTTCAATAATGAGTCTCAACTCTGTATGATACCACGTCAGCGCGATATCAAACATCTGACTGCCAGCGGCCTCTATTTGAAGAATCTCTGTAATTTGTGCTAAACGCAAGTTCCTCTCTATGTCCTCTAACCAATCGTCAGCATAGAGTATTCCTTCTGTGCCTTTGAACTCTCGAGGCATCATTCTCTTAAAGTCCACAATGGTACCTGGCCTCTGTTGTTGCTGGCCATGATGTTGCGGTTATCGTGCTACTCTCTCCACAGCCTAGAGAGCCACCAGATGAGCATTCTCCATGCTCTCTCTCATCAGCTTTGTCTGCGCCTGGTGTGCTTTTGCTTGCACTCTCTGAGCCTTAGCTTGAATACGCTGAGCTTCTGCTGTTACTCTCTGGGCCTCTAGCATGCCCTGTATCAGTGTGACCATTTGTGCCCCGTTAGTGGGCACTCCTCCGAAAATCAGTGTCAGTGGTGGTGGAAGGTTGTCTGTCATAGCTGGGGCAATCCTCTGAAGAGGTGGAGGAGGAATCCCATTAGCTGCAGATACTCCCACATGAACAAGAGATGTAGGACGAACTCCAGGTATCTGTTCGTTGGGTTGAGAGGTGGCAGACCTCTCTGAAGTTGATGCTCCCACTCTTATAGATCTAGTATTTGACGGCATCCTCAATACAGATCAAAAGAATCATTTAAGGTGATAGATACGATATTATCAAGGAAGGACAATAAAATGCTAAAGAAAGCAATCAATTATAATAGCATTGTGAAGATCAGAATCTCCTAGTGTGATTGAGCAAACTCTCATCCTAAATCCTATTTCCTATATCCTATTGCAGGCTCGCAGTAGTTCAACTAAGTTGTTGCACTACCACGATATTGCATAAATTGTGAAACTAGACCTGCATAGGCCACCACTAAAAATGTGTCACGACCCGCACCCAGTATAGGGGCACAAGAGCGTGGGTACGTCCAGCCTACGCCGTAGTATCGGCGGTAGAACGTTGTCTAGGTCACAATAATACTATGTAACTAAATACCTGTCAATGATATCAATCTCTATAAGGAGGAAAATATACATCTCACAATAGCTTATAATGTAAACTCAATCACAACATCTATAAGAGTATAAAGGCATGATAAAAGATGAGAGGAATGACATAGTCAAACACCATGTCTCAAACATAAAGATAATCCACAGTCTAGCTGTCCAACATAAAGTCTCCACAAGTCTCAAATTAAACTTAACATAAGTCTAAACATAAACTGAAATAAACCTCAATAAGTCTAAGATGCATAAGATAAATACTATCTAGGTAGCTGTAGGTAATATCTCCTCTAAAGAAATAATCTCCTCTAAGATCTCTGGTGTGTAATCTCCATCTATACCCGATCTATAGTGTGTAGTACAGAAATCCTCAAGATCCTCTGGAAAAATATCCAGTCAGGATTGGAACGAAGTATATGCACTAACAGTAGTTCCACATATATTGACGAAAACTATAACACAGTGTAAAGAAATACAAGACAGATATAAAAAACTGGCAATAAGAAATACTGGAATAATAAAATGCTGGAATAAAGGAATACTGAAGTACTGAAGCATATGTCATCATCAATATACAACTAACAATGAATAAGAATATAAGTACACGCTAGAATAGTAAACTGGTATATAAGTGAATGCTAGAATCATGACGAGAACATAAGGAATACTAAATCAATATACTAGAGATACATGTCAAAAACATCTAACTAAGTGTGTGAAATATTAGCATATCATGTGATCGGTTTGGGACTGATCAGGCTTGCTATGTATGACTACCTATGATTCATGTAAGGTCAGGCTAACCATCCAGATAGCTATGATGCGAGCAATAGTCAGGCTAGTCACACATAATAGGCTATGAGGCATGTAATGGTCAGGCTGCACCGACGTGATGTGTGGGTGAGCTATAATGCATCTAAAGTTTGGGTATGATCACATAAGCTACTAATATTTCCCCGTTTTCCCCTTGCTAGCACGATGGATTACCAATCACGACTCCTCGTAACAGGTCTCGATAATGCCAACTCGTGTAAACAACAGTGTCAGAGTCATGTACGCTACACAACAAGAATTATAGAGATAATGAATATAATGGAAACTGTAAGAGAATGTACTCGCCTATGGTCCTTAGTTGGCAATACCAATGTCCGGGTTCCAAAGTATCGTCTTAAGGATCCAACGGTCCTATAGACATATCATATAACACAATACTGCATCAGATATTACTCTAACACACAATCAACATAATGATCTCATAGACTACACTAGGGGGTCACGTCTGTAGTTGTTGTACATAACAGACAGTCAAAGATACGGTCCTTCCAGTACGTCGGTGTACATGTGGCAGTCTGCTAACATTCTACGTGGTCACAGGTCAATGTAACTTCGGGGTATCCGTGGTCACATTCTAGTCATCTAGTACATAGATATATAATACATATTATTAACTAACCTATACATATTATATATATTACAATCATACTAATTAATTACACTTATAATAGATATATGTTTATACATAATAGAATTTATACTATATATATATATATATATATATTAAACATATATTAGGGATCCATGTACGATACATATACGTAGGTGTATATACTTAAATGAGAATTATACTATACATATATATATATACTTATACCATTAGCCATAAACTAATACATATGCCAATATGTATATACCAATCATCTACCAATATACCATCACCTACTAATATACCACGGCTACATACGTATGCATTACGAAGAATATGCGTATGCACGTACATATACATGTACGCAAGGGAAAGAAAATCTGAACCTGTGTATGTGCACGATGACGACAGGGATGATGATGAAGGTGCGGGTGGTTCAGTCGAGGTGAAGTCGACGCGGGCTTCAGCAAGGTGGCAGCGGGTTGCTGCGGGTTAAGTCAAACTCGGCGGTCTTCGATTCAGCGGTCAGTCCGGCGTGCTCTGGTCGTGAGTCGAGCTCCAGTCGAGATGGGCAGGATGGTCTGCTTCAGTCCAGCGGGTCGTCGGTTGCATTTTTGAAGGGTTTCCACGGTGGTTCAGACGAGAGGGATCCGGTCTAATTCGGTTATCTGGACGGCAGGCGAGAAGCGCCGCATTCAGCGAGTTGGACATCGGTTCAGACGAGGATGTCAGATTCTTCGGCGTCGGTTGGCAGCTGTTTCAGTCGACTGGGGTACAGCGGTGAAGAAGACGCAGGCGGGAACAATGGGGCGGTCGACTTCAGGCGAAGTCGAGATGTTCAGCGGCTCGGGATTGTCGATGGTAGGGCTCTGGGGTGTCGTGAAGGGGGAGATGGTTTGTGGGCAATGATCGATGGGTCAGGCTAGGGTATTTCGGCGGTGAACGGTCGGGTGAGATGGGTGAACAGTAATGGTTAAGGGGTCGGCTGATGCTTGGTTGATAGAAAAAGAAAAGGAAAAGCCAAAAGGAGTATTTATACATAAGGGGTTTGTTTGACCTAGAAGGGTTTGACTTTGGTCAACCCCTTGGAAAAAGGGTCTTCTTATGGATATTTCAATGGCTAGGATTTAATTGAAATTAAAGTGAATGGCTATGGTGCATTGGTTCAAGGTTTTGAGGCCATGGTTTCGAGGAGGTTGATGTCGCAATTTGTACACTCCAAAGAATTATGAAAAAATACACATGAAGGAGAATTGGGTTTATTTACGTATCGTGTCCAACGGGTAGACACCTTAATGCACTTTTACAGAGAAGTGCCCAACAATTGGAAAATTGCACGAAGTAAGATTTGTGGTTTAATTAATTAAATAAATGCAAGTGGTATTCTAAAAATAATTAGAGGTACAAGGGACTGAATTTAAGTGGGACATAAGGGTCATAAATGAAGTAGACTTGGAATAGAATATTATCCTAATTTGGGCTGTTCAAAATTGGTCGAGGTTGTGTCTCCAATTTCGATTAGAACACAGAAAGATACAAAATTGGTTTTATTAAGAATTAAATACAATCAGTTGCGATAAATGTTGTGCATCTAAAATAAAACACAAGAAGGCATGGTTATGAGTCACACAAGGATCAAAATAATAGTCTAGCACGTCTAGGACAAGGGTATGAAATCAGTTGGAAGATAATGGCTAGTGTAGTGCTCCAATTATCGAAGCAACGGTAATGTGCAACAATCAAATAAAGTCACAGCAATTAATTATTATGCAAATCATTTACACATTAATTATGAAAATATGAAAATACCCCTAATCTGAAATATAGGGGCGACAATATGTGCGTCTGAGTATGACTCGGGTGCAGTCAACGAATGCGTCGATAAGTAGCTTAATGCATTGACCTAGGTATTAGTGACATACCCAATATGGTGAAGGTATTTTAATATCTCCTGATACCTTTACACATACTTTTCATGGCACGATATATTATTCATTACGCAAGTTAGCATACCGGACTTGCTATCGGTGTGTACGACGCGTATGACTATATAGTGCGTAGTCTTAATAGTACTAGTTTTTTTATTACCGGTCATGATAGTTACGAGATGTGCATATTGTGTATTCGACTTATCCATTTGCATTAGGCGGAGAAGACAATTATTGGTCGTATGGGATACACACATTGGTGACCGTAGAGGATCTACGGAAACTAATGACTCCTTTATCAACTTTCGACGGGGTGATAGTTATATTTATAGATATATTCAGAATATCAACATTCTGTGGAGCATTATGGTATTTATTTAGCAGAAGCCATGTTCGACGGGACGTTATGGTAGTTATCTATGCCTATGCCTACCCATACATACTAAGGTTGTCCTCAAATTGTACTCACATAGATGGTTAGGTTACCTTATTTATTTTTACAATACTTATATTTTGGCATGTATCATTTGTATATTGTTATCTCACACTGAAGACCTAGTTCCCTGCCAGGTTAGCTAAGATGGACACAATGATCTTTTGTTGGATGGTTGATGAGCACCGATTTCCTTACAGTTATTATTCTTTTGTGGTATATATGCTTCATTCTATCATCTATATCTGCTTAGTATTTGTAGACTCGTGCCATTTACTTTAATTCTATTCGAAAAGTATGATTATTAGGCTGCAGACTAGTAGTCATATTTACCTTTCTTTTATTCCTCTCATATGGATTGAGATATACATAGTAGAAAAAAATAGATAATTATATTGATCACTTGACCAAGAACTGCGTAAGTATACTTTGTCGGGTCCATTAAATTGGAATGCCCTACGGAGTCGTAGTAGTTGGCCATTTCCACGTGTCTAGTTCCATATATTTTAGGATTTGGGCGTGACATAGTTTTTGTGGTGGCCCATGCAGGTCAGAGCATATCGTTTCGGTTATGTTACTTTACTGAACGAGCTTGCGAGTTAGGATTAATGTTGAATAAGATCTCAATCGATAACTGATTGTAAAACTCCTATTGTATTTGATTGCCTCCCTTAGACTTCATAATTGTATTCGTTTATTTTTATCGACATCATTATTAATATTTAACTATTTCGAAGAGATGCACGTTTGTGCGTGGAGATTCCCTCTAGAAGCATATCCTCGTCAAGGTGGAAGAAGGCATGCTTGATATAGAGTTTTGAGAAGATGGTTCCTCTTAATAGAATAGGTAGGTAGGTTATTTTTTGATGCTATAGCTAGTATTGCTTATTGGTAGAAGAATTAGACTTAGAAGTAGACGCCAAGAACTAACCTTAACAATTGCTTAAGGTAGCAATAATTTGAAATTATTAGGAATTAGAAAGATTAGTTGTAGCCCATGGTAGTAAAACAACGAATGGTATTATGACTTTATAAAAATGGAACTTTATGTGGCATGCTATAGTGGTTAAATCTCTAGTTGTCTTATGACTTTTAGTATCAAACCTAGATCTTACTAACCTTAAATTATTGATGACTATAGGACTGGACTAAATAGATAGGTAGATTGCTAGACCTAATATTTGAATAATTAGATAATTTGAGTATTATGGTATAGATTTCAAAATCAGATTAGATATACTTGACTTATTTGGGTTGCCACTATTCATTGAACTCATGAGTTCCACCATTGATAACTTGGGTAGATAAGTTAGTATCTGTGATACAACAAATATGTTGAAGGATGAGAGTTTTGATATATGTTATAGTCTTGAGTTAGATATAGTAAATTACCTATAATGGATGTCAAGTTGTAACAAGATGGTACCCGTGTAGTTTGGATGAAGGGTATACATGGAATAATCTAGGAGAAGCCTCAGGTTCATGGTGAAGAAAGTAGAATGGTAACAAGAAGAGATTCACGAGGAGTACCTGATCTTGAGCATTTTAAATTAAGAGAATGATCTAGAAATGACTGAAAATTTATCACTCGGTAGTTGCCTAGAAGATCTATATTACAAAGCAAAAAGTACAGAGCCATGATTGGCGAAGCTTATAGTGGAAAATAGTATTAACATACTAGAAGGATATGAAGGTGTATAAGGAACAAATGATTAGGGAAAGATATTATAGCCGCATAATCCAATGAAAAGTAATTGTGATATGGATTTGAGGGATAATAATTTTAGTATTTATGAATTATAATACTTTTGGAATTTTGAGGATTTAGTGCTGTAGAAGCATAAAAAATACGCTGCAGAATTATACGTAGTATGCATAAAACCCGCGTAAAGCAGAGTTTCAGTATTATATGGCATAAGACATGACTTCAGAGCCATTGGCGTACAGCAGAGCTTCATCGCTATTTCAGCATAAAGCATAGCTCCAGAACAGCCCGCGTAATATAGTATTTCCAGACTGCTTTGGCATAAAAAGGTTGTTACATCACCACTTTGGCATAAAAACTGTTTGCTTTTAATGCAGTGGGATGTTGTACGAGAATCTCTTTGTATTCCTCGAGTGAACATGTCAGATCAAACAGTGAACCTGACTCCTGACAAAGAGTACAGTACGACGACCGAGAGGACGGCTGTTATGATGATTTTGCACAGAGCCCCAAACTGTCGTCTAGTGACATAATCCTTGATATAAATTGCTTTTACGCATTCAAGAGAATACGCTGCCTAGTTTTACACAGGCAGACGTGAGCTTTTACGCTCAGCAGAAGACGAAACGAACCGCAACGTCAAAAGCTGCTGTTCGTACAGAGCTCGAGGAATGTCCCTGCAGTTAATGTGAATGATGGGGGCAGATCTCTGCATTTAATGTATGAGATTTGGTTCTAGTTTCAAAGACTAGGTGAGCCATAATTAGGGCTAATACGTCCACATCACCATCCCCTGCATATTACGCCAACCAGGCTATTTTCAGCTATAAGGAGCACGCTGTACACTATCTCCTTGAAATACGCTGAATCAGGCTATATTTTCAAAGCGTTAGGCTTCTACGCCTACTTGGCTTCTATGCCAACTTGACAACCACTTGGCTTCTATGCCAATATCGACAGGTACTGGGCTTCTACGCCTACTTGGCTTCTATGCCAACATAACAGTTACCTGGCTTCTACGATAGTATGGCAGCTATTCGGTTTCTACGCCCATCATCTCTACGCAAGGAGCAGTTACCCATGTGGCTTGCATGTCGTGATCTTCGCAGCAGTTATACGCATTACCTCATAATGGGACACGCGTCACACACAAAGTCGAGAGATTATTTAGACGTGGGTAGCAGTTATCATAACCGCCGCGTAAAGAGCATCCCACTCTCCACTGTTCGTCTTCTATGCTAATTGGACGGTTACGGCAATGGGACTCTATAAATAGAGACCTCTACTGACAGAGGTCGAGGGTCGGAAATTGATTTTTTGAGAGAGAAGATTCCAGAGCACAGACAGAGAGTAGTGATTGACGATTTTGGCATCGAGCATCCACTCCCTCTTGCGATCTTTGATGCTTCTCCTTCTTCTACAGTACTTCTTCATCATCGTGTGGTCCAAGGGACAAAATGATCGACCACAGTTCAGACTCCTATAGCAATATTTCCCCACAATTAAACTTTTGTACTTAACATCCTCGTATAGGATTAATTGTACTTCTTTTTCTTGTTTGTAAACCAAAGAAAGGGTTTCATATAAACCTAGTTCATTTTTTTCGTTTATTATCAAACACAAGATGGCAACTCTGCTGGGGAAAACTTTCTCATCTGACGAAAAAGCAATTGCTCAACACGATGCAGTATCAGTAGGATCAATGAAGAAGACCTTGGTCATCCAATTCGACCAGTCAGCCTATGAAGACATGCTTCGAGCAGGGGGTAGCTCTCATTCCCTCTCTGTCCAAGATAACAGGAAACTGCGTAAGGTGTGGAGGCCCCGGATATCCTCTACCATTCCTACCGACTCTCTGGTTTCTCCGACCAATAAGGTTGTAGCTTCGCAACCTACGCGCCCCGCGCATAAAATTCTGTCTCCCGTCTGTGACATGGGAGACAAAACTTCTGGCAATGCCTCAGTGCTAGTCCAGAATTCTACTCCGTGCTCTGCGAGTAAAACTCTGTCTCCTGTCTGTGACATGGCAGACAAAACTTTGGGCAATGCCTCAGTGCTAGTCAAGAAGTCTACTTCGTGCCCTGCATGTAAAATTTAGTCTCCCGAATGCTTCAAATATGTAGATGCCCAAGGAATAGTACAAACAGAGTTTGCTGACCTTAACCCGTTCAAAGGAGTAGAATCCTACTACTCTAATGCCATATTCTATACCCAAGACTACATGAACGAGGTGTCAGGCAAGACAGAGAAGGAATCCTACCGGGAGCCAGAAGAACCCTCTACCGAGCAACCTCTGTCAATCAAGGTGAAAGGGCGGACCACTCGTCCAAAATTCATGGAATCCATGGCTATCCACCTGAACAAAACCAAGTCAGGAAAAGGAGGTGATCCTCTAGTGATCACTTTGAACCAGAAGCCTCCACCTTTGGTCATCAACCTCCGACGCAACAAGCAGCCAACTGATATAAATATAACCCGGAACGTGGTTTCTGACGATAATAAAGATTCTCCTTTCCCGTAAATTGACGCTCAAATTACAAATCAGGAATCATCTCCCCATAATGATATAGAACCTATAGCACAAAAATTCATGAAAGCTATAGACTCGTATCATCTGTATGTGTGGGAAGTAGCGTCACCATCTAATGTCATCACGATATATGGGCCACATGAGGATTCTATCTTTAACATCCCGCCTACTCGCAGCAGTCAGCATCCAATAGTCTTCGATCGCATGCGCAATGAACCGACTGTAAAAAAAGATTCTCACAAATTCGATACTGGAAAAATGCAAGTTCACAAATATAGCCCGCAAGCTTTGAAGATTATGCAAAGTATGGGTTATTATCTGAAGTCAAAACCAGGCCTCAACTACGGAAAAGGCAGGCAAATGCCGTTGCATAGTGATCCCTATCGTCAACGAACTCGTTTTGGGTTAGGGTATACCATTTCCCTCACAACTTCTGAGTCAGGTGAGAATATTTTATCCTCTTCTCAAGATAGCTCATCGTCCTTCGGCTCATATGATGATCTCGAAAGAGCATTATCAGTAAATACGGTATTGACAGATTCTTTCGAAGCAGACGAACAAGAATCTGAACCGTTTGAGAATGACTCTTGGGCTCAGCAAATGGATATACAGTGGGAACTCCGGTTCGAGCAGACAGAACCGCCCACTGAAGATAAAGTTATCCAGATTAACGTTGGGGATGAGACTTCACCAAAGCCTATATTTATCAGTAACAATCTTTCCGAAGAAGAAAGGGAAGAAATAATCTAGCTGATAAAAAAATATATCGATGTCTTTGGGTGGAATTATGAGGATATACCAAGTCTTGATCCAAAAGTGGCTACTCATAAGCTCAACATACTGCCCAATTCGAAGCCTGTAAAGCAGCACCAACGTCGGTTCTGCCCTGATATGATGGACGCCATTGAAGCTAAAATCAAGAAGTTAATAGCCTGTGGGTTAATCTGGGAAGAACAACATCCTGACAGGGTCACCAATGTTGTCCCAGTCATAAAGAAAAGTAGGAAAGTACATGTTTGCATCGATTACCGAGATCTGAATGCAGCCTGCCCTAAGGATGAGTTCCCTCTTCCCATCACAGACGTCATGATCGATAATACGTACGGTTTTGAGCGCATATCTTTCATGGACGGATTCTCAGGATATAATCAGATTAAGATAAATCCTGAAGATGAAAAGCATACTGCCTTCCGGACGCCTCTGGGGGTATATTACTACACAGTCATGCCCTTCGGACTGAAGAATGCCGGGGCTACATATCAGCGAGCTTTGAGTAACATATTCCATGAGTACCTATGCAAAATAGTGGAATGTTATGTGGATGATATAGTTGTCAAAAGCCGCATCAAGGATAATCACATCCAAGACTTGAAAACAGTATTTGAGTTGATACGCCAACACCAACTCAAAATGAATCCTACAAAGTCCTTTCTTGGTGTATCCAGTGGCAAATTTTTGGGATTTATTATTACCGCTAAAGGCATTCAAGTGGACCCTGATAAAGTGAAGGCCATCTTAGAAATGCGACCACCTCATAATCTGAGAGAACTCAGGGGATTTTAAGGTCGTCTGGCTTATATCCGGAGAATCATATCCAACCTCTCTGAGAGATGTCAGCCTTTTTCTCGTCTCATGAAGAAAGGTGTATCCTTCGTGTGGGACGAAGCCTGTCAGCAAGCGTTTAACGATATCAAACGCTACCTCATTAATCCTCCAGTTCTCGTACCTTCCGTCATAGGAAGACCATTTTTGCTGTATGTTCGAGCAATTGATTATTCTTTGGGAACTCTCCTCGCACAGAAGAACGATGAGGGTCATGAATAGGCTATCTACTATTTAAGCAGGATGATAGTCGGAGCTGAATACCGGTACAATCCAGTGGAAAAAGAATGCTTGGCCCTAATATTCGCTATTTAGAAGATGCAACATTACGTCACAGGCCAGACTATTCATATCATCTCTAGGATCAATCCTCTTCGGGTATTGATGAACAAGCCAAGTATTTTTAATTCCCGACTCATAACTTGGGCGATGTTATTAACACCATATGATATGGTGTATGTCCCTCAGAAGTACATCAAAGGCCAAGCATTGGCTGATTTTCTAGCTGCTTATCCGATTCCGGAAATATCCAGATTATACGAGGACATTCCCGACGAAGTGGCAGAATGTAACTCCGCAATGGAAAGTGATACATGGCAGCTATTCTTCGATGGTGCATCCAGAACTGGCCCCAGGGTAAACGTGGTTTCAAGAGTAGGAATTGTCCTGGTCACTCCTGATCAACTCGTCATCTATCAAGCATATTCTCTTAGCGAACCCTGCTCTAATAATGTGGCAGAGTATAATGCCCTACTCATTGGACTCCAAGTAGCTAAAGAATTGGACGTCGAATATCTGGAAGCTTTCAGTGATTCTCAGCTGATCGTCAATCAGGTCAGAGGAACATATAAAGTCCACAATCCAGACCTCATTCCTTATCACCAAGCAACGATCGAGATAGCCATGTCTTTCACATAGAACGTAGCTACGATGTGAACACAGATCCTTCTAAGAGAGATTGGAGAAGTCCCTTTATAGATTTCGTGGCATACAGAATCTTACCAGAGGATCCTAAAGAAGCAGTATCCATCAAAAGATGATAATTACGCTTCTATTTTGATGCTTCTTCACAATGTCTATATCGCCGAACCTACGATGGATTGATATTACGATGTCTCTCAGATGATGATGCACGCAGATTATCCGTGAAGTTCACGACAGCGTATACGAAGCACATCAACCCGGTCCTAAGCTACAGGATCGTATCAGGAGGATGGGCTATTACTGGCTACTATGATCATTGATGCAATAAAATATGCAAGACAATACAAAGCTTGTCAGATTCATGTAGATTTTATACATCAGCCTTATGAACATTTACATCCTTTGGTTGTATCCTGGCCTTTTGAAGCATGGGGTATGGATATCATTGGTCCTATTCACCCGTCTTCTTCTAGAGGTCATCGGTTCATATTGGCCATCACGGACTATTTCTCCAAATGGGCAGAGACAATCCCTCTTGCTGAGGTAAAAATATCCAATGTGATCAGATTCATCAAGCATCATGTCATTTATCGCTTCGGGATACCCTGAAGGATAATTTATGATAATGGGCCTCAATTCATCAGCCAGGCGTTTCATCGATTTTGTGATTAAAATTGGATACAAAATGTGGCCTCTACGGTATACAATCCTGCTGCTAATGGTTTGGCGGAAGCCTTCAACAAAACCATTACCAAACTCTTGAAAAAGTTCGTTTCTTCGAACAAAAGAGATTGGAACGAGAAGCTAGGAGAATGTCTCTGGGCATACCGCACAACGATACGAACACCGACGGGTTGTACCCCATTCTCATTAGTCTATGGGAGTAAAGCAGTTCTCCCCATTGAAGTCCAAATTCTATCACTCAGAATAGCAGTGGCTAATGAGTTGACTCAGGAAAATAATGATCGACTACGGCTTCAAGAGCTAGAAGGATTAGACGAGAAATACCTTCAAGCCCAACAGCGTATTGCATTCTACCAGGCACGCATTTCTAGAGCTTTTAATCAAAAAGTGAAGAAAAGAGTGTTCAAAGTTGGTGAGCTAGTTTTAGCTGTGAAGAGGCCAATGATCATTACGCACAAGAGTAAGGGTAAATTCCAGCCCAAATGGGAGGGCCCTTACGTGATTGAAACGACATTTTCAAATGGCGCCTACAGATTAGCCAAGCCTAAAGGAGATATGATAATGGCTCCTATCAACGGCAAATTCCTGAAGAGGTACTACGTTTAATCTCCTTTGCTCAAATGGAGTATGGTGAAGATCTCATTCTGACAATACTACGTCCAAAGAACTAGTTGGAGCATATTCTATCATGTTCTCATGACCTCTGAATAGATATGTTTAACTAATTTGGAACTTCAAAACCTATCACGTCCATATTACCTCTGATAATGTTTTGTATACAAATTTAGTTGGATTATATTCTATCATGTCCATATAACCTCTGAATAGATATGTCTAGCTAAAGCTTACCGAAAGTATATCACGTCCATATTACCTCTGATATCACATTCACCCTAACCTATCATTTATATTCAAAAAAAATGATGGGTCCACCAAAGTCAGATAAAGTCTCTTTATCATCTCCAGAAAGAGAAAGTTAGATATAAAAGCAAAAAATACATCATTGGGGAGGAGCAGTCAAATAACGGATCTGCTGCGCCAGAGCGACCATCCTCTCATTCCTGGAGTTCAAGACGTTAGCTCGAGCCCGCTCCAACCTTGCCTCCTCATTGTTCAAGGCAGACAGTTCAGACCGAGCAAGTACAAAACCTGCGTGGGTGACACCCGCATATCCCAGGTTCTGCTGAGCCGCTTCCATTCGGTCCTTCAACAAATCTCGAGCTGCCGATAAAGCGAGAGCCCTCTCCTCTACCTGAACGAGTTTATCTTTCAA
Organism: Iris macrosiphon; assembly: GCA_036927795.1. Classification (NCBI taxonomy): domain Eukaryota; kingdom Viridiplantae; phylum Streptophyta; class Magnoliopsida; order Asparagales; family Iridaceae; genus Iris; species Iris macrosiphon. The sequence continues at coordinate 1,512,098 of JAYESA010000026.1, read as the reverse complement.
TTTGTGGACCCTCGCTGCCTCTTTCTCATATTCGGCCTCGCACTTAACCAGCTGGGGAATAACATACCCCAATATGGTATGCTCTTCATTCATCTCTTGTTGCTGTGCCTCGATGGATTTGCTCAGAGTTTTAATCTCCCCAATAAGTTTCGCAGTCAAGGATTCATATTCAGCCTGAATCAGGTCATCAATGCCGCTTCAAGACAGTTGTAAATACTCGTTAATGGGTTGTTCTAAACTATTAACTATTTGCTTCAGTGCATCAGCTCTCCCAGCGTCGTTGAAATTTTTGATCGGCGCTATCACAACCTGGGAGGACATCCTCAGAGCCTCGAAGCCTAGATTCTTGTCCAACACCATTGATATCAGCATTTTCAAAGTGATGTAAAAAATGCTAGTATACTTCTCAACTAGCATGGCGAGATCCGAATGGACGCTAAGAGTGGCTGCAATATCGGTAAATCCCCTTCTAGGAACGACTGTAGAGGGTATCGTCACAGTCGCCGCTTCAGCAGATGGTGCGACAAAAGTAGAGGCACCAATAACTGTCGAAGTGGCTGGCGTACTCAACAAAGGAGGCATAGTCGTGATGACACTCCTCCTTTGAAGATATCGGGACTGTATTAGGCAAGCCGACACCCGAAAATGTTGCCTCTTCAAGGTCGAGCACCACCGTTTCATCGGCGGGTGCCACAACAAAGCCAAAGGTTGTGTCGACGCTGCCCTCTCCGTAGATGTCTTCCCCTGAAAAGAAGACAAGAGAAAGTTAATATCAATATGATGTTAATTTTTCTAAAAGAGGCATAAAGACGATATTTACCCATGGCCAATGGTATATATGTCGCGTCTGCAGCCAGTACAGCTAAATCATTTCTTAATGATGTTAAGCGAGCTATCATACCTGGAGAAGGGTGTACACCAAATGACGTTTGGGGGTAGTACTCCAAGTCTTCACCCAGATCCACTCGAGGTTCATCTGGTAGAATCTCGTTGGAGATACTTACAGATGAAGAAGGGGCTGGACCCATTATTGCTCTGGATAAAGATATCATTAATTTGCTCGGCTTCGAAGGTGACCTCACTGTACTACCAATAACGGTAGTAGCGACAGCAGTCTCGAACAAAGAATCTTCGGCACTGTCAGCCGGAATTGTAGAAGTTCCCTCTCTAAAAGGCGAGGGCCCTCTAGACAAAGGATCATCCCCGACCGGGGAAACAGCAGGCTCACTCCTAGGAGCCTCATGGCTGGAAGTTCTGATAGGACCACTGACAGTCTTCTTTTTCTTGCGAGGGAAAGGCTCTTTCAGAGTAGGAGCCCTTCGCTTACTGGGGATAACAAGAGGCTCTGCAGGCGGAGCTATTATGCCTCTCGGTATCGTTATCAAAAATTTGTCTGGACCGACAGGTTCTTCTCCCTCGTCAGAGGAGACTGATGGGACCCCCTCTCTTCCAGTGGATTTATGAGAGGGCATCCTAAAACTTCCACGCATATCAAAATCACGATGGAAGGTGTTAATAGATGCATAAAATTGGGCGTACGAATGGAGCATGCGCAACTCCATGGAGAGAGAAGTCGCGGGCACGATAAAAGTTGCCCTAGTACAACCCATCATGAAGTACCGCCATCCTCTCGCTCCGTCGATGAGTCCCCTTCTGAACTTTAAACTGGTGATAGCATTCCCCATATGCAACTGGTCGTACCTAAATTGCCTGGCGAATCGGCTAGGCAGATACGGCTCTAGATAGCTGTGGTCCTCACTCCTGTACAGCAGATGAGAAGTTCTAATACAGACCAACCAGTAGAAGGCTTCGAGAGAAAGAATAGTCCTCCCGTCACCTGAATCCTGAAGATTTGTCCTTTGTTGATTGATATGTACAGTGGGGACGATACAGAAGAGCTTTTACCTATGAGCAAAATTTAATGCTCGCCGATAGTCTACAACGGTGGTCATATTCTAAGTGGAATTCTTGTAATTCAACAAGAAATTATTTCCTGAACTACTGGCAGAGCTGGGAGACATCACCCTGGGGTTATGAAGAATTAACCATCCCATCAGATATATGAACGGTAACTCCACTCTCGAAAATCCTTTACGCCGTGTTTTATCCGCGAGCAGCCCATCAGTTAGGGCCCTCAGGCCTGCTTGTATCCGGCATACCATGGCAGGGAGTAGGCCCAGTCTTTCTCCAAATACCAAACACACTGCAGGCCATAAGGTGTTACGATAAATACGATCTGCAGATGCGATGCCAGGTACTACCAATCGGCGTAACCATACAGAGAAGAAGCCAGCCAGTTGAGCTTCCCTTGACAGAGGCTTGCTATAATGTCTCATATAACATTAGGCTTTAGTGCCTGCAGGGTAACCCCCTATCTCCTCATCAAGAACATGGTCTGAAGCCCCAAAGGCTTCAATAAGAACATCGACCGTCTGAGCAGTAAGCACATTCAGAAGATTCAAGGGTTTATCTCTGCTATCCACAACTTTGTCTGGCTTAGCATCTCTAGCTTGATGAAAGAAGAGATAGGATGCCCACTTGTTGGTGTGAGCTAAATCAGATGGCTCTTGATAGAAGGTGGTGCAAGAAAGGTAGTGGCACATCAGCTCCTGATACATTGCCACTGCCCGAGGGTTTGTATCCCTCAATTTCCTGTTTGTAGGGACATACTCCTCATAAGGAGTGTCCCCCATTGGCAGTCTTAAAATCTCTGCCATCTCGTGAAGGGCTAAGCCCAACTCCCCCAGCGGAGTGGCAAAAGTCCCGGTGAGCAAGATATACCGCTCCATCAAAGCCAAAAATAGGTTGGGATTGAGAGTTAACCCAACATTGATAGCACTCACAGCCACGAATAGACCAATGCTCTCCAGCTCCGTCTGAAAGTTCTTTAGGGCCCAGGAAGTTAAATGAGCCTATCAAAGATTCTCAGGGCTAACCCACCCGCTGGTCCTAGGATTAACCTTGGGGTATACTCCTCCATGCCCCATGAAGTCATTGCAAAAAGTCAATATTTGGACTGGCTGGAGCAGTGAAGTATCTTCACTCGGGACGCTGCCCGGCAGTAATCCCCTGAAAGGTATGACAGGGCCTGAACGGCGGCTCACAAATAATCCTCGGTCTAATCCTTTCTGATAAAATATCTTCACTGGCTGGCCGTGAAGATTAGGGGTCAGGGTCCATGACATCTTCCTGGGATTCGTGGCATAAAAGAATGCCGAGATAGGGTAATCTCTGGGCATCCTTGGCAGGAACATGACCATGCCATCAGCAGTAAACACCCAATTTTTTTTCTTGGGCTTCGTCTGGGATTGTTTATCAATCATATCCCCGAAGAGGAAAGCTGGCTTCCTATATTCGGCCCCATCTATATACGTCAGGTGCTCTTTATTGAGCATACTCAGCAGCATGTGCTCTCCTTGGGACGATACCAGAATTCCCCTCTCTTCAGGGTAATTGGCTCCAGAAATAGGGAATGTCACATGTGACAAATTATCCAGATAATTCAAGTTCAGCATCCCAGCAGCAGAACCTATCACATCAGCCAAAGGAAGGATCTGCAAGTCTACTACAAAATACAAGAAAAATAAGTTAGTGTCTGCACTAGACATTACACTCTTGTAATTTGCTCCAAAGATTATCAGTCTGTGCTTTTACGCCAAGACTATAAAAGCTTGAGCTTTTACGCCAGAATCCATTTCTCCATTGCGTAAAATTCAAGGTTGGCAGCAGATAACAATCTGAGCTTTTACGCTAGATTGACAAAATTTGAATTTTTACGCGGTATTCATCCAGCGCATAAAATTCAAAGTTTGTAGTAAAATACCAAATCTCGACAGTATGGGTTTTTACGCCAGACTGTAAAAATTTGGAGTTCTTACGCTGACACATTAGGAATATGGGCGTAATGATAAAATATCTCTGTGCATCATCTCCCTCGAAGAGGCTCTCAGCAGAGAAGATGACCTTGCGCGTTCACGTACAACGTATGCGAAGGGTTTTGTTTTTCTCTTCCTAAAAACTTTACCTTTGATGCCTGGTGCACAGCTTGACGGTGGGACACTTCGTTAAGAGCACGGTTCGTTCAGCCCAATAGGAATCACTCATGCTTGAGCAGAGGAGCGAGAAGAAGATGCAGCTTTCTTTCCCTTAGCGGTGGAAGGTTGTTTCGGTGTCATGGCTAAAACTCAGAGTGCTCAGAGAAGAAGCGAAGAAGAGTTCTCAAAGAGACGAAGGTTTTTGCAAAAGGCAAATGAAGGGTTTCTTCTCTGAAGGTCTTGGGGTATTTATAGAGTTTGGATGACTCCTCGAATCCCTAACCAAATTCGATATTTAATATTTGGTTATGATTCGGGACCACGTCAGCCTATCATATAGGGAAGACGGACAGTCAGCGGATTCAAAATTTTCGCGCAGAGCAGATCTACGGTTTTACGCTAAAGGAGCTTTTTACGCTCAGAGGCCACAAATCTACGGTTTTATGCTCAGAGGCTATAAGTCTATGGTTTTGCGCCCGGATGCTTTTATCCTCGATAGCTTTTACGCACGAGAGGCTATAAACCTACGACTTCACGCTCAGAAGCTATAAATCTACGATTTCACGCTCAAAAGTTATTTTACGCTCGAGAGGCTACAAACCTATGATTTTACGCTCAGAAGTTACAAATCTACACTATGGATCTATGACTTTCCTCATATATTAAAATACGCAGGCCAGAGTATGCGTATATCTGAACAATTCTAAAGACGACCAATTACAAGGGTTTACGCAGAAGATGCTCCTTTGTGGCCACAAAATATTCCAAGTACCCAAATCATACAGAGTTCAGCATTAAAAATGACTTCTTTGTGGGTCGATTGGAAGTTCATTCAAAGTCTAGTCAAAATCCTTTCTCAAGAGTTCAAGTATGGCCTGTTTTGACGGACATTCCTTGCCCTATTTTGAGGGATTTTCGGGGAAACCATTCTTGAAGACAATGGTCTGAACAAGAATTCTTCTTATCAGAGAAGTGACAGTTCAGGAAATTCTACCCGACTCCTCGTTCGAAATAGCATGACAGTTCGATATTCGACTTAAATGCCAAGGAGCTTTCTACGTGTCTTCTGCTACTCGTAAAAGACGAGACGTGATCAGATATTATTTTATCAAAGTCGGCGTAAAACTATCCAGACATGTCGAAGCTGTATACTATTCAAACTTTATCACAGCAAATATGGCAAATCATCAAATGCATAAAAGAAGACAATTTTATTGAATCATGATTACATTTGATGGAAATCCAGTCTACAAAGGATTTTTCATCTTCATGATTACATATGATGGAAATCCTTTTTCCACAAAGGGTTTCTCATTCTCATTTAGGATCACGCCAAGAATCTGTTCTGTCAGGTTCTCATATTGGTGGAGATCCTTTTCTGTCTTCTACAACAGTTCATCGACTTCCACAGTCGATGAACAAAAAAATGATTAATGGCGGGAGGATACAGAACTGGGCTTGTGTAAATTATTCAAGCCCATCCTCCATACGCCATGGCAGACATACCCTAGAATTGAGTTGGGGGTTCAGACCCAGCTCAATACTGGAAGACAGGGCCAAACTGCCTATCCTCGGCCAACACCGTAACGGAAGAAAATACAGCTTACAAGCTGTGTGGTCTAATGTGACCCTTTCTCTCTCCTGGACGAATCACCATATGAAATTGCTGATCTTTTCGAGCAAAGGAAGCTATGATATCCTTCCATGATCCATCATTACAGAGGATATTTGCTTGAAGATGCCTTCTTTTTTGCCTCCCTACATGTTGGAAGAACATGATCTTCTTCTTCCTCAAGTCAGCAAAACGAACCTCGGCAAACCATCTCTTTGAGGTGAAAGAAGTGTGGGAATAACAGGTTAATTCATCACCGAATCCCAACAAATCTCCAAAAATCCGCCGAAAAATCATCCTCGAGGAACGAGTCAGACTTGACCGTTTCATGCTTCATTCAAAGTGTTTCAAATTATGAGGAATTTGAAAACTTTGAAGGGGGTCTTGTAGAAGCATGAAAAATACGCTACAGAATTATATGCAGTATGCAAAAAACCCGCGTAAAGCAGAGTTTCAGTACTGTGTGGCGTAAGACATGACTTCAGAGCCATTGGCGTACAATAAAGCTTCATCGCTATTTCAGCGTAAAGCATAGCTCCAGAACAGCCCGCGTAATACAGTATTTCTAGACTGCTTTGGCATAAAAAGGTTGTTACATCACCACTTTGGCGTAAAAACTGCTTACTTTTAATGAAGTAGGAAGTTGTACGAGGATCTTTTCGTATTCCTCGAGTGAATCTGTCAGATCAAACAGTGAACCTGACTCCTGACAAAGAGTACAGCACGACGACCGAGAGGACGGCTGTTATGATAATTTTGCACAGAGCCCCAAACTGTCGTCTAGTGACATAATCTTTGATATAAATTGCTTGTACGCATTCAAGGGAATACGCTGCCTAGTTTTACACAGGCAGACGTGAGCTTTTACGCTCAGTAGGAGACAAAACGAACCGCCACGTCAAAAGCTGCTCTTCGTACAAAGCTCGAGGCATGTCCCTGTAGTTAATGCGCGTGATGGGGGAAGATCTCTGTATTTAATATACGAGATTTGGTTCTACTTTCAAAGACTGGATGAGCCATAATTAGGGCTAATACGTCCACATCAACATCCCTTGCATATTACGCCAACCAAGCTATTTTTAGCTATAAGGAGCACGTTGTACGCTATCTTCTCGAAATACGCTGAATCGGGCTATATTTGCAAAGCATTAGGCTTCTACGCATACTTGGCTTCTATGCTAACTTGACAACCACTTAGCTTCTACGCCAATATTGACAGGTACTGGGCTTCTACGCCTACTTGGCTTCTATGCCAACATAACAGTTACCTGGCTTCTACTATAGTATGACAGCTATTCGGTTTCTACGCCAATCATCTCTACGCAAGGAGCAGTTACCCATGTGGCTTGCATGTTTGATCTTCGCAGCAGTTATACGCATTACCTCATAATGGGACACGCGTCACACGTAGAGTCGAGAGATCATTTAGATGTGGGTAGTAGTTTTCATAACCATCGCGTAAAGAGCGCCCTACTCTCCACTATTCGGCTTCTATGCCAATTGGACGGTTATGACAATGGGACTCTATAAATAGAGACCTCTACTAACAGAGGTCGGGGGTCAGAAATCAATTTTTTGAGAGAGAAGAGTCCAGAGCACAGACAGAGAGTAGTGATTGACGATTTTGGCATCGAGCATCCACTCCCTCTTGCAATTTTTAAGGCTTCTCCTTCTTCTACAGCACTTCTTCATCATCGTGTGGTCCAAGGGATAAAATGATCGACCGCAGATCAGACTCCTATAGCAATATTTCCCCAGAATTAAACTTTTGTACTTCTTTTTCTTGTTTGTAAACCAAAGAAAGGGTTTCGTATACTCGTATAGGATTAATTGTACTTCTTTTTCTTGTTTGTAAACCAAAGAAAGGGTTTCGTATAAACCTAGTTTCATTTCTTTCATTTATTATCAAACACAAGTGAAGTAGAAATTATTGATCAGTCTCGAAGTGATACAAATTTCAAGAAATTAAACACAAGTTCAGATCACATACTGACTCGTTGGTCCTTATGTAGAGTATGGGTATGGGAGTATAAATATAAACATGGGTATGGGAGTATAAATATAAGATATGAGTCTTATATTAATGATAGCTGAATATTGTGGGTTTACACATAAACTATTTTGGGCCAGGGATTTAGATTTTTGACTAATAGGGTATGAGATTACTGGACCAAATCCTTAGTAGTAGGTGATGATATGGTAATATATTTCCAATGTACCCTAGCCGATGGATTTTTGGATTTTATAATTCGTCTACTCATTATTGTATTGGTTATATTTTTATTTAGAGTATTTAGAATGATTGAATAGATATTTATTACTTATAATATATTTTTTATTTACTATGTATTTGAATATATGCTTATGTTATATTTTATTTTATATATTTCTTCTAGAAATTGATTTGAGTTGAGCTTCTAGACTATGTATGATTGACTGGTTAGATTGGACTTATTGCTGCTAAGAGAAATTATAAGTTAGGTTGGAGAATTTTATTGTGGATACTTTAGGTTGATGATGTTGTACCTAGGAAAGTATGATGAGATAGTAATTGCCTTAGATGCAAAATGAGGGATATGAATACTACATAGGTGTCATTGTCGATTTTGTTCTTGTATGATTTTAGTACCTAACTCATGCACTCCTTCGAGAGTAAAGGTATTAAATTATTTCCTTTATAGATATTGGAAGATTTAAACTGAGATTGTGTTGCGATATCCTTGAGTAACCTAGACTTACAAACGGTGATTTTTTAGCTGGTGATTAGCATGATAACAAAGATTAGGTGAGAAAATTTGAGGACCAAATGCCTTAGGCGATTAAACTGTAAATATATGGCAGTTTAAGATTTAGAGAATGGGTATAAGTAATTACCAAGATGTATTTATATATTTAAAGATATGATGAGTTGTGGTTGGAGAGATTGATTTTAAATTTTGAGGACAAAATTTTTCTTAGGTGGATAGATTAGAAACTCTCTCGCCAAAATTTTAAGTATACTTAGCTTAGTGTGAGATTATGGTTGATTTAGTGTTTATTATGACTAGAAATTTGAGTTTAATATAACTTATTCAATTTTGTTACACTTGGTGTACCTTACTGTTGCTTCAATATTTAAAAATTACACTATTATTTGGTAACAACAAATTTCACACCCTTGACCTAGACAAACCAATCTTCAATTCTGACCCTTGTGTCACTCACAAACACACTCTCTTGTGCTATAATTTAATTGCACAATATTCGTCACATAATTCCAATTCAAACCTATGCTTGAATTTGTGACCTTCCCAATCTGATTTGGGAACATAACTTTGACCTGTTCCTAGACATAAATATATAACCATGATACTATATTAAGATAACAACATCCATGACATGTGTGTCAGACCTAATTAGACTTGTACATACTTTCAATTCATTTGCAAATCACAAATAACACAATTCCTAGACCTATTAAGCTATCGGTTTGACTTAGCCCAAGCCTAGTTCAAACTCAACCTAAATATTCTGACACCCCCACCTGGTTCATGCCAAATATTATATACCATTGTCCTCTCTAAAAATCACCAAATTTTATTATACCCCACTCTAAACCTTACATTTGACACATTAGAAAATTATTTCAGCCCTACATACTTTGGACTTGACCCAACTTCACACCCCACCTATTAACCATTATAGGTTGGACCCAAGTGTGGTCAACCACATTAAATGGGTAGCCAATATTTCTCATTTTTTCACTTTCCATAACCCCTAAATACCCTTAACTATTCACTTTCCATAACTTACAAAAACTCCCCAACCATTACTCTCCTCTCAACCCTTCCCCCTTAATGGCTAGCCACCTATAGACCTTATCTCACATTATTACCTTATAATACCTTAATAAAACTTCTAACTCTCTTCCCTACATTTTTTCTTAACAAACCATCTTCAAAATCCTTCTCCATTTCCCTCCATACCACCATCTTTCTACCCCTACTTAGGCTGAATCCGAATTCAGCAACACCCCACCAATCCCATCATATCTCTATCTACACTTAGTTTCTCCCTCTCAAATTTAGTATAATTCTTCCTCTCTCTGTCTTCAATATATTCTATTCACAAACCTTCCATCAAAACTTACCATAAGTTCCTTAAAACAGCCTCTCTATCAGACGTGTCCAGATTGAATCTAAATTCAGTCTATACCCTTCTTTGGCCACTCCTAGACCACCACAGCCCTTACACCACCCCCACAGCACCCAAATATCCTTCATCTACCCCTTCTCAACAATTATCCTCTATAACTCAGCACCGAAATCATCCCACAACTCCCTTAAACATCCTCCATGATCCAAAGACCCCTACAGAATTCGAAAATCCAAGCACCACTTCTGACACCATTCCACCACCCCCATGTCCTTTCTACCACCCAAAAATTCTTCCTAACCTCAACCTCTACATGTCCCCTAACATCTCAAAGCCCCACATCACTTGGAGCAATGTTTTGAAGTTCCGGACAACAGCTACAAACCGAAGTATCCAAATCTAGATAGATTTGTGCAAGCCGTGCACATTCCTCTTTTCCCTTCCCATTTCACTTTGGTAAGTTCCTAAACTCCTCCTACTTAACCCTCTCTACATGTACTTCACATACCTCTTCAAGTTCAACAACTCTTTATTCATAATTTTTATGATATGACACCAAGAATACCAACTACTTCTTACGACTAGCCTTTGAATGCTATATATGTTGTTGTCCTAATCACTTTTTCATGAATTTAACCAATGCAAACACTTGTTTAAACTCCATGTTAACTCCACTTATGTTTATAATTTCAGAATATATGTGGTACATTTAGAGTGATATATGCATAATTACACACACATGAGACATGGCGAATGATATATACTACGGTTGTGCAAACACCTAGGTTTATTCCTAGATAGTTCTTTTGTATGTAAAAATACCATGTTAGAGAATAACATATGTCATGTTAAATAGAGTTTAATGTGTTGATATATATATATATATATATATATATATATATATATATATATATATATATAGGAGCATGTATTTAGAAATGTTTGTATGCGAAGTTGTGGTTAAAATGTTAACCCTAGAAGTAGTTATTGTTACATACACTAGTCGTAGTTTATAACTGGAAACCTTATACATGTGAAGGATAGAATTATATATAAGATTTCATAGGTAATATGGATTGAGGAGAGTATTATTGAGTTTCATTTACCCTTGAATTTGATAATGACATACTTTGAATGACTATTTGAGTTAGGTTAGCACTTGCTTTATGGACATTGAGAATGTGTATGTCATACCTGTACAAGAAGATGCTAGTAGGTAGGACCACCTAGTACCTACGTATTTGAGAAGCAACTTAGCAACTACATGTACCCTAGTTATGACCAAGTTTATTATATATGAGAAATTATACCTTTAGAGGATTTGAAGATGTTATGTGACTAGTATACTTGGTGATTATATGCTTTGATTGACACTTTATTAGCCGCCATAGTCAACCCTACATAGTTAGACCCCATAATAAATTTAAACTCTAAATAACTGATGGCATTATATAAATTGTACCCTTGATTAATTTAGATCCTAATTGTCTAATGATTAATGATGTAGAGCAGTTATACTCTTGTGCATGCATTGTGAACCATGTCTTAGTGACTCATTTGATATTACTATATATATATATATATATATATATATATATAGGCTCTTGGGATTGTTCAGACTTGGATGCCAGAGCAGGTTCTGTCCATTGCAGCTTGGAGTTCTAGGCAAGATACCTTGCCACTTTTTTGTACTGTCTAATTTTAGTTATTATCCTTACATGATTCTAATTTGAATAATTATGGTATAAATGTGTGCGTTTGAGTATGACTCCAGTGCAGTCGACGAATGCATCGATAGTAGCTTAATGCATTGACCTAGGTATCAGTGACTTACCCAATATGGTGGAGGTATTTTTACCAATATGGTGGAGGTATTTTTATATCTCCTAAGACCTTGACACATACTTTTTACGGCACCATATATTTTTCACGATGCAAGTTGGGGTACCCGACTGGCTATCGGTGCGTACGACGTGTATGACAGTATAGTGTGTATTCTTAATTGTACTAGTTTATTTATGACCGAACATTATAGTTATGAGATGTGCACATTGTGTATTCGACTTATAAATTTGCTTTGGTCAGAGTAAAAAATTATTGGTCTTATGGGATACACATATTGGTGACCGTAGAGGATATACGAAAACTAATGACTCCTTTATCATATGCCACTTCTGACGGGGAGTTAGGCTTTTTATTAGATATATTTTGACTACAAGTGTTCTTTGGAGCGTTATGGTATTTATTTAGCAGAATCTGCGTTCGTTGGGACTTTATCGCAGTTATCTATGCCTACGCCTACCCATACGTACCAAGGTTGTCCTCAAATTGTATTCACATAGATGGTTAGGTTACCCTATTTATTTGCACAGTATTTATATTTTGATATGTATCATTTGTATATTGTTACATCCCACTGAGGACCTGGTTCCCTACTAGGTTAGCTGAGTTGGACACAAAGATCTTTGGTTAAATGGTTGATGAGCACCAATTTCCTTACATGTATTATTCTTCCGTAGTATATATGCTTTGTTCTATTATCTATATTTGATTAGTATTTGTAGACTCATGCCACTTACCTCGAGTCTATTTGGAAAGTATGACTATTAGGCTGCAGACTAGTAGTCATATTTACCTTTCTTTTATTCCGGTCATATGGATTAAGATATAGATAGTAGAAAGAAATTGTCACGCCCCAGTACCGGAATATGGAGACGGATATTGCCAGCTATCCCGTACAAGGTGATATATGTCGTACGGCGGTCACGGTTGTATAAGACAAGGGTGTGCAGGTTACAATCAAGAATCCTAGGGATAAGAACTTCTTTGTCTCAATCATTTAAATAAGAAACAGTAAGCATAGAGCATATATGATAAAGCAATAAGGTATCCCAAATGCTTTTTTAAAATATTCTAGAGACCAGCTATGCAAAATAAGAGGTTGAAAGAGTAACAAAAGTATATGATAATGATCAGTTACCGTATGATTTAATACAATCTTGTAAGGAGACTAATGTCCAGACGAGCCAGCTAACAGGTGCGATAGCTTGTACGACTTGCTAATTGTGGAGTCTGAGGTTATCTCAGAAATAATACATAATAAGTATCCTCAGATCATGCTAGTGCCGAACATGAGCTAATCGAACCAATCGATGAATAAAACAAGTATTCAAGAGATACACCAGTTTTCCGTAGGGCTACTCTGCTAAAAATACGATATTAGCGGTTCCAATGATCCTATAGTGAATTAGTGGTTTGGCATAATAATAGGTCAGATAGTGCACTCCACAAAGGCAGATGATATACAATATTTATAGTGGCCAACCTACAGCACACTTAGAATGAATCTCTGTATGTAGGTTCGTTGACATGATCTCGGGATGTCGTTCCCTCTAATTTTACTACCACTTTTAGTTACCTAATTTGCCATATGTTGTGTTTGAAATATCAAGGCGTGATCACATGAGAATTTAGCTTAAATGCTATACAAAGTACGAGCACGCTAGATACGAATTCCTAGAGGTTAAATATGCATTCACCCGAGTGTATATGCAATATTTAGACAATTAATATCCTAGCCACACTTTAGTAGTTGACTCACTTATTATGCCCGTGATGGTAAAATAATATATATTTATAATATCACGCATTTAGGAATTTGGAAGCATTCTCGGTGCACAACCCAAATAGAATCACTTAACACGTGACATAATGTGTCGCACCTCGGCGCACATTAATATCATAGAAAATATCCAGTAATAGTGGTATAAGCACTGTTACAGTATTCGAGTTCAATTACCAATTATGCATTGGGTCACAAACGAATAATAAAACATCCAATGAAAATAAGCAAGGCCGCATAGGTCTCTAGGCCACATGGGAAGTCCAGGCCGCATATGACTCTATGCCGCATATGAAGTCAAGGCCGCATGACCAGTCCTGGCCGCATATGAAGTCAGGCCACATGCTCAGGATTAAAGTCTACTACTTGGGACAAGTGTTGAAGTGATGGCCAATAAATGAATTATCGGTGAGGTGACATAAAGTAATTTATGTGACAAGCCATAAAGTGTGTACGAAAAAAAGACAAAAAATATAGAAACTTATGCCACGATTTCAGAGTCATGCGTCAAAGGAAAAGTGGCCGCATGCTCTGCTTATCGCATAATATTGCTTGCCGCATATGGGTCGGTACAGCAGAGTTCGATGCTGCATGGAGGTCTCTTGGACTTAGCAAATTCTTCATTCGTTCAGCGAGTGAACACACAAGGAGTTCAACGATAATCTCCAGAATACTTGTGTGATGGCAGTCATGCATCAAACAAGATGGACGCATGCTAGTCAGTATGCGGTGAAAGGTCAAGCCGCATAGCCCTCTTAGGCCGCATAGCACTCTCGGCCGCATAACTCGCTGGCCACATGAAGACTTTGTCTACTCCAAACAGCAGGTTCGGCCAAGGCGAAAGCTCCAAAAACTAACATTTGTTTTGTCCATAAAATCCTTGTTTTAAGTCCAAATCATGTGAACCAAAAGCCAAAATACTTGAAATTGAAAGCTCTATTATGTAGCAAAAATAGGTTTTTGAAAATATATGTTTAATAGATCAAAAATAAGAATTTATAAAACCCATAAAATTCTAAGTTAGAAATATAGATCTACTCAAAACTACCCATTAAAACATAAAACTCCAAGAACTAAAAGTGCTTAGAAACATATAACAAACATAATGGAACAATAATATGAAGGATTTCTCAATTTCTCTTGTAAAGTATATTTTCCTAAGGAAATGTGAGAGAAAACACAAGAGAGAGAAAGAAATGAAGTAATGAAGAGAGAGAAGGAAAGGTTGGGTTATATATGGTAGGGTTAAGAGTTGAACCAAGGGTTATCATGACTTAAACCAACCCACAAAATGAACCATGGACCAGGTTAAACCAAGAACCAGGTTAAACCAAGAACCAGGTTAAACCAAAGAATGGGTCTAGTCTCCACGCACATGCAACCATGCTAAAATAAAAATACTTTCTAAATACGTCTATCGGGAACGGGGAGTGACATCTCTATCCACCTTAAAAAAAAATTATCCTTGGAATTTGAATCCAGGCAATAGTTAGAGAAGTCAGGACAAAAGCGATACAAATCTACTAGCAACTAGACAAGCAAGCAATATAATCACAACATACAGGTGATCACCTGATAACAGAATCTGAGATATGAAGTCGTAAGAACGAATATATCTTCTGAATCGAATAGGTACGGGTATCGGGATCGAATATCGTACTCGCGTTCCCACATCGATTCTCTTAGAGAGTGATGGCCCCAAGCAACCCTGACAAAAAAAATAGTCCAATTCTTGAGCATATTTTTCCTTCGGTCCAATATGAATACGGGTTGCTCCTCGTAAGATAAGTCGGTACCAATGACTAATTCAGAGTGATCGAGGATATAAATCAGATCCGGATAATACCTATGCAACTGAGACACATAAAATACATCGTCTACCTCAATTAGCGAAGGTGGAAGGGCAAGACGATAAGCAACATCGCCTACCCGCTCGAGAATATCGAACGGACCTACGTATCACGGACTAAGCTTCCCACGAACCCCGAATCTAATGACTCCATGGTTCGATAAAATTCGCAAGAACACATGGTCGCCGACACAAAACTCTAAAGGTCTACGATGCTGATATGTCCAATGACGATGCCTATCTTGTGCAAGCCGAATTTGCTCTCTAGTTTGTTTGCCAACCTTTACTATCTGCGTGATCATTTCAGGGCCTAACATCTTTTTCTCACCAATGTCGTCCTAAGCCAATGGTGATCTACACTTTCTGCCGTATAGTGCTTCGAAATATGCCATCTGAATACTGGCCTGATAACTATTGTTGTACGAGAACTCGACAAGATGAAGATAATATTCCTAAGATCCACCAAGGCGTAAGATACAAGCTCGTAGCATATCCTCCAAGGTCTGGATGGTTCTCTCTGATTATTCATTTGTCAGGGGGTGGTAAGCTGTGCTGAATCTTAACTTGGTGCCCAAACTCTGATGCAAACTTTTCCAAAAATATGAAGTGAACCGATTGTCTCGATCTAACATGATACTTACTGGGATACCGTATTGTCTCACTATCTGTCGAATATATATTTTAGCCAATTATTGTGTAGATTGTCCTACTTAAAAAGGAAGAAAGCGAGCTACTTTTGTGAGATGATCCACTATCACCCAAACTATATCCCGACCAGTTAGTGATATAGGCAAACAAGTCACAAAGTCCATCATGATGTGTTTTCACTTTCACTCTGCAATGGAAAGTGGCTGCAATAATTCTGCCTGTCTCTGTTGTTCTGCCTTTACTTGCGGATATATCAGAAAGTGTTGCTTGATATCTTGGTACATCTTTACTTGCTGATATATCAGACAATGCGATACGAAGCATGCTATGAATGGAATACTGGGAACTATGTGCTTCAGTCATAACTTTTTGATGAATATCCCCGATTGGTACTCATAGACAATTCCCAAACCTTAGGGTTCCATCTGCATATATTGTCAACTCCTTCCGAAGAACTGTCTCACATTCTTCTCGTAGTTTTTGAATCTTCGAGTCCTCTGCCTGAGCTTGTTTGATTCTGTATACCAAAGTTGACTGAATCTGTAGGCCAGCCTGAACTGCTGTACTCTTTGGAAGTACTATCTCGATACCCATCTCTCGCAAGTCCTCTTGAATATGCTTCTGAGTAGTCAATATAAATTTGTCACCTCTTCGGCTAAGTGCATCAGCTACTACATTAGTCTTACCTGGATGGGACTGAAGTTCCATGTCATTATATTTCAACAACTCTAGCCACCTCCTCTGCTTCATGTTCAGTTCCTCAAGTCCTTCTGCGTGAACACATAATTCAAACTCTTATGATCCGTGAATATTTTTACTCGATTGCCATATAAGTAGTTCCTCCATAACTTAAGTGCAAACACTATTGTTGCAAGGTCCAAATTGTGAGTTGGATAATTTTTATCGTGATCTCTAAGCTGCATAGAAATATACGCTATATGTCACATCCCGGTCCCGTAAGGGTCGATCATCCTTGCTTGGTCCTTACGGAACCGATCGTCCTGCTCGGGCACGATGCCATGCAAGCCTAAGTTATACTTGCACCAAACATATTACCTACACAAGACACATGTTAAAAAAAATATACATATATAGGCACAAAATTTAATTACAGAGAACCAAAGTTGAACACATTTGATAGGAACATAAAATATTTTTTTTATTTAATACTTGAAGATTGGATTACAAAGTACTTACTTGGATGAGTTACAAAATATGCTATAGATGGCTTACAACTCTTTTTACAAATCCAAAACTAGCCACAACGCCCACACGTCATATCATTTTAGTAGGACCAAAATAAAATTCCTAGAAGATGAAGAGCTTGTACACTAAAGAGGAAAGCCTTGGGATGCTGAATGAGCACGGTTCCGCTTGTAGGGATGTGCTCCTAAAGCTTAAAAATGCTTGCCAAATTCTCGCTACCAGAACTTAGAGATTTTGCCCACAAACATGGATCAGTACAACAATATGTACTGACGAGCGACCGTGGCCAAACTCACCTAAAAATCCACACTAAGTAAATATGTGAAGCTAGCATTATTAGGTGATTTTTCTAGTTGTCTAGTTTCCTTTTAACAATTCATGCAAAAAAATATAAACAATAAATTGAACCATGCATATGATAATTCTTACCCACAACCGAACGTTATTTCTGCAGCAGACACACAAGTTAGCCATAATTTACATATAGGAATAAACTTATGAATCAATCTTGGCATCAAGTATTAAGTATGTAAGAAGGTAAACCTAGCTTGCTCCCTAACTAAATGATGGTCCACGGGAAAACCCATGAATAGTAATTAGGACTACAAACCCAGGCTAAAAATTAGACAAGACACCCACCTAATCGCGAGGACTACTAGTCTCATGGTGTTTCGATTATCTCTCCCAGGCTGAACGATCCCCAGAGCCCTAGGAACCGCTCGAGAGACTGACCTTGTACACAAGTTGTCCAAAGACCGATGTAATAAATTTATTCTATCAATTAATCAGTTCTATTGCAACAGTTGAACAAAAAACTCCTTTGTGGACTATCTCCTTTTTGAAATAGCCGTGGCTCTTCAATAAGTTTAATATCGATCAATTTAAACAATAAAAGATTTTCAATAAGTTCAATGCGCAGTATATGATAAGTAACGTACATCAATATCTTGAACGATTTATAGTAATTATTCTATGATTCAAATATCATAATTCTTTATCATGCAATAAGCAGTAGCAATTCTAAGTTAACATGTAAATCATGTTCATTAAATCTTGTTACTGGGGTATCAAATTGAGCATAGGGACAAGCATTTTGAGTGGACTAGAGATCATTTTATTAATAGACGTACAAACTAAGGATTCATCGAAGGGCCAAATTCACTCACCGATAGAATAAATGCGAGGATGGAGAAGACTTATGCAATGATCACTCATTGGTTATGCGTCCTAAAATTGCAATAATACTTTGTTAGCATTTTTCGATCTCTTTCTCTTACGATTCAAAAAGAATGCACAAGCGAGAAAAATGAATCATGAAAACTAAGTAATCGAAAGCAAGACAAAACACAAAGCAACACAAAACCAAGAATCAAAACAACCAACAAAAACTCTTGGACTCATTTTAATAGTAACTGTTCTATAAGTTTGAAGGGTTCATTTTATTTCGTCTTTGTTGATTTGGCGGTAAGGTTTCCCCGAGACTCGATTCTCAATTGAGTCAAAGTAACAAGTGTTCCATAAGTAAACTCTAGAAGTGGGGTATTACATAATACCCCACTCAGAAGAAGTTTCGTCCTCAAAACTTAAGAGATCAAGGTATAGAGGATCAAGGCATCAAGAGGTCAAAGGAATCATACTCACCAGCATCGTGTTTGCTCAAATTATGCTCAATATTCAACTAATAAACTCTAGTCCATCTCTTCTGATCAGTTTATCCATTAGCTTGAGCTAGGGCTGGGATGGGATTCTGATCCTGGCCACGTTCGGTATTCTCATTGTGGTCCCGTGGCATGGTCCTTTTGGTCGGACAGTTTCTCAGAAATTGGCCCTTTTGGTCGTAGTTGAAGCATTCACCTCTAGTAATATGACAAGTTTCCACTACGTGCCCTAGTCTTCCATAATAGTTGCACTGAAGTCTCAGGTGTTGTTCGCCATCTATCTTCTTTCCTCCATCGTGATATCTTTTGGTAGGAGGGTTTCGAGCAGCTGATGCCTTTTCTGGAATACTTCATGGTATGAACTTCTTATTTTGTACAGCTGCCTCAAAGGCCTTAATATATGAAGTACACTCCCGGTTCATCACATCCTTGCTAATTTCATTATTTAAACTACTGATGAATCGATACATATGGGCCCTCTCGTTAGGAATTATTATATTAGCTAACTTAGCAAGCTTGGAGAATTTTGACACATAGTCTTCGACGGACATGCTCTATTACTTAAGTTCGGTAAATTCGTCTTTCTTTCTTTGTCTGACGGTTGGAGGGAGGTATTATTCCAAGAATTCATTCTTGAACATCCCTTAAGTAATTTTGTCGTCTTTGTGCCTTGTGGCAAGATCTAGATTCTTGATCTTCCACCAATCGTGTGTACGTAACCGTAGCTGCATGGCTGCATATGTCACCCTCTTATTCGCAGGTATCCTAGTAAACTCAAACAAGCCCTCCAACTTGGCGACCCAGTCTATCATCTTATCCGGCGTTGCCCTGCCTTCGAACTCTTGATGGTTCAACTTCAGGAACTCGGCGCCTTTAAAGGTAGGCTTTCTGGCCGTTTGCGAGGTTCATCTTCTTCTGATAGGCCAGCTTCTCGAGGTGCAGGTACGGCTGCCACAGGTGTTATGGCAGTTCTTGATGCACCATTGTTAGCCACCAGTGTTGTTACAATTTAAATCAGAGAATCAAGTTGTTGTTGATGTAGTAAGGCTCTAGCACCAGCCCGTTACGATTAAGCTTCGAACCTTCATGTTGGGCCTCATGTCGATCATTCTGATTTTCAGATATAGCAATCAGCCTATCAATTTGGTCATCGCTCATGCTCGCTGTGCACGATGTCCCTTGGTTTCCTGTTTTAGTTATCCTATTACAAAAAAGAGTAGCTTGCATTAGTCTCATAACGTATTATGGACTTATTGTATGGGACGTTGGGTTTTCATACTTTTCAAGATCGGGATATTTAATATCATTGATTTACTTATATAGATTCGCGACCTTTTTCGAAATTCGGGACTTTTTGAAATTGCTTGAAAACTTATATCATTTTTTAAAACGATATTTGAAGAGGCCATGGATGTAAATTTGTTCTCTGATACAACCTATCATGCCCCAGCCCCATTAAGGCCAATCGTCCTCGCTTGGTCCTTACAGAACCGATCGTCCTTGCTCGGGCGCGAAGTTGTGCAAGGCTAAGTTGCGCTTGCACCAGATATAGTACCTGCACAAGACACAAGTTAGACAATAATATATATACATAGGCACATAATTTAAATGCAGAGAACCAAAGTTGAATACATTTGATAGGAACATAAAATATTTTCTTTATTGAATACTTGAAGATTGGATTACAAAGTACTTGTTTGGCTGACTTAAAAAATATTCCATAGTTAGCTTATAACTCTTTTTTAAAAACTCAAAACTAGCCTAAACGCCCATGCATCATATCCTTTTAGTAGGACCAAAATAAAAAACCTTGAAGATGAAGAGCTTACAAACATGAGAGAAAAGCCTTGGGAAGCAGCACGAACATAGTTCCGCTTGAAGGGATGTTCTCCTAAAGCTTCAAAATTCTTGTCAAACTCTCGCTACTAGAACCTGAAGATTTTGCCCACAAAAATGGGTTAGTACTACAATATGTACTGGTGAGCAATTGTGGCTAAACTCACAGAGAAATTCACACTAAGTAAACATGTGAAGCTAGCACTATTAGGTGATCTTTCTAGCTGTCCAATTTCTTTTAATAATTCCTGCAAAGAAATATAAACGATAAATTAAACCATGCATATGATAATTCTTACCCATGGCTGAACGGTTATCCCTGCAGCAGATACAGAAGTTAGCCATAAATTGCATATATGAAAAAACTTATGAATTAATCTTGGCATCAAGTATTAGGTATGCAAGAAGGTAAACCTAACATGTGCCCTAACTATATGATGGTCCACGACAAAACTTATGAATAACAGCTAGGACTATAAACCTAGGCTAACTATTAGACAGGATGCCCCCCTAATCACGAGGACTACAAGACTCAAGGTGTTTCGATTATCTCTCCCAGGCTGAACGATCACATGTGTCCCAGGAATCGCTCGCGGGACTGACCTTATGCATAAGTAATCCAAAGACCGATGCAATGAATGTGTTTTATCAATTAATCAGTTCTGTTGCAACAGTTGAACAAAAAGCTTCTATGGACTATCATCTTTTCGATAGAGTCGTGTCTCTTCAATAAGTTCAATATTGATCAATTGAAACCATAAAAGGTTTTCAATAAGTTCAATATGTAGCATAAGATAAGTAACGTGCGTTAATATCTCAAACAATTTATATTAATTTATTCTATGATTCAAATATCATAATTCCTTATCATGCAATAAGCAGTAGCAATTATAAGTTAACATATGAATCATGTTCATTAACTTATCTTGTTACTTTATTGTCAAATTGAGCATAGGAACATGCATTTTTAGTGGACTAGAGATTATTTTATTAATAGGCGTGCAGACTATAGATTCATCGAAGGGCCAAAGTCATTCACTGATTGAATTAACGAGAGGATGGGGAAGCCTTATTCAACGATCACTCCTTGGTTATACGTCCTAAAATTTTACCAACACTTGGTTAGCATCCTTCGATCTCTTTCTCTTACGATTCGAAAAGAATGCGCAAGCGAGAAAAGCAAATCATGAAAACCAAGTCATTGAAAGCAAGACAAAATATAAAAGCAACACAAAACTAAGAAGCAAAACAACTAACAAAAACTCTTGGACTCATTTTAATAGAAATAATTCCATCAATTTGAAGGGTTCATTGTATTTCGTTCGCGTTGATTTGGCAGTAAGGTTTTCCCGAGACTCAATTCTCAACTAAGTCAAAGTAACAAGTATTGCATAAGTAAACTGCTAGAAGTAGGGAATTACACTATCCCTCTCTCTTGTTGCATCAAAATACATCCAAGACCCTTGCCAAATGCATCACAATACCCTGTGAATCCTCCGAAGCCTGCTAGAAAAGTAAGGATTGGTGTAGATATTAATTTTTCTTCAACACTTCAAAAGCTATTTTATATTCCACTGACCATAAAAACTTAACTTTCTTGTGCGTCAACCGATTTAATGGTACCAAGATCTTAGCAAAATCTGACACAAATCTTCTGTAGTATCCTGCCAAGTCCAGGAAACTATACACTTCTGCTACTGTCTTCAGAATTTGCCAGTTATCTTCTGTATCTACCTTCTTAGGATCAACTGACACTCCTGCTCCAGAAATAATATTCCCAAGAAAGGATATGCGATCTAGCCAAAACTCACACTTACTAAGCTTCGCATATAATTTGTGCTCTCTCAAAGTTTGTAGTACTATCCTGAGATGTTCTTCATGCTCCTCCATATTATAAGAATACACTAGGATGTCATCGATGAATACTACTACAAATTGGTCTAAGTAAGGCATGAAAATATAGTTCGTCAAATCTATGAATACAACTGGAGTATTAGTCAGTTCGAATGGCATAACTAAGAATTCATAAATCTATATTGGAGAAGACTCTTGCTCCACTTAATTAGTCAAATAAAATATCAATCCTTGGTAAAGGGTACTTTTTCTTCATGGTTACTGCAATAAGCCACCTGTAATCCATACACAACCGCGTCGATCCATCCTTCTTCTTTACTAATACCGCTGGTGCTCTCCATGGTGATCCACTGGTCCGAATAAAAAATTTCACCTTCAGTTCTTTCATGTGTCAATATAAATGATCAAGCTCTGATGGTGACATTGGTTATACCTTCTGGGATTCTGGTTCTGCTCCTAGCATTAGCTCTATAAAGAACTGTACTGCTCTAACTGGAGGTAATCCAGGAAGATCGTTGGGAAAGACGTCCATGAAGTCTTCAACTATCTTGGGCAGAGGGTCTTCTTTCCTAGCTACTGTTGTGACTCCTCCCTTATGTTGGTCTCTTGCTATTCTGCTAAGGACAAAATCTTCTAGAACAAAAATTCTAAGCAACACTCAACTCTCATGACAGTCTAACATTGCATGATTGTCTCTCAATCAATCTATGCCTAAGATTACGTTAAAGTTACCCATAGGAAACTCGATCAACTTTGCAGGTAATAAATGCCCACATACTACGACTGGACATACTAGGCACACCTTACTAACTTCTATGATTCCATTGCCAGTGAGTATTTTTGGCCTTGCTGGCAATGCCTCAAACTTTAATCCAATATGTGTCGCATATTGGGCAAATATAAATGAGTGCGACACCGTACTAACTTCATAAGTGTCGCAGATATAAACTTTAATCCAATACAACTAGACATGCTAGGCACACCCTACTAACTTCATACGTGTCACATATTACACAAATTATAACAAAAATATTACTTGCTACTACGTCTCCCGACGCCATAGCTTCCTCCAAAGATAAGGTGAGTGCCTGCCCTTGGCCTTGTTGAGCTCTCTACTGTAGTCTTCCTTGTTGCCCTAGTTGTGGCCCATGTTGATTCTGCTATTGCTGTCTATAAAGCTGGTCCTGTATTGGTAACTGACGCTGAGCTAAAGGTTGTACTGTTGCTGGTCCTCCTTGGTACACAGCTCTTGGAGCTGGCAATGCAGGAAACTGTTGTACTGCCCCTCCGGGCCTCTATATCAATGAGCTTGTGGCAATATTGTGATCATGACTCTCATATCTCAAGCATAATCTGTTAGTTGTCCAACAAACATCTTGGGTATGATCTCCCTTGCCAAAGTAGGTACAACCTGTCGGCGCTCCCTGTCGTTGTTGTTGTTGTTGCTGCTGCTGCCTCGGCTGTTGTTGCTGAGTTGGTATCATCACTATCGAGTTTACTGGCCTCCCTTGTGTCTCATCATGGATGCGATTGCCAGGGGATTATGCCGACGTTCACTGTACTGGTCCTCCCTCATTATTCTGTCCATGAGGCCGCTTCCGATCCACTCTTCATGATGCCATCCTCTCTTAAGTAAGCTCAACCCTCTAGGCTGCTATAGATACCACCTTGAAGGTTTGGTAGTCGTGCACCTTTACCATGTGTAAGATATCTAAGTGAAGTCCCTGTTGGAAACTTATTGCTCTCTCCAACTTTGTTGCCACCAAGGTTGGAGCAAATATGCTTAGTCGGCAAAACTCTGCCGCATAGCCGTTTACTGTCCTTCGAGCTTGCTTGAGATTGATAAAACTTTGTTGCAACCCACACTGAGACACAATTCTGAAGTACTTCTCCCTGAACCGGGTCCTGAATTCATCCTATAAAATAGGATGTCTCAATTCTACCTCCATCGTAGCCAACAAATATCTTGCAAGATCTGGTGCTGTAAGCGAACCAAGTCAACCTGTTCCTCGGTCTAAGCTTTAGTTGCTACCAGAATGGTCTCAATAACTTGGAGCCAATCATCTGTCATGATTGCGTCCTCCGTGCCTTCAAAATATCTGAGTTTCAGTCTGCAAAATCTAACAGATGCCCCAGAATCTGTTCTTCCGTCTCGTTCTAGGTCTGTTTGCTACCCTTGGTTCAACAGGATATTTTGTTCTTGCTACTGAAGCTTTTGTTGCTGATGTTATTGTTGTTGTTGTTGTTGTTGCACCACCATCTGGTGTTATTGTACAGCCAATAATCCATGGGTAATCTCTAGCAAGGTCGGGGTATCCAGTATTACCGGCACTATGGGAGGTACGAGAACACATGGAGCCTACTGCTCTTCCTATTCATCGTGGGATCAACTCGGATCCTTGGCTGAGGTTCCACAGGATCTTGTTCTACTGGCAACTCTGCCTCTTTTGTTGCTGCATTATTGGGGAAAAAGAAGCCCAAAATAAGAGCACAAGAAACATCAAGTATCAGACGAGAAGGAACAAGGAAGCAACCAATCTGGGAAAATTTAAGCTGAGTATCGAAGAGGACGAATTCAGAATTTCAAGAAGGATCATGTTTGATTGAGACTCCTGTGACCGTGATACCCCATGAGTCTGATGAACAGACATGCATAGGCCACCACTAAAACCTTGTTACGCCCTAGTACAAGAATACGATGACGAACATGGCCAGCTACCCCTTACAAGGTGCTATACGTCGTACGGCGGCCACAACTGTATAAGACAAGCGGGTGCATGCTACAATCAAGTCTCCTAGGATCAATAACTTCTATGTCTCAATCATTCAAATAAGAAACAGTAAGCATAGAGCATATATGGTAAAGCAATAAGGCGTCCCGAACGCTTTCTCAAAATGTTCTATAGACCAGCTGTGCAAAATAATAGGCTAGAAGAGAAACAAAAGTACATAACAGTTATCATCTACAGTCTAATTTAATACAATCATGTAAGAAGACTAATTTTCAGACGAGCCGGCTAACAGGTGCCGGTAGCTAAACGCCAAAAAGAAGTAAATGCACAATGATGAGCAGGGAAGAAGAAAACGCACTCACTATCCCCTGTGACCATGTTCCTGTTATGCGCTATGAGTTGGGGGAAGGTACGCTGGATCCTCGGGTGCTGGCTCAAAACTTGGCCATGCAAAACCAGTGGGGTTAGATCCCAAATAGCAAGTACCACAAAGGAAGTATGAAATAAAGAAATAAAAACCTAAGGAAAATATATAATAATACATAGGTTCAGTATCGTAACTTAGGTCCATGGCATATCCTAGCGTAAAGGTCCAACCCTACAACCAAACAAGGACAAGGGTTGAACCATCGCACTATGATAGTTCATTTCCATAGGCTACTAACAGAGTAATACAATCACAAGTAAGTCCATTTTCTTTATATCGGCCAATTACTTATACGGCTTGCTAATGGAGGAGTCTGAGGTTATCTAAAAAATAATTCATAATAAGTATCCTCAGATCACGTCAGTGCCAAACAAGAGTTAACCGAACCAATAGATAAATAAAACAGGTATTCACGAGATGCACCAGTTCCCCGTAGGGCTACTGCGCTAAAAATACGGTATTAGCGGTTCCAGTGCTCCTATAGTGAAACAGTGGATCGACATAATAATAGATCAGATACTGCACTCCACTAAGGCAGATGATATACAGTATCTATGGTGGCCATCTCACAACGCACATATAATAAATCTCTGTGGGAAGGTTCGTTTGCATGATCTCGGAATACCGTTTCCTCCAATGTTACAAAAACTTTTAGTTACCTAATTTGCCCTATGTTTTGTTTCAAATCTCAAGGCGTGGTCATATGAAAATTTCTTTTAAGATGTCATACAAAGTACGAGTATGCTAGATACGAACTCATGAAAGTCAAATCTTGATTCACCCGAGCGTATATGCAACATTCATACAATTAATATCCTAACCACGCTTTGGTAGTTGACTCGCTTATTATGCCCTTGCTGGGGAAACAATATATACTTATAATATCACACGTTCAGAAATTTGGATGCCTTCTTAATGCACTACCCAAATATAAATACTTAATACGTGATATGATGTGTTATACCTCGGCGCACACTAATATTATAGAAAATATCAGGCAATAGTGGTATCAGCACGAATATAGTATTCTAGTCCAATTACCAATTATATATTGGGTCACGAAAGAATAATAAAATATTTAATCAAAACAAGGAAGGCCGCATGGGTCCCAACGTTGCATGGGAAGTCCATGCCCCATAAGAAGTGAGGGATGCATGACCAGTCCTAGCCGCATATGAAGCCAGGACGCATGCTCAAGGTTAAAGTCTACTCCTTCGGACAAGTGTTGAAGTGATGGCCAATAAATGAAGTGTCAATGAGGTAAAATAAAGTGATTGATGTGACAAGCCATAAAGTGTGTCAGAAAAAAAGACAAAAATTATATAAACATGTGCCACGGTTTCAGGATCATGCGTCCAAGGAAAAGTGGCCGCATGCTCTGCTTTTCACATATGCTTGCTTGTAGCATAAGGGTCGGTGCCACAGGGAGTTCGATGCTGCATGGAGGTCTCTTGGACTTAGCGAATTTCTCATTCGTTCAGCGAGTGAACACACAAGGATTTCAATGATAATCTCCAGAACACTTGTGAGATAGCAGTCATGTGTCCAACAAGATGGACGCATGCTAGTTAGAATGCGGAAAAGGTTCAGGCCGCATAGCACTCTTGGCCGCATAACTCGCTGACCGCATGAAGACTTTGTCTTCTCCAAACAGCAGGTCCGGCCATAGGAAAAGCTCAAAAAACTGAAATCTTATTTTGTCCATAAAATCTTCATTTTAAGTCCAAATCGAGTGAACCAAAAGCCAAAATACTTGAAATTGAAAGCTCTATCATGCAGCAAAAATTGGTTCTCGAAAATATATGTTTAATAGATCAAAACAAAAAAATGTATGAAACCCATAAGATCCTAAGTTAGAATTGTAGACCACCCATCAAACAAAAAACTCCAAGAACTAAAAGTGCTTAAAAACACATAACAAAAATAATGGAACAATAAAATGGATGTTTTCTCCATTTCTCATGCAATGTATAATTGCCTAAGGAAAAGGGAGTGAAAACACAAGAGAGAAAGAAATAAAGTAATGAAGAGCGAAAGGAAAGGTTGGATTATATATGGTAGGGTTGAGGGTTGAACCAAGGGTTCTCATGACTTGAACCAACCCACAAAATTAACCATGAACCATGTTAAACCAAAGAATGGGTCTAGTCTTTACGCACATGCAACCATACAAAAATAAAAATGCGTTCCGAATACGTATATCGGGAATAGATACTGACAGAAATAGATAATTAGATTGCTCACTTGACCATGGATAGCGTAAGTGCACTTCGTCGGGTCGATTAAATTGCAATGCACTATGGAGTCGCACCAGCTAGCCATTATCATGTGTCTGATTTCATATATTTTGGGACTAGGCATGACAAATAGCGACAAAATATCTAGAAAATTTCAACTTAGCGACGATTTTCGACGGAATATCTCCGGCCAGCGACTACCCAGCGATGAACAATTTCGTCGCTAAAATATCTGATACACACAAATGTGCCAAACATGTATCAAAATCCGTCACTAATATCCGTCACTGAGAGTGACAAATTTGTGAAGGATTAGCGACAAACTCTGTGAGCCCTGAATGTTCAAAACCTTCTGAAAAATTTGGCAAATTTTGGCTCACATAATCCGTCGCTATTCCGTCGGTATGTAGTCAGAACGTTTAGCGACGTAACTTGTACGTCGCTGATCCGTCGCTGGTTTAATGTCGCTCAATCCGTTGCTAATCTGTCGATGTAGCGATGGATTAGCGACGAAATTTCGTAGCGACGTTAGTTATTCTGACGGAACCTTTCCGTCGCTAATCCGTCGCTAAAATCAACGACAGATAATTCCATTGCTAAAATATTGTATTTTTGTAGTGAATGGATAGGAGATCACAAGAAAATTGTGAATTATTTACTAAAAAAGAGAAGAAATCAGAAGTAAAGCGGACTTAGTAAGCATTGCCAACGAGGAAGTATTCACTTCTGAAGAAATACTAGGAGGAAAAAGAACTCTGATACCTAGAAAGTAAAAACTATATTGTGATATAATGACATCCAATTTTTAGGGACCAATATTTATAAAATATTCAAGCTTGAATTAATTTTTTCTTCAACATAAACCATAATTGAGTTCTCATGTAAGGATGAAACTATATTCAAGCTTGAATTCATAGGCTCGTGCGTAACTTTGGTTAGACTCAAAATAATGTCAAGTTGGGCTAGTTTCTTATGAAGATTACTAATAGCATCTTTGCTAGCCGAATCAAGTTGAGTAGTGTGTATGCATGCAAGAGCAAAAAATGTTCATGAGCTCATGAGGGCTTCCTATGTTTAAGCTCCTATTGTACAGGAACTCGTGTTCATTAATTTCCATATTCATACTTGGCTTGTTAATTAAGCCGTTATCCTATTGATGTCTTTTTTTGTCTGACTTAAATTTGTACAGAAGTTTCTGAGCCCAATACCTAGGGCTTCGTTTTGGATGATTTAAAAAAAATTTGAGAACTCAAATTATTGGATATTCAGCAATCATAATAAAGTCACCATCGTTGTCCTTTGCAAGTGAATCGAATGGAAGAAGAGACATGTTCGAGTTGAGCCAAGTTACAGGACGAATTCGCTTTTGTGTTGGGGGCGAAAATGCGACAACCATTTACCAAACCAAAAAATCCTACAAGAGAACAGAATAAAAGCACACAAACCAAAAATGTCAAACATAAATCGTAGATACAAAATTTTTTACGTAGGAAACCAAAATAAAAAAAAGTACGGGATGATCGGAGTCCAATCCTGAAAAGCCTCCACTAATAAAACAAAAAATACACCGACTCCTTACAAACATCTCACCGATCCAAACGGTTCACCACAACTCTTTGGAATAGAAAATAGATCATAGACAAACGAAGAACAGAGATGACGAGAAATGAATTACCGGAAACCGATCTCCTCTTCGAAATAGCCTTCAATCTCTTCCTCTTTCCTTCCAATGTTATAAAAGCACTCTTGTCTCCTATTGTAATATTTTTGAGATATGAGATATATGTTTTGGGATAGGAGACACATAATATATATAGTCTCAAACCCACAACTAATATTCCTATTATATATAGGAATACCCAATTCAAATCAAATACATTGACATATTTCTATTATATATAGGAATATCCAATCCAAATATATTAAGGTATTCCTATTACATGTAGGAATACTCAATCCAACTATAGGGTATTTTTCACATAGGTTGGGAACCCCACCCACTCCAACAAATATTTTTCTTCATAACTATGTGGAGGGGGTCGTCATCCTGACGATCCGCCTGCAGTACTCAAAAATTTTCTTTGAAATTTTGTTTGTGAACATGTCTGCTCCTTTGTCATCGGTATGAACATTCTCAAGCGCTGCTTGCTTCTTTTCAACCACATCCTGTATCGAATGATACCGGGTATCAATGTGCTTAAACCGGCTATGAAATATTTGGTTCTTTACAAGGTGAATTGCCCTCTAACTATCGCAAAACAAAGGGTACTACTCTTGCTTTAGGCCCTATTTACTACAGCAGGTTCTTCATCCCCAGCAACTCCTTGCAAGCCTCTATCACTGTAATGTACTCTGCCTCTGTCGTCGACTAGGAAACACACTTTTGCAACCGCGACTGCCATGATACAGCTCCACCAGCAAACATCATCAAATAGCCCAAAATTGATCGCCTCGTTTCTACATATCCAGCCATATCAGCATCGGTATACCAAACCAAGTTTGGCTCGTCACCACCAAAAGAGAGTCACCAATCGGCAGTGCCTTGAAGTTATCGAAGAATCCACTTGACTGCACTCCAATATACCCTTCCAGGATTGGAAGTATATCTGCTAACTGTGCCAACTGCGGGAGCGATGTCAGGTCTCGTACACACTATAGTATACATGAGACTCCCCACACTGAGGCATATGAAACCCTCTCCATATCTTCCTTCTAATTTGTGGTAGATGGACATTGCTCCTCAGTAAACTTAAAGTGAGCCGCAAGAGGGTTACTCACTTTCTTTGACCCATCCAATCTGAAACACTGAAGTACCTGGTGAATGTACTTCTTTTGTGACAAGTGTAGCAGCTTGGACTCTCTTTCTTGGCTGATCTTTATCCCAAGAATAGTCTTCACTGTGCTCAAATCCTTCATAGATAAGGCCATGTCCATTTTGCGCTTCAACTCTGCTATCCTAGTGGCATTTTGACCTACAAGTAGCATATCATCAACATAGAGCAGTAAAATAATGAAATCATCCTCGGCAAAGTATTTCACAAATACACAGTAGTCCGACGTCGTCCGTGCATAACCATGCTCCCCAATAAATGACTCAAACATCTTGTACCACTGTCTTGGAGCCTGCTTTAGACCATACAAGCTATTTCTTAACCGGCAGACCAAGTGTGACTTACCCTTCTCACAGAATCACTCGAGCTGCTCCATGTACAACTCATCCACAAGATCATTATGGAGGAATGTCGTCTTCACGTCTATCTGGTCGACCTCCAAGTCGAAACTGGCTGTCATTGCTAGCACTACCCGCATAGATGATTGCTTGACGACTGACAAAAAGATCTCATCATAATCTATGCCCTTCTACTGACCATAGCCTTTAACTATCAGTCTCGCTTTGTATCGAGGGCCAGTAGCATCATATGTTTGCTTCACTATGAACACCCATCTATTTTTCAAAGCCTTCTTGCCCTTTGGCAATCGTACCAGATCATAATTAGAGTTGGCATGTAAAGAACTCATCTCCTCCTACATAGCCTCCATCCACTCATACATGTGTTCGTCTTCCTTAGCCTCTGTAAAACATTATGGCTCTCCCCCGTTAGTCAGTAGCACATACTCACCCGGTGAGTATCTTGTTGATGGTTGATGCTCTCTATCGCTCCTCCTCAACGGAACCACTGGTGCTGGCTGTATATCAACATCCTTCTACCCTTCAGTAATTGCCTCCTTGATATGCTCATCCTCTTGAGGATCACCATGACTACCATCAGCAGAATAATGATCAAGGTTGGGAGCAACTCTATTTGCTGGAAATCCCATAACTGGATCCTCTGTGATGTCCTCTGGAAACTGATCGAAGCAAAATAACTCTAACTCAGACAATTCCTCAGCCTCATAAGGTATCTTGAAATCCTGAGTGTTGGCCTTGGTCTGATCCTCGACGAATACCACATCTCTGCCTCTGTAGAGCTATTTTACTACTAGGTCGTAGAGTCTATAGCAAAACATATCCCGACCATAGCTGACAAAGATGCACCGCCTCGTCTTTGGCTCAATTTTGGATCAATCGTCCTTCGGCAGATGAATGAAGGCATTACAACCTGTCACGACCCGCACCCGGTGTAGTAATGCAAGTCGGGAACAACACCCAGCCTACACCGCAGCATCGGCGGTAGAACGCTGTCTTGATCAACTATACTATCGAAACATCTCACAATAATATAAAATTTCCTAACAATATCTCAACACAAAACTCAATCACATTCTAAAGCACGAGAAGATATCTAGGAAGTCTAACATAGCTAACCATTTAATATATATATAAACAATAGAAAAAATATCCAATCTCATACTATATGTCGGAAATAAATCCGGTACCAAAATGCTAAAGAGACTAACTATGAAAAGTAGTAATCCGGATAAACCTTCCGACAATCACTCCAAAATTAGTAGATCCAAGTCTGCACTATCTATAAGTCAAAGTCCATAGTATATCGGACACCAATCTCTCGGATCCTCTGAAAAATATTTTCCAGTCAGGAAATGAGCGAAGTACATCTCTAACAGCAGTTCTAATCAATGATAAAAACTATGTAACAGTAAATAGATATAAATATACAATATGCCATATACATGTACAAGAGATACTCAATAAAGGAAATACTAGAAATAAATACAAGAATGAACAATATGACAATGAACAAGAATACCAATGACTAAGTGTGTGAGTACTAGCTTTAACATATGATCAGCTTGGGAACATGATACAAGATTTATGGCCTGGCTAATCATACGTGCGGTGCATGATTAATACTATTCAAGAGCAAGACTTGATACATGGAGGGTATGATCACATATCTACACTAAAATATTCAACAACCCTGACTGGTATAATAGACCCAACCATGGTATGCTATGGCACGAGATTCCCCTAGAAGATAGCTAGTCTTCCCGAGAATCAGTATTTCTACATGTACAAGATAATCAATAAAATAAGGCTTGCACAAGATATACCATATACCAAGGAATAACATCTCATGACGAGATTCAGATATACCAATCCATGTTACTATCGTGTCAAAAGAACAAGGATATCTATACTAGATACAATGAACATAGAGGATATCATAAATGAGAAACTATCAGAGAATGTACTCGTCTGCGGTCCAGTAAAATAGTCTCACAAATGTTTGATACGGTGCCTCAAAGACCTAGATATGGAATACAATATTAATGCAAGGTTTCTAAATAAAAATAAGTTAAACTAGTCAACAACTTGGTCAACAAGTCATTCTAAGTCAAAAGTCAAACTAGGCCAACTCTAAGTCAAATCGGTCAAACTTGGTCAAACTATGGTCAACTATGTCAAACTACATATTTCTAGGTTGCATGAGTCTATCTCAATGATGTTGGGTTCATACACTATGAATCTAGGTCATACAAGGTAAATTTTAGGATACTAAGATACCGTATCTCAGGATACGCAAACAATAGATAAATATCACATATCAATAATAAAGCAATATTAAATATATAAATCCTAATTACAAGTGCTAAATGGATACCTTGGTTTCGAACCAACTTGATATCGCAACACTAAACCTCTTGATATCCAAACCCAATACCTTGGTTATCCTCAATACCTTGGCATTTACCTTGGTATCTCAAGGTAATGTAACTCTTGTATATATATATTAACTATCCAACTATAACTATAAACTACCATGCATTGAAAACTTATACAATACTATATACCGTATTTTAGTCACCTTAGTATCAATCCATAATTAGTTTACATCTATCCTATTACTATGCCAGTACCTACTACTAATACCTTGGTACACCTCAAGGTAATCCAAAATGCTAACATATAACTAATACATATATATAAACCCAACTAGTACTAAATATAACTAATACTATACTGTATGTATATCCATTCATGGGAACTAACTATAATAAAATATTTCTAACTACTATATATATACCACTACATATATCTAACTAACTACTAACCATAACATATCAAGTACCTTAACTACTCATACTAGATATATCAATCTAATACAACTACTAACTAATCACTAACTACTAATACATATATATATGTACACATATATAATATTTAACTAGAGATACTAGTATATATATATATATATATATATATATAAACAATTAACTAGATAAATATTAAGCTACTCATAAATATTAGCTAACTACTACTAACCAACTAACTAACTTACAACTACTAAAATATAGTATACTAATACATAAATACCAATTAGGAATATATATACATATATATATATATATATATATATATATATATATATATATATATATATATATATATATATATATATATAACCGCATATTTATCACTAAAAGTCCCTGCTGTCCGTCCCTCAAACTGCTGCTACTGCTGCTGTTACTGCTACTATAATGACGATTTTCTGCTGCTGTTGCTAATTCTGCTGCTGTTGCTGTCGCGAAAACTATTGTCGTTACTAATGCGCTGCTGCTGCTGTTGCTATTGCTGCTGTTGTCGTTGCTATTTGTTGCTGTTGTTGTCACTAATTTTGCTGTTGCTATTGCTGCTGCTGTACTGTTGCTACGTTGCTGCTGTTGCTGTTGCTGTTGCTGTTGCTGTTGCTGTTGCTAAATATTATTGCTAATGTTGTTGCTATCCTCTCTCACTCTCTTATATATTAACACATATACAAATATACATATTAATATATATATACTTAGCTACATATATTTATATACATATACAGGCTCATATATATATATATGTATATACATCTCTTCAATAATAATGCATATAGTACAACATACACAAATTATATAGTAACATATATATACATATCCATAATATCACTAATACGTACACACATATATATATAATCACACAAATATATATGTATATATAACATAACATATAAGTATATATATATAACAACATATATATATATATATATATATATATATATATATATATATATATATATATATAACATATAAATATACATATATATACACTACTATATTTATATACTACTATAATTAATAGCTATTATATATGTAAGAGAATAGCTATATATATTTATATATACACATAGGTAAGATAGATATATGATACATTAACACATAAATATATATATATACATAATATATATATATATATATATATATATATATATATATATATATATATATATACACATACACACACATAATTATATATCACCAAGACTAAGAACAATTTAGAATTAGATCTAAAAATAAATGCACATCACTTGGAGCGTATCACACTGTATCCTACTAGATCTAGGATACGCTTGCGACACGAGTCCACCACACATCCAAACATACCCCGAAGAACACGAGCAAGTCTAATATATTATTTATGAACAATACGAAGAGTCAAACACAAATCTACATTTTTGTGTCAAAATATGACATGCACAAAGTCCCGTGTCATAGAAAAAACTACCAAATCAACACGTATCACCAAATTGTTGGAATATGACCTACACGTACCCAATTATGGATACGACACTAGACCCAAAAATACAAGCATATGCCAAATTGATCTATAGGATTAATTAACACACACAAAAAATATTAATCTCGGAATTCCCCTAAAATTGACCCAAAAAGTACCATAACTTTTTCAATAGGCCTTTTTTGAACACAAAACCAAATTCTATGGGTAGAGTATGCATATAGGTTGATTTCTCATGGTTAAATATCATATTTAGAACCAAAACTAAGGGAAAAAACTAAATTGTACCTATTGGGAGATAGATTAATAATAAAACCTCTAAAATTGGTAAAATGAGCCTTCAACTTGTAGATCCTTGCTCCTCTTTGTAGATCCATGCTTTCTCCTTGAAGATCCTTGCTCCACTAGTCTCCAATGGTGATTTAGAAAAAATTGAGTGAAAATTTGGTAGAGATTTGATAGAATTTGATTGAGAAAAATTCTAGATATAGATTTGGAATAAAAAATAAATAAAGAGAAAGTTTTCATCCCCATTATATCGGCCTCACTTTCCCCCTTTCTCAAGCTACTATGTAAAGTCAAAAATACCCTTTAGGACATCTCATGAAGAAATTAATTAAGGAGGGAAGGTTCTAGTCTAATGGGTTTAACTTAATTAATCATCCTTCTAATAATTGGGCTTCTAATTATTGGGCTCAATTATAACTAGAATTAAATGTTGGTCCATGAGTCTAAACTAACTAGTTGGTCCTCTAACACAAGTCTAAAAATAAATCTAACATGCTAACAATAAATAAATAATATAATAAATAAATATTTAACATGCACAATATTTAATTAATTTCCAAAAGACTAAAATATCCTTTCCTAGAAAATATGGTAGTGACAAATCTACCCCTCTAGAAGAATTTCGTCATCAAAATTAAAACTCTCACCCCTCTCTCTTAGGCCAGTCATATCATGTTCATACAAATCTTACTATGGTCAAACCCCATCAATCATAGTCTAAATAGTATATATCCTATAACATACAATCCTACCATTCTACTGAGATATAAATCATACCTGGATATAGTCTCTTAACTATCATGAAATTCAGTCTCTATCTTGTTGAGTGTCTCCTTCTACTGGTACGGGATAACCTGTTAGGCCAACTGTGACCTATTCCATCACACACTATTAATCATCAATCTTGTCAAAATATTTTTAATACTAAGGGTTACCAAATACTCATGATATACTATAATTCTAGGTCATAGACACACTTCACTCACTGGCACTTGCTTTTAGGAAAAATACTACTTCCTTTATCAGTTTTAGTTCTTGCAATCACCAAAATTCCTTAACCATTCTCTTGTAAGGAATACTTGTATACCTTTTCAATCATGTGTTTTATTAGCACACCTTCGCCCAACTTTAATACTCCAAATAGGATGCCTTACTTAAATCTTGTTACTGTCTACACAAGGCACCAGTTCTCATATGTATTCTATATGACATCCTCATGCCAAGTTACTTGTGTCTCTCCTCTATATTATTATACTAAAATACTTGCCTAAAATTTTATAATACTTAAGGTATTCTGACTCTTGTTACTAGGGTATCTCTTTCTATCTGATACTTGGTGCCACTCATCCTCTAATATTTGTTAATCATCTTAAGGTTCTCATCTATATATTAGTATCACAATAACTACACAATTACCTTTTAGCCATTACATTATCATGATATCTCACAGGTATCCTTATACTCCTCGAACTATTCTGTGATACATGCGACCTCTATAATAAAATTTTAGCAAGGTACTATACTTACTTACTTCTATATATTGTCTCCCTCCTCTACTGCTTAGATTATTTGTACTATTACTCCCAAATATCTTTTTATCCATATTAACTGATACACCAATCCAATGTCATTACACAAGGTACTTACTGTTACCAGCACATTACTCAACAAATCCCTGATATAGAAATACTAGCACTCTTGATATAGTAACACTAGCTTCCTAACTACACAACATATGTCCTTAAGGTTCTAGGATACTAGCTTCATCATTAGTTCACCTCATAATACTCACTAGAATTCATGATCACTTGTACTAATTATTAACTTCTATAATACACATATTTTACTTCACTCTCATAGGCAGACATATGGTTCCATATCTCTATTGATGTATATGTATTTCTCCGTAACCCTTTTACAAACGGATACACAAATCATTGATACCCTACATATCTTTCATGACCAATCTTGATATTTTTTAACCCATGACATAATATTAACACTCAAGCTTCCACTTTCTGATACTCATAAACTTCCACACTGACACTTATCACCCATTGTGCACACAATTTCTAGACATTCTTCCACATATTGCTTCTAATACATCATTAATCTCAATATCAGGTGATATATCCATTACTAGTCATATACTGGTACACTCATATCTATTCACATCAATGCTCTACTTTTACCTGTAACACAAGCCTTACTACTTTAGCACAATGTTTTCTTATTCCCTCACACTCTCCTATACACTTATAGGTACCATTCTACTATGACACACTCACTAATACCATTTATGCATATACATTTCTTTACTCTTGACACAGCCGAGTATCAACCACCCAATTGTATATCATGCTCCATTAATTTCTAACATAATTTCCTTGATACATAAATGTTTACATGGCTCACCCAACTACATAAATTCATGACTATCCAAAACTGGTATGCTGACTCTGATACTAACTCATGGGACCAATACTGATACTCTCTACTCTCCCTTCTGCCTATAGTACCAATACTAACTTATAATGACACCTATCATAGAATTATTGCTATAAGGTACTATGCTATGGGTTATCTCTAGATTTATGCCTATTGCTTACATGCCTAACCAAGAACCACTTACAGACTCATAAGTCACACTCTCAATAGTCAATATTGATACTCAAAACAAGGACCTAATTATAATTCACCAATTATCATTCTAACAAGGAACCCTAATGGAAAGAAACTCTATAAGGACTGGACTAAAGAACTGAAGGTATCTCTATTGCTAAGCTAAAGGATGATGGAATAAGGTCCTGAAATAACAGAAGTGAATAATTATTGAGGTGATACTTTAAGAACCAATTAAAGATACAATCTGATAATCATACACGTATGTCCAAAATTATGACACTCAGAATCCTTGTCACGCCAGTAAGCATAGTTGCGATAAACGATAGATTTCATAACTAGGGTATGCAACTCTATAATCATGTCATCTAGAATCCTCACAATGCCAACCGGTATGGCTGCAAGAAACTCTAAATTTCATAACTAAGATATGTATATCCGAAGTCAGGTCCCTACGTTTCCGCTACGCCAACTAACATGGCTGCGATAAACTCTATGCTTCATAACTAAAGCAGACGTTTCACCTTTCTCACTGTCCTCATCAACATATGTCATCAGATGATACCGTAATTTAGTCCGTAAAATTTCTCTCAATATGAAATCAAACTCAATAACGAACACCAAGAATTTAAATCAACCAATCACCAAGAATCAAATTCGACAATCGATCACCAAGAATCAAATTCAACAATAATAAGTGAGAGCGGACAGAAACAAGGGAAAAGTTTTAAAATAGAAATTTTATTAAGATTCTCAAGGGTCATCCCAGGAAATCTCTCAAGAAATTTATGATTGAGTATCCTCTCTCATCCTAGTATCATATATCGTATAGCCTATATCCTATCGCAGGCTCACAATAGTACAACTAAGGTGTCGTACTACCACGATATCGTATAACTTGCGAAGCCTGACCTACATGGGCCACCACTAAAAATGTGTCATGACCCGCACCCGGTGTAGGAATGCAAGTCAGAAAAAATGCCCAGCCTACGCTACAGCATCGGCGGTAGAATACTGTCTTGGTCAACTATACTATCTAAAAATCTTACAATAATATAAAATCTCTCAACAATATCTCAACACAAAACTCAATCACATTCTAAAGCACGAGAAGATATCAAGAAACTCTAACATAACTATCCATTCAATATATATATAAATAATAGAAATAATATCCAATCAATGATAAAAACTATGTAACAGTAAATAGATATGAATATACAAGATGTCATATAAATGTACAAAAGATACTCAATAAAGGAAATACTAGAAATAAATACAAGAATGAACAATATGACAATGAATAAGAATAAAAATGACTAAGTGTGTGAGTACTAGCTTTAACATGTGATCGGCTTGGGAACATGATACAAGATTTATGGCCTGGCTAATCATGCGTGCGGTGCATGATTAACACTATTCAAGAGCAAGACTTGATACAAGGAGGGTATGATCACATATCTACAATAAAATACTCCCCAACCCTAACTGGTATAATAGATCCAACCATGGTATGCTATGGCACGAGATTCCACAAGAAGATAGCTAGTCTTCCTGAGAATCAATGTCTGTACATGTACAAGATAATCAATACAATAAAGCTTGCACAAGATACACCATATACCAAGGAATAACATTACATGACGAGATCCGGATATACAAATCTATGTAACCATCTTGTCAAGAGAACAAGGATATCTACACTAAATACAATGAACAAAGCGGATATCATAAATAAGAAACTATCAGAGAATGTACTAGCCTACGGTCTAGTGAAATAGTCTTACAGATGTTTGATATAGTGTCTCAAAGACCTAGATATGGAATACAACATCAATACAAGATTTTGAAATAAAAATAAGTTAAACTAGTCACAACTCAGTCAACAAGTCAATTCTAAGTCAAAAGTCAAACTTGGCCAACTCTAAGTCAAATCGGTCAAATTTGGTAAAACTATGGTCAACTATGTCAAACTATATATTTCTAGGTTGCATGAGTCTATCTCAATGATGTTGGGTTCATATACTATGAATCTAGATCATACAAGATAAATTTTAGGATACTATGATACCGTATCTCAGGATACGCAAATAATAGACGTCACTACCACATCCTAAAATAGGGGTAATTTTTTCATTTTTATATATATTAAGTATTGTGTGTATTTATTTTAAATAATTGTATGATATGTGTATATATATATATATATATATATATATATATATATATATAGTTTTTTTAAATGCATGAATTATTAGACTAGACATAGAAGTCCACTAGATGAACCCCTGACCATAATATAGGGTTATGAATTAAATTTGTATTATTTCAGGATTAATTATTGAGGTTATAATTTACTACCCTGATTTATTTAATTATTGTGCCTTACCGTTGCTTCGATACTTGAAGCGCTACACTAGCTTTTGCCTTCCAACAAATTTTACACCCTTGTCCTAGACGTGTCCGTCTTCCATTTTGACCCTTGTGCAACTCATAAACACCCTCTCTTGTGCTTCATTTTAGTCGCACAATATTCATCGCAGACGTTATTTTTAAATTCTAAATAAATTTGACTTTGCATCTTTATGCATTCCAATCGAAATTGGAGACACAATCTCGAACCATTTTGTGCAACCCAAATTATAAAAATATTCTATTTTGAGTCTTCTATGTCCATGATACTTGTGTCCCACCTAATTTTAGTCCCATGTACTTCTAATTAATTTAAGAATACCGTTTACACTAATTTTAATTAAATTAGTGTAAAGACCCAACGTAACCCAAAACTAGACCCAACACCAAACCAAACCCCAACTCACACCCTCATTCTTCATACTAAACACCGCACACCATTTTTATCCACTATATCACACCAAACATGGTATTTTCCCTCATTAAATTCCAATTCCCACTTTTTGTGCAATTTTCCAATTATTGGGGACTTTTGTGCAAAAGTGCAATGAGGTGTCACATCCTATTAGTCAAGGTACATAAAGAACCAACCCCCTCCCTCCTTGATCGGTCCAACTATCTCTCTCTCTCTCTTCCCTTTTAATTAGACACTTTCCTTCTTGTTAATCTTGGCCATCCATTCAAATGGAGCAACATCCTCACCACACACCCTCTCATATATATATATATATATATATATATATATATATATATATAATCCCTCATCCTCACCCCTTTTCCTAATGCCAACTCCATCCTAAGGCACACATGGCCGGCCCTAATCCCTAGGCTAGCACCCATCCTCTCCCCCCTCATGCAAAAACCATCATCCTCCATTATTTTTCATCACCAACACCAAGCTTCAAACATCAACCCTAAACTCAACCTAAACCTAAACCATCATCTTCTTCCCTCCTTCCCCCGGCCACCTTCCCGCCGGATCCCAGCCTCTGCAACCACCTTCATCCACCTCTTCCCTCCTTCCTCCGATGATCACTCCACACTGAGCCCCGCCTGTCAGCCAACTCCCTCCACTACCATGACCTCCCTCGTCTCATCTCCGTCGGACCACCCTCGACACCCAACTTCTCGATCCGCCAGGCTCAACCTGCACATGGCCCTAACTCATCCCGATCCCTCCCAGTCAGTCCTCCACCGACCACCATCCCCATTCACCCGACGAGCAGCCGACTTCCCTTCTCTTCCCCGGCTACCCTCGCCATTGCTAACACCCTTGCCCCGCCAGCCCAGACTTCTCCCCCTCGTCAATCTTCCCGACGGGATAGCAACCACCGCAGCCTTCCTCCGGCCCGACTCCTCTCGCTTGAACCATTACCGTCGAGCCCCTCACAGTCGCCTGAGCCGCTCTCCTCCACCGCGTCCTATTCATCATCATCATCATCATCATCATCATCAACATCATCACCATCATCATCATCATCATCATCAACATCATCATCATCATCAACATCATCGTCGATCTCCAACCTGCAGCAGTCCCCCTAGACCTCGTGCACGTGCACGCTAACGCCAAGGTTCGGGCTTTCCCTCTTTCGTGATTTATGTATACATGTGTGAATGGTATTAGGCTTAGTATGTTATTTTATAGGAGTTTGTTAAATATGGTATCATGACCCTGTGTTAGTAAACCTAGTACCTAGTGTGCGTGTGCGTGCGTGTATGCATATAATATATAGATATATATATATATATATATATATATATATTCTATGTAAATTGATTGCTAGTACTAGGTATGAGTGTATTATATTTGTTGTACAACCCTAATTGTTAACTGTGGATATCCCGTATTCGCATATGACTTTGTGACCCTGAGTATTAGTGAATTGACTGCCTTGTGTACACTAACGTACTGGCTTAGACCTGTGTTGGTGTTACACGGGGTTTAGAGCTTTAGACATGTATTAGTGAGTTGACTGTCGGGTTATGCACAGTATTCGAGGATATGACACTACCCGTGCATCTAGACGCACACTTGACCCTGCTAGTTGACTAGTTGTTACCCTTGCGTAGTTCCGAGCGCAGTGTAATTCTGTTTGTGTGTGTGCTAGTGTAATGGCTGATGTTGTATTATATTATATTATTTATATATAGGACCCTTGGATCGTTCTACGAGACTACAAGAGCAGGACATTGGTATTGCATGCTCAGGACCACAAGCGAGTATATTCTCTGATATTTTTTGTTATTTGATCATTTCTATAATTCAAGTATTTAGAAATATTATAGCTGATCTTGATAATGTGTTACACGGACTAATATATATATTGGATCTTTAGACATGAGATGTTACATTGGTTATCGTATTGACATTATACACGACATTGATATTAGATATTGTACATGATATATTGGACATTGATCGTGTATCGTGACGTGTCATGGTTGGATCCACAATACTAGTTGGGGCGGAGAAATTGCTAGTGAGAGATGTGATCAAATTCCTGTCGTACAAGTGTAGATATTGTTAATGTTAATCATACACCTCACGTATGATTAGCCAGGCTATGTAGCTATCGTACAAGTTCCCAAGATGATCATATTTTGAAATAACTATTTCAAACACTTAGAATAGTTACAGTTCTTAATTTTGTTCATATACTACATCACCCGTATATGATATTATAGCTCTTTCTCTTTATTTCATATATGCACTGACTGTACCATATTGCCTATATTGCCTATTCTCTTTATTTTGCC
This sequence comes from Iris macrosiphon, assembly GCA_036927795.1. Classification (NCBI taxonomy): domain Eukaryota; kingdom Viridiplantae; phylum Streptophyta; class Magnoliopsida; order Asparagales; family Iridaceae; genus Iris; species Iris macrosiphon. The sequence goes on along the minus strand of JAYESA010000026.1, from coordinate 1,468,660 downwards.
ATTGCATTTATTCATTATCTTCTCTCAGTATATACCATTATCTATTTATTATTTTATAGTTCTTGTCAATTAATTGGAACTATTATTTGGGTTGTACATCGCTCCATCCTGACTAAAAATATTTTTTCAGACTGTGACTTAGAGGACTGGTGTCCAACATATTATGGACCACAGGGAGAGTAGCTGCAACCTTGGACCTTGTAGCCAGGTATGATTCTGGGAGGTCTAGCCGGGATCACTAGTTATTCAGTTAGTTTCTTTTAGCAGTTTATGGTACCGAATTTATTTTCGGCATACTTTAAGACTTGGATGTTATTGTTTGAGTTAAACTATTTTTGTTTAGACTTGTGTTGCATTACGTTTATTTTCTTTGATATCTTATCGTGCTTTAGTTTTGTGGTTGAGTATTTTTATATTATTTTGTGATATCTGTGTCTCCTTATGGAGTTAGATATTGGTGTGAGAATGATTAGATAGTATTGTGACCTGGACATTGTTCTACCGCCGATGCTGCGGCGTAGGCTGGACGTACCCACGTACTCGTGCCCCTACAACGGGTGCGGGTCATGACACATTTTTAGTGGTGACCCATGCAGGTCGAGTTCGCAATTAGAGCGATATCGTGGTAGTACGATATCTTAGTATTACTACTACGTGACTGCGATAGGATCGAGGATATAACATACTAGGATGAGAGCGAATACTCAATCACAACTAGGATCATTTTTAATTTATTTATCTTGTTATCCTTATTCCTCCTGAATATTGCTTCCTTTAGAATTTTTACTGTCCTTCCTTGATGATATCGTATCTTTTGCCTTAAATTATTCTTTTTGGTCTGTCTTCAGGATGCCGCCGTAGACAAGATCTATGAGAGTGGGAACATCAACTTCAGAGGGGTCTGCCACCTCTCGACCTGACGGACAGACATCTGGAGTTCCTCCTCTCCCACCTGTTCTAAGGGTTGCCCCAGCTATAACGGAGAACCTTCCTCCTCCATCAACTCCGTTTCCCGAAGGTATGCCCGTTGACGGGGCACAGATATTTACCTTGATCCAAGGCATGGTAGATGCCCAGAAAGTCATGGCAGAAGCTGAGCGAGTTCAAGCTGAGGATCAGAGGGTGCAAGCAGAGGCACACCAGGCACAGATAGAGCTGATGAGAGAGAGCAAGGAGAACGCTCATCAGGTGGCTCTCCAGGCTGTGGAGAGAGTAGCACAACACCAGCAGCATCCTGGCCAGCAGCAGAGACCAGGCACTATAGTGGACTTCAAGAGGATGATGCCTCGAGAGTTCAAAGGCACCAAAAGGATACTCTACGCTGATGATTGGCTAAAGGATATAGAGAGGGAACTACGTTTGGCACAGATTCCGGAGATTCTTCATATCGAGGCCGTTGGTAGTCAGATGTTTGATATCGCGCTGATGTGGTATCGTACGGAACCAAGACTCACTGACGAAGGACTTACTTGGGAGACCTTCAAGGAGCTTTTCAACGAGAAGTTCTTTCCCGACGTGGCCTTGGGAGCTTTGGAGAGTCAGTTTCATGACTTGGTCCAAGGAAACATGTCGATCGATGAGTATGCCGCAAAATTCTGTCGTTTGAGCCATTTTGCATCATCTATGATTCGGGACCGAGGAGATCGAGCCTGGAAGTTTAGAAAGGGGCTGACGGGAGAGATTAGGTCTCACACTTCTGGTCGTCGTACCGCTACTTTTGGGGATATCTTGATGGATTCCCAGATTATAGAAGATGATCTGGATCTCAGGCCTAAGAGGAGTCGCAATATTTCTAGAGATACGAATGGTAGCACGGGACCGGCCAAGCGTCCCCATATTCAACAACAGCCGAGTACGTTTCAGTATCAACAGCAGTACCAGGCACCGGTTCGTATTCAGCAGGATCAGCAGCAGCCTCCGAGAGAGACACAACAGACTTGTCATTTCTGTAAGAAGCCAGGTCACCTTTGTGAGATTATGATAAACATTAATAAAGAGTTGAGAACTTAATATGGCAGAATTGTCGATTTTGTTAAATTATTGATTTTTATGAAGATTAAGATATGATTGAATTTGTCATTAAATTTTGAGGAATTTAAGAAGATTATCATTATATTTATTTGACTGCAAGATATAAAATTTAAAACTTATATTTTGAATTTGAATACTTCGTAAGTATTGCAGTGTTGAGTATTGTGTGAAAAAAGAATCGAGAAATAATATCACAAATGGATTAGTGTTGAATTCAAATTTTTGGGATGAGATTTCAAATTTTAAAAATATGCATTATTTGGATTTAAATTAGAGGATTGGATATTAAATTTTTTGAGTATTTAGTTATTAACTTAAAATTTTGGAGGAGATTATGATAAGAATGGAATTTAATTTTAAATTTAAAGATTTTTTAGGAATATGATATTTATAGAATTTTAAAATATTTTGAGAAATAACAATATGGATTTACTTCATGATTATATGGTTTGATGAATTTAAATTTTGATGGTATAAATAAATATATAAATACAACTAATAGGGGTAATTTTGTCATTTTTATATATATTAAGTATTGTGTGTATTTATTTATTTTCAATACTTGCATGATATGTATATATATATATATATATATATATATATATATATATATATATATATATATATATATATATATATATATATAAAGTGTTCTTTAATGCATGAGTTAGTAGACTAGACCTAGAAGTCCACTAGATGAACCCCTGACCATAATATAGAGTTAAGAATTAAATTTTTATTATTTTGGGATTAATTATTGAGATTATAATTTATTATCCTGATTTATTTAATTGTTGTGTCTTACCGTTGCTTCGATACTTGGAGCGCTATACTAGCTTTTGCCTTTCAATAAATTTTACACCCTTGTCCTAGACGTGCCCGTCTTCCATTCTGACCCTTGTGTAACTCATAAACACCCTCTCTTGTGCTTCATTTTAGTCGCACAATATTCGTCGTAGACGTTATTTTTAAATTCTAAATATATTCGACTTTGCATTTTTGTGCGTTCCAATCGAAATTGGAGACATAATCTCGACCTATTTTGTGCAACCCAAATTATGATAATATTTTATTCTGAGTCTTCTATGTCCATGACACTTGTGTCCTACCTAATTTTAGTCCCATGTACTTCTAATTAATTTAAGAACACCTTTTACACTAATTTTCATTAAATTGGTGTAAGGACCCAACTTAACCCAAAACTAGATCCAACACGAAACCAAACCCCCACTCACACCCTCAAGCTTCATACTAAACACCACACACCCTTTTCATCCACTACATCACACTAAACATGGTGTTTTCCCTCATTAAATCTCAATTCCCACTTTCTGTACAATTTTCTAATTGTTGGGGACTTTTGTGCAAAAGTGCAATGAGGTGTCATCATCCTATTAGTCAAGGCACATAAAGAACCAACCCCCTCCCTCATTGACCTGTCTAACTATCTCTCTCTCTTTTCTTTTGATTAGACACTTCCCTTCATGCTTAATCCTGGCCATCCATTCAAATGGAGCAATATTCTCACCAGACACCCTCTCATATATATATATATATATATATATAATCCCTCATCCTCACCCATTTTCCTAATGCCAACCCCATCCCAAGGCACACATGGCCGGCCCTAATCCCTAGGCTAGCACCCATCCTCTCCTCCCTCATGCAAAAACCATCATCCTCCATTATTTTTCATTACCAACACCAAGCTTCAAACATCAACCCTAAACTCAACCCTAAACCTAAACCATCATCTTCTTCCCTCCTTCCCCCGACCACCTTCCCGCCAGAGACAAGCCTCTGCAACTAGCTTCATCCTCCTCTTCCCTCCTTCCTTCGATGATTACCTCCATACCGAGCCCCGCTTGTCAGCCAACTCCCTCCACCACCATGACCTCCCTCCTCTCATCTCCGCCGGACCTCCCTCGACACCCGACTTCCTGAGCCGCTGGGCTCGACCTATACACGACCCCTACTCATCCGAATCCCTCCAAGTCAGTCCTCCGCCGACCACCATCCCCGTTCACCCGATGAACAGCCGACTTCCCTTCTCTTCCCCGGCCACCCCCGCCATTGACAGCACCCTTGCCCCGTCGGCCCAGAATTCTCCCCCTTGTCGATCATCCCGACGGGGCAGCAACCACCGCAGCTTTCCTCCGACCCGACTCCTTTTGCCTGAACCATCACCGCCGAGCCCCTCACAGTCGCCTGAGCCGCTCTCCTCTACCGCCTCATGTTCATCATCATCATCATCATCAACATCATCATCATCATCATCAACATCATCACCATCATCACCATTATCATCATCATCATCATCATCATCAACATAATCATCATCATCAATATCATCATCATCACCGTCGATCTCTAACCCGCAGCACTCTTCCTCGACCTCGTGTACGTGCACTCTAACGCCATGGTTCGGGCTTTCCCTCTTTCGTGATTTATATATACATGTGTGAATGGTATTAGGTTTAGCATGTTATTTTATGGGAGTTTGTTAAATGTGGTATCGTGACCCTGTGTTAGTAAACCTAGTAGCTAGTGTGCGTGTGCGTGCGTGTATGCGTATAATATATAGATATATATATATTCCATGGAAATTGATTGCTAGTACTAGGTATGACTATATTATATATACTGTACGACCCTAAGTATTAACTGTGGATATCCCGTATTCGCATATGACTTTATGACCCTGAGTATTAGTGAATTGACTACCTTGTGTACACTAACGTACTGGCTTAGACCTGTGTTGGTGTTACATGGGGTTTGGAGCTTTAGACATGTGTTAGTGAGTTGACTGTCAGGTTATGCACAGTATTCTAGGACATGACACTACCCGTGCATCTAGATGCACACTAGACCCTGCTAATTGACTAGTTGTCACCCTTGAGTTGTTCCGAGCGTAGTGTAATTGTATTTGTGTGCGTGCTATTGTAATGGCTGATGCTGTATTGTATTATATTATTTATATATAGGACCCTTGGTTCGTTCTGCGAGACTACAGGAGCAGGATATTGGTATTGCCCGCTCAGGACCACAGGCGAGTACATTCTCTGATAATTTTCATTATTTGATAATTTATATAATTCAAGTATTTAGAAATGTTACAGCCGATTCTTGACACTGTGCTGCACGGACTAGTATATAGATTAGATTTTTAGTCATAAGATGTTACATTGGATATTGTATTGACATTGTACACGACATTGATATTAGACATTGTACATGATATATTGGACATTCATCGTGTATCGTGACGTGTCATGGTTGGATCTACAGTACTAGTTGGGGGCGAAGAAATTGCTAGTGAGAGATGTGATCAAATTCCTATCGTACAAGTATAGATATTGTTAGTGTTAATCATACACCTTACGTATGATTAGCCAGGCCATGTAGCTATCGTACAAGTTCCCAAGCCAATCATATTTCAAAACTACTATTTCAAACACTTAGAATAGTTACAGTTCTCTATTTTAGTTTATATACTACATCACCCGTATATGATATTGTAGCTCTTTCTCTTTATTTCATATATGCATTGACTGTACCATATTGCCTATATTGTCCGCTCTCTTTATTTTGCCCTTGCATATATTCATTGTCTTCTCTCAGTATATAGCATAATCTATTTATTATTTTATAGTCCTTGTCAATTAATTAGAACTATTATTTGGGTTGTACTTCGCTCCATCCTGATTGGAAATATTTTTCCAGACTGTGACTTAGAGGCCTGGTGTCCGACATATTATGGACCATAGGGAGAGTAGCTGCAGCCTTGGACCTTGTAGCCAGGTGTGATTTCGGGAGGTCTAGCCGAAATTCCTAGTTATTCAGTTAGTTTCTTTTAGCAGTTTATGGTACCGAATTTATTTCAGACATACTTTGAGACTTGGATGTTATTGTTTGAGTTAGACTATTTTTTTTTAGACTTGTGTTGCATTACGTTTATTTTCTTCGATATCTTATCGTACTTTAGTTTTGTGGTTGAGTATTTTTATATTATATTATGATATCAGTGTCTCCTTATGGAGTTGGATATTAGTGTGAGAAGATTAGATAGTATTGTGACCTAGACAGCATTCTACTATCGATGCTGTAGAGTAGGCTGGACGTACCGACGTATTCGTGCCCCTACAGCGGGTGAGGGTCGTGACAATAGATAAATATCACATATTTATAACAAAGCAATATTAAATATATAAATTCTAATTACAAATGCTAAATGGATATCTTGGTTTCGAACCAACTTGGTATCGCAACACTAAATCTCTATCTTGATACCCAAACTCAATACCTTGGGTATCCTCAATACCTTGGCATTTACCTTGGTATCTCAAGGTAATGTCACTCTAGTGTATATATATATATATATATATTAACTACTCAACTATAACTATAAACTACCATGCATTTAATATTTATATAATACTATATACCTTATTTTAGTTTACATCTATCATATTACTATGCTAATACCTACTACTAATACCTTGGTACATCTCAAGATAATCCAAAATGCTAACATATAACTAATACATATATCTAAACCCAACTAATACTAAATATAACAAATACTATACTGTAGGTGAACTAACTATAATAAAATGTTTCTAACTAGTATATATATATCACTACATATATCTAACTAACTACTAACCATAACATATTAAATACCTTAACTACTCAAACTATATATATCAATCTAATACAACTACTAACTAATAACTAACTACTAATATATATATAGAAATAATTAACTAGATAAATATTAAGCTACTCATAAATATATTAGCTAACTACTACTAACCAACTAACTAACTTACAACTACTAAAATATAGTATACTAATAAATAAATACCAATTAGGAATATATATACATATATATTAATACCATATATGTATATATATATAAATATATATATATACATATATATATATATATACATATACTGCCCGTCGCTGAAATTGCTGTTACTGCTACCATAGCGACGATTTTCTGCTATTGTTGCTAATGCTGCTGCTGCTGTCGCAAAAACAGTTGCCGTTGCTAATGCGCTGCTGCTGTTGTTGCTATTGCTGCTGCTGTCGTTGCTATTTGTTGTTGCTGCTATCCCTAATTTCGCTGCTGCTGCTGCCGTGCTGCTGCTGTTGCTATTGCTAAATATCATCGCTAATGTTGCAGTTGTCCTCTCTCACTCTTTATATATTAACACATATACAAATATATATATATATATATATATATATATATATATATATATATATATATATATATATATATATATACTTAGCTACATATATTTATATACATATACATGCTCATCTATATATATGTATATACATCTCTTCAATAATAATACATATAGTATAACATACACATATTATATAGTAACATATATAAACATATCCATAATATCACTAATACGTACATACACATATATATATATATAATCACACAAATATATATGTATATATAACATAATATATAAGTATATATATATATATATATATATATATATATATATATATATATATATATATATATATACATAACATATACATATACATATATATTTACACTACTATATTTATATACTACAATAATTAATAGCTATTATATATGTAGGAGAATAGCTATATATATTTATATATACACATAGGTAAGATAGATATATGATACACTAACACATAAATATATATATATATATATATATATATATATATATATATATATATATACACACATATAATTACATATCACTAAGACTAAGAACAATTTAGAATTAGATCTAAAAATAAATGCCCAACACTTGGAGCGTATCACACCGTATCCCACTAGATCTAGGATACGCTTGCGACAGGAGTCCACCACACATCCAAACATACTCCGAAGGACACGAGAAAGTCTAATATATTATTTATGAACAATACGAAAAGTCAAACACAAATCTACGTGTCCGTGTCGAAATATGACAAAGTCCCGTGTCGGAGGAAAAATTTTCAAATCAACACGTATCACCAAATTGTTGGGATACGACCTACACGTACCCAATTTTGGACACAACACTAGCACCAAACACACAAGCACATGCCAAATTGATCTATAGGACAAATTGACATACACAACAAATGTCAATATCAGAATTTTCCCAAAATTGACACAAAAAGTACCATAACTTTCTCAATAGGCCTCCTATGAACACAAAATCAAATCCTATGGGTAGCATATGCATATGGGTTGATTTTTTATGGTTAAATCTCAGATTTAGAACCTAAATTAAGGGTAAAAAGAGATGTATGCCCAATAAAACCTCTAAAATTGGTAAAATGAGCCTTCAACTTGTAGATCCTTGCTCCTCTTTGTAGATCCATGCATCCTCCTTGTAGATCCTTGCTCTACTAGTCTCCAATGGTGATTTGGGAAAGAATTGGATGAAAATTTGGTAGGTATTTGATGGAATTTGGTTGAGGAAATTCTAGATCTAGATTTGGAATAAAAAATGAAGAGAGAGAAAGTTTTTATCCCTTTTATATAGGCCTCACTTGCCCCCTTCCTCAAGCTACTATGTAAAGTCTAAAATACCCATTGGGGCCTCTCATGAAGAAATTAATTAAGGAGAGAAGGTTCTAGACTAATGGGTTTAACTTAATTAATCATCCTCCTAATAATTGGGCTTCTAATTATTGGGCTCAATTCTAACTAGAATTAAATGTTGGTCCATGAGTCTAAACTAACTAGTTGGTCCACTAACACAAGTCCAAAAATAAATCTAACATGCTAACAATAAATAAATAATATAATAAATAAATATTTAACATGCACAATATTTAATTAATTACCAAAAGACTAAAATATCCTTTCCTAGAAAATATGGTAGTGACACAACCAAACACTCGCAGATGATTGTATGATAACTTTTTATCGTACCATACTTTGTCAATCACATCACCCTGCAAAGGAGGACTAGAAGATAAATTAATAACATAAGCAGCTGTGTAAAGTGCCTCACCCCAATTGCTGCTTGTCAAGTTTGCTTCTGACAGCAAATACCATACCCTCTCCATTAGCGTCATTTTTATTCGCTCTGCTACACCATTGAGCTGAGGTGTCTTCGACAGAGTCTTCTGGTGTCATATCCCTTGCCCTTTACAATAAGCATCAAAAGGACCAATGTATTTGCCGTCGTTGTCGGACCAAACACATAGTAGCTTCTTGTCCGTCTCCCTTTTAACAGAGGCCTGAAACTCTTTTAAAGTTTGTTGTACCTGATCCTTGGTCTTTAAGGCATAGAACCAAACCTTCCTAGAATAATCATCAATAAAAGTCAAAAAATAAGAAGCAGCACCAATGGACTTTACCTTCATAGGACCGCAGACATCCGAGTGAATCAACTCGAGCAACACCGGTGTACTTGAACTTGGATGACTTTTGAAAGATAACAAATTTTGCTTTTCTACCAAATAGTGCGTACATCTCTCCAATTCTGTAGACTTTAGCCATGGAATCACCTTCATGTTCACCAAGTAGCTCATCCCCTTTTCGCTGATTTGATTGAGCCACCTGTGCCACAACTCAGTAGACGCATCATTATTTGTGTTCACCTCATGTACCCTATGTGCACTCCCTTCCATATAATAGGGTCTGGACTTCTTACTTCCTCTGGCAATTGTCACGCCCAGTCCCAAAATACGTAGGACCAGGAACACGTGACACGCCAGCTACGCAATCGACCAGACTCTGCTCGAATACGTATAAGCTGTAAAATATAAAGGACACTATCTAGATATCCCATAAATATAAACCTCTATGTCTCAATCTATAATATACAGCAATATACAAGAAAGAGCTATATGTGCTAAAATCGGCCGCCCAATAACACACAAACTCGAATAGACTCGAGAAGAGATGAGTCTACAAAAACTAGGCTACAAAAATAGATGAATAATCAATATGAATAAAGTAACCATAATGCTGGTAGAAATGATAAGAATACCTGGTACAATACCTACAAGACATTCAACTCTATCAAGAACTCCAAATGCTCTGTAATCATCTATGCTGCAAAACTGGCAGGGGACCAGGTCCTCAGAGGGACGTAATAAGGTATAAAAATACAGCAGGCCAAGTATAACAGAAAGTACAAGTGCAACGACAAGGTAATCTATCATAACCAAACAAGTGTGACACGGTTTAAAGATAATGTTCGACGCGTGGGCTGTCCAAAATAAAACCGGAGCTCCGGACACGAAAATACACGGGACGTACAGCAGCTCCGGGCAAGGAGTCACACGGGTGATACAACTACATTAGATACAGGATCACTACAGATACAATACATATACATATATATAAGCGCGTATAGAGGAGCCCAAATGTCTAGTAACTATCTTCCCCTTTCCAAGTGGTCAACGATGGTGCGCTGACCCTAAACCTCTATCTAACAGTCTCGACACACAGAAATAACTCAACAGACGCGACCCTAAGGTCATCCCAGCCTCTGGTCATGATGTCAGTATCAGGATACAAAAATCTGGCACGATCACAGTGTATGAGTGTGTCCTGGGGTGTCGATATACTCTGGTACGTACATCGAGGTGTTACGAACATCTAATATTTATTCTAAGACATTACGACGAACGTCTGTATCCGGTTGTGATCCAGACGCGAAGTATCGATCGTAACCAAAATACGTGCATAATGTACATAAAGAAACAATAAATATATGTAATCTGAAATACAGGGTGGCAAGGTACACTTGCCTGCGTCCGGCTGCTGATGACGGAGATCCGGTACAACGTCCAAGTTCGCGGGTCCCGTAGTACCTCGAGAAGAGGTACAAACTACATCAATAAACTATCATATGTCAAACAGGGATGTGACACACATCTAAACATATGCTCAGACTCAGCTACAACTCACAGGGACACGACTCTAGAGGGTTGACCAAGGTTGACTCGGAGCACGTTACATCTAATCAAATTAAACATCTATACAATATCATCAATCCTAACCTCAATCTTATTATATTCATCACGATATTCTGTGGCCCAACGCATGATCCAATCCTCAGTTTCACCTCAGTGTTCACAGATGTTAATATGCGCATTGACGTCTCAAGCTCAAATAAATAATTATTATTCTCCATCCTCAATCACGGTCTCATAATTTAATATTATTTCTATTTCACGATCGATCACCTGCTCCCAAGGTCCATCAACATTTTAATATCATATTAATTTTTTAGCAATAGTTTACAATAGCTAAACAATAATGACCCATCTGCGTATATATAATTTATGTCCTTAAACCACTTTATCATCATCTTCCAATATTTACCCAAGGATCGATATCCCTTTACCATTGATCAATTAATCTGCTCCTTGGTATTAATCACTGTGTTAATATCACCATCCTTCCTCAAGCGTTTAAATATATGCACAACATCAATGTATATAATTCATAACTTAAATTATTGAATTTTTAAAGCATTCATAAACCTAAAATTCCCTGCATATCTTTTAATCCTATTTTATTTACTTATGTAAGTATAAACCCTAAACAAACCTCATTAAACACAAGATTCATTTAACCTACTCTAAACTTTCACCCAAACAAAATATACAACAATAACCCTAACTAAAACACAAAATAATATATATACATAAATTCTATTTCATTCCTATTGAAATAAACCCTTAATATTAGCTAAGTAATCCACAATACTTAAACATAAACCCTAAAACTAACAATACACAAAATAATATATAAGTGTATAGAGAGGGGGGAGAATGTATCACCTCGGCGAGGTGACTGTTGGCCGGAGAACCGGGGATGGCTGGATGGAGGTGTGGGGTGGCGTAAAGCTGGAGGTGGTGGTGGAGTGTGGCCGGAGGAGGGTGGTCAAGAGGGTGCTGGTGGTGGTGTAGCTGGGTGAAGAGAGGTCGATGTTGGTGGTGGAAAGGGAGTTGCTCACCGGAGACAAGGAACGGGGATGTCGGAGTGTCGAGCTCGCCGGTGTTCAGCCGTCGGTTGATGGAACGGTCAGCCAGGGATGGCACGGAGCTCGTGGTGGTTCAGTAGCTACCGGAGACAAGGGATGAACGGAGGAGTGGAAGCAGTGGAAGTCGCGGGGATGGCAGTCGGCGGATGGAGGAAGCTCGTCGGAGCTCGTGGCTATTGCCTGGCCGGAGGGGGAGCTGCACAGCGGATGGCTGGAGCGGCTCGGTGAGGCTGGAGGAAGGTCCTGGAAATGCAGCAGGCCGGAGAATGCCGGGGCCGTCGGCCAGAAATGGAGGGATGCCGGTCGGGGAAGCAGCAGCTCTGGTAGAGGAGGCTGGTGACGCGGCGGGTGATGGCAGCAATTTCTTGGTCGGAGAAGATGCAGACCGGAGGAGCAGCGGTCCGCCGGAAGGGACCGGCCGAGTAGATGAGCCCGGTTGTTTTGAAGGAGAAGAAGAAGAAAGGAAAAAGAAGAAGAAGGAAGGAAGAAGAAGAAGGAATAGGCTACGTATGGAGAGGATGGTAGGAGAGAGAAATGGGGTGGGGGTTTTTCTAGGCATGGGGATTAGGGCCTGCATTGGGAAGAGGGGAGAAAGAGACATTATATAGGGCGTTTTGTGGAGGATGGGTGGTCATGATGAGCCCACTTCAAATGAGTGGTGGAGATTACATATGGAAAAATTTATTTCTTCATCCAAATGAGAGGGGGAGGGAGTCTTGACCGAGTCAAAGGAGAGGGGGCTTCTCCATTTGGCCCAAACCAATGAGGTTAGGACACCTATTTCAAAAATTGCAACTAAGCCCCTTAAATTTGGGTAATTGCACCAACACATGAAATAATGGAAAAATTGTAGGAAAATTGGTGTTTGGTGTTATGTAGGGTGAGGGGGTATTGTGTGTTTGGCATGGGCTTAATTAAATGGGCATTGGAATTAAATTGGGATTAAAATAGGATTAGTCAAAGTTGGTACCCCCGATTTAATTAGAATAAAAATGTCCCGCTCTTTCAAATTAAATGGGGGCACTTGGGGTCTAAATTTGGAAGTGACACAAAGGTCAAAAATGGTGTGGGCTTGGAGTCAGTCTTGGACCCTTTAGTTGGTCCGGCTCAACGGGTTAAGTTGGTGTCTCAAAATTGAAGGTAACGATACAGGTATCCGACACGGGATTAAATATGGGATTTTGGATACGGGAAGTTGTGCAATTAATTTAGGGAACAACGGATTTGATTTTGAGCGACAAAAAAGTCCAGTGCCTAAATTGGTGGGTCAAGTCAAAAGTGCAACAATCTATTAGAATTTATGGGCTGATGTTGGGCTCCGAATAATTCAACAATGGTAGGGCGCGCCAAGGGTTTAATTAAAAATAAACAGACATCTGCAACCTTACTTAAACCTCAATCAACTGCTGCTAAACCAAAAATTTTCCAACCCATACAAGACTATCTATAGAAATAAACGAGAGAGTTTACATCCTTCCCAACTTAGAAAAATTTTGTCCCCGAAATTAAAAGTAAAGCATGATAATAGCTAAGAGAATTTAAAAGCAAGCTGGAAATCAAGTGCGGTACGTAAATTCATACCTTGCTCCTCAAATAAATACGGGAAATGCTGTCGAATGGAATCCTCGTGCTCCCAGGTAGACTCGCCTGGCGAATGATGCTTCCATGCAACTCTGACCAGTCGAATAGTCTGTCTCTCAAGGTCTTCTCACTGTGATCGAGTATCTCCACTGGCTGCTCTACGCATGATAAACTGGGCCATCTATAATCTCCGAATGATCAAACACGTGGCTAGGGTCTGCCACGTATCTCTTCAACTGCGATACGTAAAATATGTTATGCACTCCTTCTAATGATAGAGGCAATGCAAGACGATAAGCCACTTCGCCAACTCGTTCCAAGATGTCAAAAGGTCTGATGTACCTCAGACTCAGCTTACCTCTGCCTCCGAATCTGATGGTACCACGAGTAGGCAATATCTTCAAAAATATATGGTCACCTACCTTGAACTCCAATAGTTTGCTGTGCGCATCTGCCTAATATTTCTGTCTGTCCTGTGCTGCACGCAGGTGGCTCTGAATCTACTTGACTTTCTCTACTGTCTGTGTCACCAACTCTGGACCAAGTATCTGACGATCTCCCACGTCACTCCAATATACTGGTGACCTATATTTTTTGTCGTACAGTGCCTTACAAGGTGCCATCTGTATGCTAGCCTGGTAGCTGTTATTGTAGGAGAATTCTACTAAGTGTAGATGGTCCTCCCAAGATCCTCCAAAATCAATCATGAATGCTCTCAACATATCCTCTAATATCTGTATCATACGCTCTGACTGGCCATCAGTCTGTGGATGATATGCAGTGCTGAACTTGAGACAAGTTCCTAGGCTCTCCTGCATACTCCGCCAAAAATGAGACGTAAATCTGGAATCACGATCCGATACAATGCTAACAGGCACTCCGTGTAGTCGTACTATCTGCCTCATATACATGTCAGCTAATATCTCCGTGGACTGCCCAACTCTGAATGGCAAAAAATGTACAGACTTGGAGAGTCTATCTACGACAACCCAAACTGTATCCTTCAATCTAGGGTTCCGCGGGAATCCTGGGACGAAGTCCATGGTAATATGTTCCCACTTCTACTCGAGAATGGGAAGCGGCTGCAATAGTCCTGCAGTTCTCTGATAATCAGCCTTGACTTGCTGACATACCAACCATCTTTCCATGAATCTTGCAATCTCTCTCTTCATCCCATGCCACCAGAAATGTTGCCTCAAATCTCGGTACATCTTCGTACCCCCGGGATGAATAGAATAAATTGAGCTATGAGCCTCGGTCATCAACTCCTGGCGTAGCTCGCCACTCGGAACGTATAAGCGATCTCCACACCTTAACGTTACGTCTTCATGAATCTTGAGTCCCGCCTGCATGCCGGCCTCTGTCCTCTCTCGTAGACGTCGAAATCTCGTATTTGTAGGCTGGGCTACCTTGATCCTCTCAATCAATGTATAATGAACCTCGAGACTGTCCATCTGTCCATCCATGCCTGGCAATACAATCTCTATCCCAAGCTCCTGGAGATCCTCTAACAATTGCCGCTGAGTCGTCAAAAAGTATGCCATGGGCTTACTGCTTAAGGCATCTGCTACTACATTCGCCTTGCCAGGGTGGTACTGTAACTCAATATCATAATCTGTCATCAACTCTAGCAAGCGCCTTTGCCTCATGTTAAGCTCCTTCTGCGTGTAGACATACTCCAGACTTTGGTGATCTGTATAAATCTTAACACGCTCTCCATAAAGGTAGTGTCGCCATAGCTTTAGTGCAACTATCACTGCAGCTAGCTCTAGATCGTGCATCTCATAGTTCTTCTCATGAACTCTTAGCTGTCTCGATGTGTAGGCTATCTATTCTACCGTGTTGTACCAGCACACATCCTAATCCGCTCCCAGATGCATCACTGTACACTACAAATCCTTCTGATCCTGAAGGTAGTGTCAAAATCGGTGCTGATGTCAGACGCTTCTTCAGCTCATCGAAAGCTGTCTGTCACTCTTCGGTCCAGATAAACTCCTCGCATTTACGTGTCTGTCGCATCATAGGCGCAGCAATCCTCGACAAATTTTCTATAAACCACCGATAATATCCGGCAAGTCCGAGAAAACTCCAAATCTTTGTAACTAATATAAGGGTTGGCCATGTCTCTACTGCAGCTATCTTCTCCGGGTCAACTGATAGTCCATCTCCAGTGATTATGTGTCCCAAGAATGGTACTCCATCCAAGCAGAACTCACATTTGCTGAGCTTGGTATACAGCCTTTCATTTCTCAGCGTCTCCAACACGATCCTAAGATGTCTCTCGTGCTTCCCCTGCTTCTCAGAATATACCAAGATGTCGTCGATAAATACCACCACAAACTTATCTAAGTTACTGGTGGGAAATACTGTTCATCAGACTCATAAATACTGCTGGCGTATTGGTTAAACCAAACGGCATGACTAGAAACTCATAGCATCCATACTTTATCCGGAAAGCCATCTCCAGAATGTTCTCTCTTCGTACCTTGATCTGATGATAGCCTGATCTGAGATCGATCTTCGAGAATACATATGTGCCACTAAGCTAATCAAATAAATCATCGATGCGTGGCATAGGGTACTTGTTCTTTATTGTTACAGCCCTTAACGCCCTATAATCGTTATACAACATACCGTCCCGTCCTTCTTTGGTACAATATGATGTGTACTCCCCATGGAGAAACACTAGCCTGACTAAAATCCTTGTCTAAGTGATCCCCTACTATGGACCTTTAACTTAACCAACTCTATCGGTGCTAGTCTGAAGACGGAAAAATAATCGGCTCGGCTCTTGGATTCAACTCTATAGCAAACTCTATCTCTCTGTCTGGTGGCAGTCCCTGAAGGTTCTCTAGAATATCATCCTCAAACTCTGATAAAATATTGGGTATACTGGTTCATCTTGCATTGTGTGCCCCTGGGGTAGATGGGCACCATACTCCTCGGCTCCTTGAGGAAACTCAACTCAGGGTAACCTGGTGGTCTACAAAAAAATAATGCAACCACGTCGCCAATCTAGCGTCGCGTGGTATTGGCTCAACCAAACCATATATAGGATAAGGTCATAGTCTAGACTAAACCTCATAATAATTTCTCTCGTTCTGTTTCCAACATCAATCCTCAAAAGAAAAAAAATTTCTCGCCTCATGTATAATTTCTCTTCTCCTTAAGTTTTCCCTAAAATTTTATTCCTCAAATTTCTTTTTTTTGTTATTTATCTCTCCAAGTCACATAGTACAATAATGGTATCACTCAAGCACATACTAGGATTCCTGGAATCAGATCATTATCTTCCAAGTGAGAGCCTGAAATTTTTATCTCCTCTAGTCCATAATATCATTCTTGGTATCGCTATCATTTACAACAACTAATTCCTAGCATCGGGCTATGCACCTCCAAAAATTATTCTAGGTTATGATCAAAAATCCTTCCAGCTCCCAGTACTTCCAAGATCACTGCTATCTCAAGCACGGGTAGGGTACTACTGGGTCCAATTCTCTTGCTACCCTTCCATACTAGTTCTAGAATCCAAAAGAACCTATCAATCTATCCTACTCAGGGTAACAATCTTCTCAGAGAATGTTATACGAATTTTGTCTTCTGTTGTCTAGGCTACGATCTCCTTCTAGAGGGAACCATCAGGCACAAACGTCCGTCTTCCGAATAATAGGGGATGAGAATCAATGATAACAATATTGACAGAAATTGCCCGAATGCAAATTGGAAGTCCAAGGGCGATAATCACATACAAAGAGTTTTTAAAATCGATTATGGATTAAGATCCTATTCAACAATCATAATATCTATTCCTAATTTGCAGGCTCGCTTGGAACAGTCAGGTGACCAAGACAATTTAAAATGGACCTGCATGAGCCACCACAAAAATATGTCACGCCCCAGTCCCAAAATACGTAGGACCAGGAACACGTGACACGACAGCTACGCAATCGCCCAGACTCTGGTTTGACTCGAATACGTATAAGCTGTAAAATATAAAGGGCACTATCTAGATATCCCATTAATGTAAACCTCTATGTCTCAATCCATAATGTACAACAGTATACAAGAAAGAACTATATGTGCTAAAGTCGGCCGCCCAATAATGCACAAACTCGAATAGACTCGAGAAGAGATGAGTCTACAAAAACTAGGCTACAACAGCAGATGAATAATCAATATGAATAAAGTAACCATAATGCCGATAGAAATGATAAGAGTACCTGGTATAATACACGTAAGACATACAACTCCATCAGCAACTCCAAATGCTCCATAATCGTCTATACTGCAAAACTAGCAGGGGACCAGGTCCTCAAAGGGACGTAAAAAGGTACAAAAATACAGCAGGCCAAGTATAACAGAAAGTACAAGTACAATGACAGGGTAATCTATCATAACCAAATAAGTGTGACACAGTTTAAAGACAATGTTCGACGCATGGGCTGTCCAAAATAATATCGTAGCTCCGGACACGGAAACACACGGGACGTACCGCAGCTCCGGGCAAGGAGTCACACGGGTGATACAACTACACTAGATACATGATCACTACAGATACAGTACATATATATATATAAGCACGTGCAAAGGAGCCCAAATGTCTAGTAACTGTCTTCTCCTTCCCAAGCGGTCAACGATGGTGCGCTAACCCTGAACCTCTATCTAACAGTCTTGACACACAGAAATAACTTAACAGACGCGACCCTAAGGTCGTCCCAGTCTCTGGTTATGATGTCAGTATCAGGATATAGGAATCTGGCACGATCACAGAGTATGAGTGTGTCCTGGGGTATCGATATACTCTGGTACGTACATCGAGGTATTATGAACATCTAATATTTATTCCAAGACGTTACGACGAACGTCTGCACCCGGTTGTGATCCGAACGCGAAGTATCGATCGTAACCAAAATATGCGCACAATGTACATAAAGAAACATTAAATATCTGTAATCTGAATTACAGGGTGGCAAGGTATACTTGCCTGCGTCCGGCTGCTGATGACGGAGATCCGGTACAACAGCCAAGTCTGCGGGTCCTGTAGTACCAGAGAAGAGGTACAAACTACATCAATAAACTATCATATGTCAAACAGGGATATGACACACGTCTAAACATATGCTAAGACTCAGCTACATCTCACAGGGACACGACGCTAGAGGGTTGACCAAGGTTTACATCTAATCAAATTAAACATCTGTACAATATCATCAATCCAAACCTCAATCTTACTATGTTCATCACGATATTCTGTTGCCCAACGCATGATCCAATCCTCAGTTTTAACTTAGTGTTCACAGATGTTAACATGCACATTGACGTCTCAAGCTCAAATAAATAATTATTATTCTCCATCCTCAATTACGGTCTCATAATTTAATATTATGTCTATTTCACGATCGAGAACCTGCTCCTAAGGTCCATCGACATTTTAATATCATATTAATTTTTTAGCAATAGTTTACAATAGCTAAACAATAATGACCCATCTGCGTATATATAATTTTTGTCCTCAAACCACTTTATTATCATCTTCCAATATTTATCCAAGGATAGATATCCCTTTACCATTAATCAATTAATCTGCTCCTTGGTATTAATCACTGTGTTAATATCACCATCCTTCCACAAGCGTTTAAATATATGCACAAATTTTTTTAGCAATAGTGGAGAGGGAGTTGCTCGCCGAAGATGAGGAACGGGGATACCGGAGTGTCGATCTTGCCGGTGTTCAGCCGTCGGTTGATGGAACGATCAGCCAGGGATAGAACGGAGCTCATGGTGGTTCAGTAGCTGCCGGAGACGAGGGATGAATGGAGGAGTGGTAGCAGTGGAAGCCGCGGGGATGGAAGACGGCGGATGGAGGAAGCTCGTCGGAGCTCGTGGCTATTGCCTGGCCGGAGGGGGAGCTGCACAGCGGATGGCTGGAGCGGCTCGATGAGGCTGGAGGAAGGTCCTGGGAATGCAGCAGGTCGGAGAATGCCGGGGCCGCCGGCCGGAAATAGAGGGATGCCGGTCGGGGAAGCAGCAGCTCAAGGGGAAAGAGGCTCGCGGCTCGCCGGTGCAGCAGCTCGGTTGGAGGAGGCTGGTGGTGCGGCGGGTGATGGCAGCGAGTTCTTGGTCGGAGAAGACGCAGACCGGAGGAGCAGCGGTCCGTCGGAGGGGGCCGGCCGAGTAGATGAGCCCGGTTGTTTTGAAGGAGGAGAAGAAGAAAGAAAAAAGAAGAAGAAGGAAGGAGGAAGAAGAAGAAGAAGAAGAAGAAGAAGAAGAAGAAGAAGGAATAGGCTACGTATGGAGAGGAGGGAAGGAGAGAGAAATGGGGTGGGGGTTTCTCTAGGCATGGGGATTAGGGCCTGCATTGGGAAGAGGGGAGAAAGAGACATTATATAGGGGGTTGTGTGGAGGATGGGTGGTCAGGATGAGCCCATTTAAAATGAGTGGTGGAGATTACATATGGAGGAATTTATTTCTTCATCCAAATGAGATGGGGAGGGAGTCTTGACCGAGTCAAAGTAGAGGGGCTTCTCCATTTGGCCTAGTAGGACACCTATTTCAAAAATTGCAACTAAGCCCCTTAAATTTGGGTAATTGCACCAACACATGAAATGTTGGAAAAATTATGGAAAAATTGGTATTTGGTGTTATGTAGGGTGAGGGGTGTTGTGTGTTTGGTATTGGCTTAATTAAATGGGCATTGGAATTAAATTGGTATTAAAATAGGATTAGTCAAAGTTGGTATCTTCGATTTAATTAGAATAAAAATGTCCCGCGCTTTCAAATTAAATGGGGGCACTTGGGGTCTAAATTTGGAAGTGACACAAAGGTCAAAAATAGGGTGGGCTTGGAGTCAGTCTTGGACCCTTTAGTTGTCCGGCTCAACGGGTTAAGTTGGTGTCTCAAAATTGAAGGTAACGACACAGGTGTCCGACACGGGATTAAATATGGGATTTTGATACGGGAAGTTGTGCAATTAATTTTGGGCACAACGGATTTGATTTTGAGCGACGAAAAAGTCCAGTGCCTAAATTGGCGGGTCAAGTCAAAAGTGCAATAATCTGTTGGAATTTATGGGCTGATGTTGGGCTCCGAATAATTCAACAACGGTAGGGGCACGCCAAGGGTTTAATTATAATTAAAAAGACATCTACAACCTTACTCTAAACCTCAATCAATTGTTGCTAAACCAAATATTTTCCAACCCATACCAGACTATCTATAGAAATAAATTAGGGGGTTTACAGTAATCATCATCGAACCTCTGGAAATCTTTCACTGACCGTTCCCAAAGGGGTTGAAAAAATACTCTTCATCCAACCTTCCAACCGGTACCAGGTTGAAACGGATATCAGGGACATGATGGACATCTTTGAGAACAATAACTATACCCGTCTTTTTTCTCAAATGCATATCTCCAACAACAAAAGCTTTTGACACATCTTCGTTGCCCATCTTCAACACTCCGTAGTCGTTTGTTGTGTAAGTAGTAAATAGGGCCCTGTTGTGACATACGTGCGTTGAAGCACCTGAGTCCACCAGCCATGAGTTGTCATCGCAGGCAAGGTTCATAACTACCTCATCACATACAATGATCACGTCGCCTCCATGTTCTGGGGCTGTCGTTGTAGTATTCTCACTATACTTCCCCTTGTTGCCCTTCTTCTTCCTCTTCCAAGCAAAATAATTTTGTTTGATATTATAAAACCCCTAACCCTGAAAACGTATTAATTATGAGCTAAATAGAGAGAATAGATTTTATTAGATTTATTTTGAGAAAATTTTAGCACATAGAGGATTTATGGAGCTATTATAAATTTTTCCTAATTTATTCCATATAGGCGACCCTTTGGTCAGTAACTAGCTTAACCGTATGCACCAATGTAATTTTTAGATATATATATATATATATATATATATATATATATATATATATATATATATATAATTTATTAGAATAAAATTTCTTATGGGATCAAACCTAAAACCCAAACCCGCAACCCGTTAAACCATCACCCCGCGTAAACTCTTCCTTTCAGTCTCCCCCGCGTATACTTCTACGCGCGTAAACAGCAGCAGCAGCAGTGGAAAAACCAACTTTTCTTCTCCGCACGTAAAGTTTAAACACACGCGTAAAGCAACCTCCGCGCGTAAACCAATTCCACCACTTAAATCCTTTCACCGCGCGTAAAACAACCCTCTTATGACTCATCCCACCTGACTCATCCCCCACCGCCTCTCTGTCTATTATTCCTAAACTAACCTCAACCGAAACCTAAACCAATGGCAGACCAACCAAAACCTAAACCAATGAAAGGATGAAAGCAGCAGCAGCAGTAATTCTTAATCCCTAAGTTTCCCCACCGCCTCCTTATCCCTATATATACTACAACACTTCCCAAATTCTAATTCCACTTCTTTCACCAAAACTTACACATATTATCAGGACGTACACTATACGAAGTTTTGCTCAGGCAAGTATACCTTGCCAAATTCTACTGTTTAAATTATAAATTGTTGCATATATTCCTGTTGCAAAATACATATAACTGTATGCGCCTGATATTGACTCGGGTGCAATCGACAAATATGTCGATACGTAGTGTATCTGACTTAGACATTAGCAGACCCACCTGCAGATGCGAGGGTATTCTGATATCCTCCTAGACCCTGATACTGGAATACGCATCACGATTGTAACTCATGTTGGGATGCGGGTTCGCGTACTCAATTAGCTACTGGTGCGTGGAACACACATCATGTTTTAGCACGTGGTTAGGATTATCTAGAAAGTTGTGACTTGGCATATAGCTACGTGGTATGCACGTTGTGGATTCGACTTGTATATCCGCATTTGGGCGGGGAAGATAACTAGTAGGCGTATGGGACATCCACCTCCTTTATTGCAGATACCGCACTCTTCGGAGTGATACGAACGTATATATACTTTGCAGATACCACGTCCCTTAGAGTGTTCGACGTTATATATATACAGATACCTCATTCTTCGGAATGAATGACGTTGCAGATACCACACTCTAGAGGACGTTGGACGTTATGCCTACGCCTACCCATACGTACCAAGGTTGTCTTCATATTGCATTCACTTAGATGGTTAGCTCACCCTTTATTTATTTAGTATTTATATATGGTATGCTTTTATGTATCTTTTTATGTCCCACTCAGGACCTGGTTTCCTTCCAGATTTAGATGAGGCATACGATCCCACGGTGTATGGACCTGGGCAGGAGACGAGGTACGCATCCAAGGAGGAGCTAGAGGTGCTGCCATCCGAGTTCCTCTAATCTTGAGTAGACTTACCATGTAGAGCTGGAGCCTCTTTATCTAGATAGCCAATGCTCTAGTCATGTTATATTCAGTGCTCTTATTTTAGTTTTTGTAGTGGATTTGTTCCCACCAGACACATCGGGTTTGTACTATGATATTTCAGACTTAGCACTTATATTCCAGTACTTATTTAAGTGTTCCTTGGTATATTGTGGATGAGATTAGATGTTACCTGTTATATGCTAGTACTAGACTTGTTAGTATTTTAGGACAGCGTAGCACGTCTCTTTGGGTCCAAATTTAGGTTTTCCTTCGAAGACTTGTCAGCTGGCCAATACCATGTGGCCTGGTTCCACATTATTTTGGAACTGGGGCTTGACATGGTTTTAGTGGTGGCCCATGCAGGTCTAGCTTATATTGTTTTGGTTATATAACTGTACCAAATAAGCCTGCGTATAGGAATAGAGCATAAGGATCTCATTCACACTTGACTAAATCTCATTTTTCCTTTCAACTATCCTAGGTTGGATAACACAAGTTTTACGCCAAAAACCCTTTACCCTTGTTGGCGTAAAAGCCAATTGACTGTCTTGTTGGCGTAAAAAGCCAAACTATAAAGAGACTACCAACTTTACGCTACGGTTATGACAACTGCTAACCACGTTTCCATAGTTTTCCTAATCCTGCGTATGACATCATCATGCAAGCCCTGTAGGAAACTACCCCAGCGTAATTTGATAACCAGCGTAGAGTAGCCTGAATAGGCGTAAACCACAAGGATGGTGATATAAGCGTATTAGTCATAATTTTAGCTTCCCCAGTCATGACAAAGGAAAATCTTGTGCATTAAATATGCCTTGAGCCCTGAGCATGAAACAACTTTTTACGTAACATCAAGGTTTTGTCTTATCTTGAGCGTAAAAGCTCATTACAATAGACAGCATATTCAGAAGACTCAATATTTTTCCTTTGAGTGGTGTATCAAATATGTCACTAAATGACAACCTGGGTCTCTGTGCAAATTTATCATCACAGCCGTCCTCTCGATTATCGTGCAGTACTTTTTGTCAGATGTCAGGTTCACTGAATTATCTGACAAATTCATCCAAGGAAAATAAAGAGTTCCTCATACAAACCTTACGCTGCAAACGTATACTAGACTTTTATGCGCAGATTTTTGGCAGACCTTTTTTTACGTGAGTTTTACGCAGACTTTATGCTGCAATAAAAATGACATATGTTAGATTTTATGCAGGCAACCCTTACGCACAAAGATTTTTATGCACAGACTTTTAGGCAGACTTTACGCAAGAAGTATAGCAGACTTTTACGCAGATAGCTCTAAAGTCTTGATTTACGCCAGATAGTGAATCTCTACTTTACGTCAGACAGCTTGAAACTCTGTGTTACGCAGACAATTTCAAAAATCTCTATCTCTGCTTTACGCAGACAGTCTCGAATCCCTACTTTACGCGGACTATCTAGAATCTCAATTTTACGCGGACAACTCTGAAGTCTTACTTTACGCCAAACTTCTTTGAATCTTTGTTTTACGTGGACGGCTTAGCAACCTGTTTTACGCAAAAATTCTATTAAATGCTTGCATCCTGTTTATTTCTTTTCTTCCAGAAATATGGACGTACCCAGTGGACACACAGATGATAGGGTTGATCAGGCAACAAACACCTTGTATGATGTCAATAGGACCCCGACTACCCCGAGAGACCAGTCCTTGAGACAAATACTGGTTTATCCATCATACCTCCACAATGGTCCTACTCAGGAAGCTGCACTAGCTCAGCAAGAAGGACAGACCTCCCAGGCACCAACACAACAGGCAGAAATATCTTTGCCTCCACCCCTATCCTTTCCAGCCCTGATGCCACAACTAGAGGGACGGCCATAAATGTTCCAATTCTTCCAAGCTATGATGCAGACACAATGGCATCAGACTGAGACATTGAGGCAGAGCTTGATGACAGCTCTGGAAAGAACATCTACCCCAGCACCTGTCCAACCAGCTGGTACTGTCCGAGGTTTTTGCCAGATGGGCCCAGGAACCTTTTCGGGCAGCAAAACTCCGAAGGAGATCTCAGATTGGGTCTTCAACAGGGAGATGCTGCTGGAAGGTTCACAGCTACACCCAGACCTTTGGATGACCGCGGTGAGGGCCCAACTCAAAGGCAATGCCCATCATTGGTGGGACTCCATAGAACGCGACGTCGGCAAGAACCAGACGTGGGAACAATTCTTAGTGTACTTCAATGCAAAGTATTTTCCGACTACGGTCAGGAATGCTCTATACTCCCAGTTCCTACACCTGGAAAAAGAAACTATGATCGTAGATGCCTACAACGCAGAATTTAGTCGACTTAGTCGATTTTGTGCCATCCTGATACCTAACGAGCTGGAGAAGGCCAGTAGGTTCCATCACGGCCTTACCTCTGAGCTACAAAGGTATACCACCACGCAGTCCAGGATCTCTTATGAGGAGGTTCTTTCAGAGGCAAGAATCCAGGAGGTCATTGGCAGAGAAGCGAGGCGCTTTAGCATAACCATACCAGCCAAAACCCAACCAAGAGTAGGAGGGCTAATCCATCGTCCAGGAATGCAGGCACAAAGGACAGAGCCATATCAGCCTAAGGAGCTTTCGACTTGTCATTATTGTGGCAAGAAGGGATATTTCGTCAGAGACTGCCGGAAGATGCTTGGACTGTGCATGATATGTGGAGCAACTCAACACCTGGCCAGAGACTGCCTACAACACAGAGAGGCAGCACCCCAGAACGGACAAGGGCCAACAGCACTAGTCCAGAGGATACTACCCCTGACTGGAGGTCAGCTTCCCCTAGCACCCGGAGGATTTCAGAAGGGACCACCCTTGGCCCCACAAGAGACTCAGTTCGACCAAGCCAGGCAGCAGGCAAGAGGACAGAGACACGGCCAGGCCTTGGCCTTAGCCGCAGTTACGGAGGAACCAGAAGGAGAAACTATCACAGGTACCATTTTAGTTGCGTCAATACCTGCAACTGCATTATTTGATTCTGGTGCTACGCTATCTTTTATATCTAGTAGTTTCGTAGCCATGCATAGAGTAGCTACTTCTCCCTTATCTAAGAGTTGGAAGATTCTTACCGGAGGAGACATCGTACCAGTTACCAGCACTATTAGAACGTGCTCCGTAGTCGTGTGTAGTAGGAAGATGAGAGCACGATTTTTAGTACTCCCGATGCCAAACTTCGATGTTGTTTTAGGCATGGACTGGTTGAGCCAGTATAATGCTATACTAGACTGCCGAAGAGGTAGCGTCACTTTTAGACCACTAGATCAACCGATGTTCTAGTACATGCGGGGCACCATCGAGCAAGGAGTAGGCTAGACACCTAGAGCTTACATGGCTATGGAGACAGCTCCACCAGCTATTATTGAATTATTCGAGGATGTATTTTTGGAGGAGTTGATAGGCCTACCGCTTGATAGAGAGGTAGAGTTCATTATTGAGTTAGTGCCCGGAGCAGCGCCAGTATCTTCAAATGTGTACCGGTTGGCAAAGAAGGAGCTAGACGAGCTGAAGCTACAATTAGAGGAGTTGCAGATCAAGGAATTTGTTCGTCCTAGTGCATCACCCTGGGAAGCACCAGTGTTGTTTGTACCAAAGAAAGATGGGACATTCCGAATATGCATTGATTACAGAACCCTTAATGCTTTGACAATCAAAAAGAAGTACCCCTACCACGAATTGATGATCTGTTTGATCAACTGACAAGAGCAGTAGTGTTCTCAAAGATAGATTTGAGATCAAGCTATCATCAGGTAAAGGTGCAGAGAGAAGAAATTCCAAAAATAGTATTCAGGACTCGTTATGGTCACTACGAGTTCTTAGTGATGCCTTTTGGATTGACAAATGCACCTGCCGTATTTATGAACCTAATGAACATAGTATTCCATCAGTATCTAGACCGGTTCATGGTAGTCTTCATCGACGATATCTTGGTGTATTCAAAGAACCACGAGGAGCACGGAGAGCACTTGAGGCTAGTGTTAGAGACGCTAAGGCGTGAAAGGCTTTATGCAAAACTGAGTAAATGCGAGTTTTTCCTAGATCGTGTCACTTTTTTTGGACACGTTATCTCAGGAGATGGTATTTCGGTAGATCCAGCGAAGATTTCGTCAGTAGAAACATGGCCGACCCCTACCAACGTCTCAGAGGTGAGAAGTTTCCTAGGACTTGCCGGATATTACCGGAGGTTCGTAGAGAACTTTGCATGGATCACGAAGCCGATGACTCGCTTGACCCGCAAGGAGCAGGAGTTCATCTGGTCAGAGGAGTGTCAGATAGTGTTCGACGAGCTAAAAAAGCGTCTGACTACGGTACCTATCTTGACCATACCTTCAAGATCCGGAGGATTCGTAATCTACAGCGATGCATCCGGAAAAGGTTTAGGTTATGTCTTGATGCAACATGGGTAGGTTGTGGCCTACGTCTCTAGACAACTAAGGACCCATGAGAAGAATTACCCCACTCACGACCTGGAGCTTGCTGCAATCATCTTTGCCTTAAAGCTTTGGAGACACTATCTATACGGAGAACGAGTGGAGATATTCACTGATCACAAAAGCCTAAAGTACGTCTACACCCAAAAGGACTTGAACCTGAGACAAAGACGTTGGCTCGAGGTGATGTCAGACTTTGAGATTGAGCTGCAGTACCATCCGGGAAAGGCCAACGTAGTAGCCGACGCTTTAAGCAGGAGGCCCATAGCATTCTTTTTGACTACCCAGCAACATCTATTGAATGACCTAGAACAGTTGGGTATAGAAGTCATTATGCCTGGAACTGACGGCCAGTTGTCAAGTTACCAGTTGCAATCAACATTGGTCGAAAGGACCAAGGATGCCCACTTTTTACCCTTCAGAGTTAGGCAATCCATAGAGGACTTAGCAGACATGTACATGAGAGATATTTTATGACTACACGGAGTACCAGTTAGTATCGTGTCTGACAGGGATACGAGATTCACATCTTACTTTTGGCGAAGTATGCAAGAGAGTCTTGGTACCCGCCTAAAGTTCAGCATATTGTATCACCCGCAGACAGATGGCCAGTCCGAGCGTACTATTCAGACACTATAAGATATGTTGAGAGCGTGCATGCTTGATTTCAGTAGATCATAAGAGGACCATTTACATTTGGTCGAGTTTTCCTATAACAATAGCTATCAAGCGAGCATTCAAATGGCTCCCTACGAAGCACTCTATGGGAGGAAGTGTCATTCCCCAGTATGTTGGAGCGATATGGGTGAAAGACAGATTCTAGGACCATAATTGGTTATTCGTACAGTGGAGAAAGTAAAGAAGATCCAAGGACACTTGCAAGCAGCATAAGATAGTCAAAAACAATGGGCAGACCTTCATTGTCGTCCCTTGGAGTTTAAAGAAGGAGATCATGTCTTCTTGAGGATATCACCCACTAGAGGCACCATTCGATTCGGAGAGCGCGGTAAGTTGAGTCCAAGATATCTTGGGCCATTTAACGTGCTAAAGAGAGTGGGAGAAGTGGCGTACCGACTTGCGCTACCACCTTCACTTGAGGGAGTACATGACGTATTCCATGTATCACAACTCAGGGGGTATGTGGCAGACAACAATCATCTCCTCGACCATTCAGAAATTACCATTGGGCCGAGCTTATCATATCAAGAGCAACCCATAGAAATCCTTGATCATCGAGAGAAAGTATTGGGAAACCAGTCTATTCCCTTGGTCCGCGTAGCATGGAAGCATGGCGCACCAGGAGAATCCACTTGGGAACATGAGGACGACATGCGCAAACGTTATCTGAACCTATTCGTAGACCAAGGTATAAAATTACTATGTTAATTTATATCTTCTACCAGTCGTACTTTCTACCGTGACTTAGTTTTAATTTTGAGGACAAAATTTTTATAAGTTGGGTAGAATGTAAAACCCCTAACCCTGAAAACGTATTAATTATGAGCTAAATAGAGAGAATAGATTTTATTAGATTTATTTTGAGAAAATTTTAGCACTTAGAGGATTTATGGAGCTATTATAAATTATTCCTAATTTATTCCATGTAGGCGACCCTTTGGACAGTAGCTAGCTTAACCGTATGCACCAATATAATATATATATATATATATATAATTTATTAGAATAGAATTTCTCATGGGATCAAACCTAAAACCCAAACCCGCAACCCGTTAAACCATCACCCCGCGTAAACTCTTCCTTTCACTCTCCCCCGCGTATACTTCTACGCGCGTAAACAGCAGCAGCAGCAGTAGCAAAACCAACTTTTCTTCTCCGCACGTAAAGTTTAAACCCACGCGTAAAGCAACCTCCGTGCGTAAACCAATTCCACAACTTAAATCCTTTCACCGCGCGTAAAATAACCCTCTTATGACTCATCCCCCACCGCCTCTCTATCTATTATTCCTAAACTAACTTTAACCGAAACCTAAACCAATGGCAGACCAACCAAAACATAAACCAATGAAAGGATGAAAGCAGCAGCAGCAGTAATTCTTAATCCCTAAGTTTTCCCACCGCCTCCTTATCCTTATATATATTACAACACTTCCCAAACTCTAATCCCACTTCTTTCACCAAAACTTACACACATTATCAGGACGTTCACTATACGAAGTCTTGCTCAGGCAAGTATACCTTGCCAAATTCTACTGTTTAAATTATAAATTGTTGCATATATTCCTGTTGCAAAATACATATAACTGTGTGCGCCTGATATTGACTCGGGTGCAATCGACAAATATGTCGATACGTAGTGTATCTGACTTAGACATTAGCATACCCACCTGAAGATGCGAGGGTATTCTCATATCCTCCTAGACCCTGACACTGGAACACGTATCACGATTGCAACTCATGTTGGGATGCGGGTTTGCGTACTCGATTAGCTACCGGTGCGTGGAACACACATCACGGTTTAGCACGTAGTCTAGATTATCTAGAAAGTTGTGACTTGGCATATAGCTACGTGGTATGCACGTTGTGGATTTGACTTGTATATCCGCATTTAAGCGAAAGACAACTAGTAGGCGTATGGGACATCCACCTCCTTTATTGCAGATACCGCACTCTTCGGAGTGATACAGACGTATATATACTTTGCAGATACCACGTCCCTTAGAGTGTTGGACGTTATATATATTGTAAACTCCCTCGATTTATTCTGTAGATAGTTAGGGTAGATTTAGAAAATTTTGGTTTTGGTAGCAGGTGTCGAGGTTTAGAGTGGAGATAATTTTATCTTATATTTAATTCATTTAATTTAACCCTTGGCGTGCCCTATCATTGTTTGATTATTCGGAGCCCAATATCAGCCCATAAATTCTGTTCAATTATTGTACTTCTGACTTGACCCGCCAAATTAGGCACTGGACTTTTTTGTCACTTAAAAATCACTTTTTGTTGTGCTCTAAATTAATTGCGCAACTTTCCAAAAATCGTAATCCAAATTTAATTTCGTGTCTGACACTTGTGTCGTTACCCTAAATTTTGAGATACCAACTTAACCCGTTGAGCCGGACCAACTAAAGGGTCCAAGACTGACTCGAAGCCCCCACCATTTTTTGCCTTTGTGTCATTTTTGAATTTTGACCCCAAGTGCCCCACTTAATTTAAAATCCTGGGACACATTAATTCTATTTAAATCAGGGATACCCATTTTTCCCTAATCCTATTTTTAATCCTAAATTAATCCCAATGCCATTTAATTAAACCCGTGCCTAACGCACAATACCCTCTCACCATGAAAATTACTAAACACAATTTTCTTCAAAATTTTTGCGTTATTTTATGTGTTCATGCAATTTCTCAAATTTAGGGGGCTAAGTTACAATTTAGGGATTTTAGGTGCCCTCACCCCATTGGCCAAACCAAATAGAGAGGTCACAAAATGGGGTCCTAATTTCACCCATCCACTCATCACCCTTCATGAAGAAATTATTTTTCTTCATGACAAATCTCCACCCTCCATTTTGAATAGGACCATCACCATCCTCCATCCATTTCACAATCCCCTATAAAACATCACCTCACCCCACCCTCATAACACACCACCGGCCCTAATCCCAAGAAAAACTCCCCCCTCTCTCTCTCCTCCTCCTCCAAAATTCCTTCATGCAAGCTTCTTCTTCCTCCATTCTTATTTTTCTTCTTCCTTTACTTCTTCTCTCTTCTTCTCACTGAAGAAGGCTCCCCACTCCGGCCGACTTCACCGACCCTTACCCGTCTCCAGTGCATCCACCCCCACTCCGACCGACTTTACCGACCCCCGCCCACTCCGGTGCACAGCCATCCCCCCCACCCCCGCGCGGCCTGACCAGCAGCTTCGCCGGCCACTGTTTATCCCCCGCGCCGGACTGTGCTCCCCCCGACCGACCAGAGACGGAGCAGTCCCCGCGCCGGACTGTGCTCCTCTCGACCGACCAGAGGCTGAGCAGTCCCCGCCGACCGGACTGTGCTCCTCCCCGTCCGACTTCCTCATCCCCTTCTTCATCACCACCACCTTCACTATTACACCATCACCATTATCACCACCACCACCAGCTTACACTACCACCACCATCACCACCACCCTTACCTCTTCACCACCACCCCCGGCCACCTTCTCCGACCGTACCCGGCATTGTCGTCGTCAAGGTCGACTCTCCCCCTATCTTTATTTAATTTCCAGATTTGTTATGGTTTTAAATAGGATAATGTTTATATATGTGAAATGCTAGCTAGGGTTTAGGTTATATTTGTGGATATGTAAGGCTAGTATAATGCTGATTAATGTGAATATGGATTGAGGTTGTGTTTAATGAGGTTTAATATGTTTTAGAGTTTATGTACTGTAGTGTAGTGTTTCTTTGAGCTATATGTGTAGGTATGTTGATTAGGGTTATTATATGTGGTTTGTTAGGGTTCTTTTTTTTTAATACATTATATATGTAAGAATGAGGATCCTTGATACTTATGGTTATGTGCAGTAGTTAGGGTTTAGGAGCATGGGTTGATGATTTATACTTGTGTATTTAATTGGGAAGAGAAGCATTACTTATACAGCATATATGGAATTGTTAGTATGGGTTGTGATTGAATTCACCATTAAGGAATATTATGATTTTGTGATCCAGTGGACAGTGGATGTTATATAGAGGAAACTTGTCTTTGAAGTATGTAGTGTAAAATGCTCAATTTAAATGTATAATTAGTAAGGGTAGTAGGTGAATGTCTGATGGAGGACTAGTGTGATCGATAATTAAGAAACTAGAAATTTAAGGTGTTTTATTTAGAGAGGTATATGGTGATTGGTAACAACGATATTAAACGAGGAACTTAAAATCATAAACTGTGTTTTGAGGATGGTTTGATGATATGGTACAAATGACTAGGTGATTTAACGTATCGTACCGATAGTCAACTGTGGTCAACCCCCCTAGTGACTTGTCCCTGTGAGTCGTAGCTGAGACTGAGTTTAGGTGTAGATGTGTGTAGTATCCATGTCTGTCGTGGAATAGATTATTGATTCTGGTTTGTGTCTCATCTCTAGGTGCTACGGGACCTGAGGACTTGGACGTGGCACCGGATCCCCGTCATCAGCAGCCGCACGCAGGCAAGTGTACCTTGCCACCCTCTATTTCAGTTTACAGATATTTTTTGTTCTTTATGTACTTCGTGCACGTATTTATGTTGACGTTCGATACTCCACGTCCGGTTCACAACCGGATGTTGACATTCGACGTAACGTCTTAGAATAATTGCTAGATGCTTCATAGCACCTTGATGCACGTACCTGAGTACATCGATATCCCAGGACACACTGATACACCGTGATCGTGCCAGATTCCTGTATCCTGATAGTGACATCATGACTAGAGATTAGGACGACCTTAGGGTTGCATCTATTAAGTTATTTCTGTGTGTCAAGACTGTATTTAGAGGTTCAGGTTCAGCGCACAATCGTTGACCGCTTGGGAAGGGGAAGACAGTTACTAGACGTTTGGGCTACTATGCACGCGCTTATATATGTATATGTAGTGATCATGTATTATTGTGTAGTGGTATCACCCGTGTGTCTCTGTGCTCAGAGCTACGGTATGACCCGTGTGTCTCTGTGTTCGGAGCTACAATTTTATTTTGGACAGCCCACACGTCGAACATTGTCTTTAAATGGTTTCACACTTGTTTGGTTATGCTAGAGTACCCTGTTGTTGTACTTGTACTTTCTGTTTACTTGGCATGTTGTATTTTTGTACCTTGTTACGTCCCTCTAAGGACCTGGTTCCCTTCCAGGTGTAGGCTACGAGGATTACCCGGAGGAGTACGGACCGGGCATCTATCCAACAGTTGTACTCATTGCCGAGGACGAGGTTATTACTAAGGACTTCTCCTGATCGCTGGTAGTGACTCTTTCCTTGGGGCGGTATCAATACCTAGTTACCTGCTGCCGTCCCAAGTTATCTTATTCCTTACTTTTATTCTATTATATTTGTACTAGCGGGTTTGTTCCCGTATGACTACTCTAGTATTTATACCTGATACTTATTTGGATATTTCCTTCCTACACATTAGTCGTTGTATTTACTTCTATTGTGCTCTTATATTGCTGCCTGTGGATGAGATTTAGATTGAGTATACTTGTGTTATGTGATGGGTTATTCATTGTACTTCACAGCTTAAGTGTACTCCGATGGGCCTATTAGATTGGAAAGCCCGCCGATGTACACTGCTGGCCATTGTCACGTGTCTCGATTTCTTTACCTATGGAACCGGGGCATGAAAAGGTTTTTGTGATGGCCCATACTGGTCCGATTTAAATCGTCTTGGTCACCTAACTGTGCCAAGCGAGCCTGTAAATTAGGAATAGAGGTAGAAATCTCATCTGCAAAGTTTGAAACCTTCACATGACACCTCTATCTCGATATCGTTTACCAAATTGCATTTTGTTTATTTCCTCAAACGCTGATCGCAGTCATGACTTCTTTTCAGAGTTATGAATCTCCGCAGTGGACGTGTCATGCAGCCTGGCGACGTTCCCCGAGATGCGAGATCATCCGGAGAACCGGATCTAGAGCAGGTCCTTCTAGTGACTCCAGCTCCCATAGGGCAGTCATCAGGACATCCCGAGGTGCCTTCAGACGGAAACCAGACTCCACATCAGGCAGGACCTGAGGATCGGAGGATCCCGAGTCAGGAGGAGCAGCAGCTACCACCTCATCCACCATTCCCGCCTCAGATGCCCTTCATGCCATTCCCCACAGGGCAACCGATGGATGGAACCCAGATGTTCCAAATGATGTATGCGATGATGCAGGCCCAGCAGCAGGTCCAGCAGCAGGTCCAGCAGCAGGCTGAGCAGCAGGCCCAGCAGCACCAGGCTGAGATCCTGAGAGAGAGAGCATCGTGACGGCCTTGGGGCAGGCGTCACCACCAGCTTACGAGCCGACGAGAGGGTCTGTCATAAACTTCCATCGTTTGATGCCGCAACCTTTTGCGGGCACCGAGGAGCCGACAGAGGTCCATGCTTGGCTCACCGGCATTCAGCACCAGCTGGAGGCTATCGACCTCCCCTGACACCGATGGATGACGGCTGTCAAGATGCAGCTCACCGGCAACGCGCATCACTGGTGGCTTTCCGAGGAGCAGCATTTGGTACCGGATCGTGCCACCTGGGAAGAGTTCTCTATGCTCTTCCAGGAGATGTACATACCCTCTACCGCCCGAGCAGAGCTTCGGGACAGATTCCAGAACCTCAAGCAGGGGAGTATGACTGTAGAGGAATACAATTTTGAGTTTCTCCGCCTGAGCAGATTTGTACCTTACCTGATCCCCACTGAGAAAGCAAAGGCCAAGAAATTTTATGAGGGCCTGAGTTTTGAGACCCAGAGGCTTATCGGGTCCACCGCCCCCATCTTTTACTCCGAGGTACTTCTTGCAGCACGACGCCAAGACCGATTCAACCAGATAAAGGCTAGCCAGAAGCGCTCCTATGCGTCGTCATCAGCAGTCCGAGCCCCGTAGGGAGGACCTGCGAAGTGCCCTCTCGTACAACAGCAGCAACAGAGGGCAGCACCACAGTAGGGAGTTGTCATCCCCATATGCCATTTCTGCAGCAAGAGGGGACATTTGATGAGGGACTGTCGACGGAGATTGGGCGTATGCTTGAGATATGGATCAGGTCAGCATGCCATCCGAGATTGCCCATAACAGTGAGATCCAGTACAGATGGTTCATCGGCCAGCCCTGCCAGCGCCGAGGCCTTATCAGCAGCCTCCTGGACCAAGGCCTCCTTACGCAGGTGCTGGAGCACAACGACTACCAGCACCAGGAGGAAACCAGAGGAGGCCACCCTTGGCCCCACAGGGAGATCGATACCAGCAGGTTCAACAGCAGCAACCGAGGGCACCGGCACCGAGGCAGGGACAGGCCTACGCTATGACTATAGAGGAGGCCGAGACAGCCGGAGAAGTGATCACAGGTACAATCTTAGTAGCTTCGTTACCAGCATTAGTCCTATTTGATTCTGGTGCCACACACTCTTTTATAGCTACTAGTTTCGTGGCTACCCATAGAATAGCCACCCCACCCCTTTCGAAGGTTAAGAGGATTCTTACGGGAGGTAGAATAGTACCTGTTAGCGACACTTGTAGATCATGTTCAGTAGTTGTCTGCGGGCGAGAGATGCATGCCCGATTTTTGGTTTTCTCCATGCCGGACTATGACATTGTCCTAGGCATGGATTGGTTAAGCCAATATCATGCAACGCTAGATTGCCATCGTGGTTGTGTCATCTTTAGACCCCAAGATCATCCAGAGTTTGAGTTTCTTTTGGGAGCCCGAGAGCATGGTGTCCAACCTACCCTAGCGACACACATTGCAGAAGGTGAACCGATGTACCCTCACTTTATAGCAGAGTTTGAGGATGTGTTTCCAGAGGATCTCCCAGGACTGCCACCTGACAGAGAGATTGAGTTTACTATAGAGTTGACGCCAGGAGCCGAGCCAGTTACTTTCCCCGTTTACAGACTAGCACCGAAGAAGTTGGTTGAGCTGAAGGTCCAAGTAGATGATCTCTTAGATAAGGGTTTCATACGGGCTATTGTATCTCCATGGGGAGCACCCTTTCTATTTGTACCGAAGAAGGATGGGACGGTACGCTTGTGTATCGATTACAGGACGCTAAATGCTGTAACGATAAAGAACAAGTATCCACTGTCGCGCATCGATGATTTTTTTGATCAACTTAGCGGTGCATGTGTATTCTCGAAGATCGATCTCAGATCTGGTTATCTTCAGATCAAGGTACGGAAAGAGGACATCCAGAAGACGGCCTTTCGGACGAAGTATGGCCACTATAAGTTTTAGTCATGCCGTTTGGTTTAACCAATGCGCCAGCAGTATTTATGTGTTTGATGAACAATGTCTTCCACCAGTACATGGATAAGTTCGTGGTGGTATTTATAGACGACATTTTGATATATTCCAAAAGCCAGGAGGAGTACGAGAGGCATCTCAGGATCGTGTTGGAGATGCTGAGACATGAGAGGCTGTACGCCAAACTCAGCAAATATGAGTTCTGCTTGGATAGAGTACCATTTCTGGGACACATAATCATCGGAGATGGACTATCAGTTGACCTGGAGAAGATAGCTGTAGTAGAGACCTGGCCTACCCCTACATCAGTTACAGAGGTTAGGAGCTTCCTCGGACTTGCCGGATATTATCAGAGGTTCGTGGAAAACTTCTCGAGGATAGCTGCGCCTATGATGCGACTGACGCGTAAAGGCGAAGAGTTTATCTGGACCGACGAGTGTCAGGCGGCTTTCGATGAGCTGAAGAAGCATCTGACATCAGCACCGATTTTGACACTACCTTCAGGATCAGGAAGATTTGTAGTGTACAGTGATGCGTCAGGGAGAAGATTAGGATGTGTACTGATGCAACACAGCAAGGTGATAGCCTACGCATCGAGACAACTGAGAGTTCATAAGAAGAACTATTCGACGCACGACTTGGAACTAGCTGCAGTAATATTTGCACTAAAGCTATGGAGACATTACCTTTATGGTGAGCGTGTTGAGATTTACACAGATCATAAAAGCCTGAAGTGCGTCTATACGCAGAAGGAGCTCAATATGAGGCAGAGACGCTGGCTAGAGTTGATAACAGATTATGACATTGAGTTGCAGTACCACCCTGACAAGGCGAATGTCGTAGCAGATGCCTTAAGTCGGCCGGAGTGGGGGTGCTGGTCAGGCCGCACGGGGGGGTAGCTCTGCACCGGAGTGGGCAGGGGTCGGTAAAGTCGGCCGGAGTGGGGGTGAAAGCACTGGAGTCGGGTGAGGGTCGGTAAAGTCGGCCGGAGTGGGGAGCCTTCTTCAGTGAGAAGAATAGAGAAGAAGTAAAGGAAGAAGAAAAATAAGAATGGAGGAAGAAGAAGCATTGCCTAGAGATGCGAGATTTCGACGTGCAGCGACAGTTGCTAGAGGATCTCTAGGAGCTTAGGATAGAGATCGTATTGCCAGGCATGGATGGACAGATGGCCAATCTTGAGGTTCAGTCTACTTTAATTGAGAGGATCAAGGCAGCATTGCCTAGAGATGCGAGATTTCAACGTCTGAGAGAGAGAACTGAGGCCGACATGCAGACGGGACTCAGGATTCATGAAGACAGAAAGTTGAGGTGCGGAGATCGCCTATATGTTCCGAGTGGCAAGCTACGCCAAGAGTTGATGACCGAGGCTCATAGCTCGATTTATTCTATTTATCCCGGGGGTACGAAGATGTACCGAGACTTGAGACGGCATTTCTGGTGGCATGGGATGAAGAGGGAAATTGCAAGATTTGTGGCAAAGTGTTTAGTTTGTCAGCAAGTCAAGGCTGAACATCAGAGGACTGCAGGATTATAGTTGTAACTTTCCATTCCCGAGTGAAAGTGGAACACATTACCATGGACTTCGTCACAGGATTTCTGCGAAGCCCTAGCGGGAAGGATGCAGTTTGGGTTGTTGTAGACAGACTCAGCAAGTCTGCACATTTCTTGCCCTTTAGAGTTGGTTAATCCACAGAGATACTAGCTGACATGTATATGAGACAGATAGTACGATTACATGGAGTGCCTGTCAGCATCGTATCGGATCGTGATTCCAGATTCACGTCATATTTTTGGTGGAGTATGCAGGAGAGCCTAGGAACTCGTCTCAAGTTCAGCACTGCATATCATCCACAGACTGATGGTCAGTCAGAGCGCATGATACAGATATTAGAGGATATGTTGAGAGTGTGTATGATTGATTTTGGAGGATCTTGGGAGGACCACCTACACTTGGTAGAATTCTTCTACAATAACAGTTACCAGGCCAGCATACAGATGGCACCTTATGAGGCACTGTACGACAGGAAATGTAGGTCGCCAGCTTGTTGGAGTGATGTGGAAGAGCATCAGATACTTGGTCCAGAGTTGGTGACACAGACAGTGGAGAAGGTCAAGCAGATTCAGAGCCACCTGCGTGCAGCACAGGACAGGCAGAAATACTAGGCAGATGTGCACCATAGACCATTAGAATTTAAGGAGGGTGACCATGTATTTCTGAAGATATCGCCCACTCGTGGTACCATCAGATTCGGAGGCAGAGACAAGCTGAGTCCGAGGTACATCGGACCTTTTGATATTTTGGAACGAGTTGGCGAAGTGGCTTACCGTCTTGCATTACCTCCATCATTAGAGGGAGTACATGACGTATTTCACGTATCGCAGCTGAGGAGATATGTCGCAGACCCTAGCCACATGCTTGATCACTCGGAGATTACAGTCGGGCCCAGTTTGTCTTACGTAGAGCAGCCAGTTGAGATCCTCGATCGCAGCGAGAAGACTTTGAGGGGGCAGACGATTCGACTGGTCAGAGTGGCATGGAAGCACCATTCACCAGGCGAGTCTACTTGGGAGCGCGAGGATTCTATTCGGCAGCGATTCCCGTACTTATTTGAGGAACAAGGTACGAATTTACGTACGGCATTTGATTACTAGTTGTTTTAAAATTCTGTTAGATATTATTGTGCTTTACTTTTAATTTCGGGGACGAAATTTTTCTAAGTTGGGAAGAATGTAAACCCCCTCGATTTATTCTGTAGAAAGTTAAGGTAGATTTGGAAAAAATTTGTTTTGGTAGCAGGTGTCGAGGTTTAGAGTGGAGATAATTTTATCTGGTATTTAATTCATTTAATTTAACCCTTGGCGCGCCCTATCATTGTTTGATTATTCGAAGCCCAATATCAGCCCATAAATTCCGTTCAATTATTGTACTTCTGACTTGACCCGCCAAATTAGGCATTGGACTTTTCCGTCACTTAAAAATTAGTTTTTGTTGTGCTCTAAATTAATTGCGCAACTTTGCGAAAATCTTAATCCATATTTAATTCCGTGTCGGACACTTGTATCGTTTCCCTAAATTTTGAGATACCAACTTAACCCGTTGAGCCTGACCAACTAAAGGGTCCAAGACTGACTCCAAGCCCCAACCATTTTTGGCCTTTATGTCATTTTCGAATTTTGACCCCAAGTGCCCCACTTAATTTAAAATTGCAGGACACATTAATTCTATTTAAATCAGGGATACCCATTTTTCCCTAATCCTATTTTTAATCCTTAATTAATCCCAATGCCATTTAATTAAACCCGTGCCTAACGCACAACACCCTCTCACCATGAAAATTATTAAACACAATTTTTTCTATAATTTTTGCGTTATTTTATGTGTCCATGCAATTTTCTGAATTTAGGGGGCTAAGTTGCAATTTAGGGATTTTAGGTGCCCTCACCCCATTGGCCAAACCAAATAGAGAGGTCACAAAATGGGGTCCTAATTTCACCCATCCACTCACCACCCTTCATGAAGAAATCATTTTTCTTCATGACAAATCTCTACCCTCCATTTTGAATAGGACCATCACCACCCTCCATCCATTTCACAATCCCCTATAAAACATAACCTCACCCCACCCTCATAACACACCACCGGCCCTAATCCTAAGAAAAACTCCCCCCTCTCTCTCTCTCCTCCTCCAAAATTCCTTCATGCAAGCTTCTTCTTCCTCCATTCTTATTTTTCTTCTTCCTTTACTTCTTCTCTATTCTTCTCACTGAAGAAGGCTCCCCACTCCGGCCGACTTCACCGACCCTCACCCGACTCCAGTGCTTTCACCCCCACTCCGGCCGACTTCACCGACGCCCGCCCACTCCGGTGCAGAGCCACCCCCCCCCCCCCGCGCGGCCTGACCAGCAGCCCCGCCGGCCACTGTGTATCCCCCGCGCCGGACTGTGCTCCCCCTGACCGACCAGAGACGGAGCAGTCCCCGCGCCGGACTGTGCTCCCCCTGAACGACCAGAGGCTGAGCAGTCCCCGCCGACCGGACTGTGCTCCTCCCCGTCCGACTTCCTCATCTCCTTCTTCATCACCAGCACCTTCACTATTATACCATCACCATTATCACCACCACCACCAGCTTACACTACCACCACCATCACCACCACCCTTACCTCTTCACCACCACCCCCGGCCACCTTCTCCAGCCGTACCCGGCATTGTCGTCGTCAAGGTCGACTCTCCCCCTATCTTTATTTAATTTTTAGATTTGTTATGGTTTTAAATAGGATAATGTTTATATATGTGATATGCTAGCTAGGGTTTTGGGTTATATGTGGATATGTATGGCTAGTGTAATGATGATTAATGTGAATTTGGATTGAGGTTGTGTTTAATGAGGTTTAATATGTTTTAGAATTTATTGAGTATAGTGTAGTGTTTCTTTTAGCTATATGTGTAGGTATGTTGATTAGGGTTATTATATGTGGTTTGTTAGGGTTCTTTCTTTTTAACACATTATATATGTAAGAATGAGGATCCTTGATACTTATGGTTGTGTGTAGTAGTTAGGGTTTAGGAGCACGGGTTGATGATTTATACTTGTTTATTTAATTGGGAAGAGAAGCATTACTTATACAGCATATATGGAATTGTTAGTATGGGTTATGATTGAATTCACCATTAAGGAATATTATGATTTTGTGATCCAGTGGACAGTGGATGTTATGTAGAGGAAACTTGTCTTTGAAGTATGTAGTGTAAAATGCTCAATTTAAATGTATAATTAGTAAGGATAGTAGGTGAATGTCTGATGGAGGACTAGTGTGATCGATAATTAAGAAACTGGAAATTTAAGGTGTTTGATTTAGGGAGGTATATGGTGATTGGTAACAACGATATTAAACGAGGAACTTAAAATCATAAACTGTGTTTTGAGGATGGTTTGATGCTGTGGTACAAATGACTAGGTGATTTGACGTATCGTACCGATAGTCAACTGTGGTCAACCCCCCTAGTGACTTATCCCTGTGAGTCATAGCTGAGACTGAGTTTAGGTGTAGATGTGTGTAGCATCCCTGTCTGACGTAGAATAGATTATTGATTTTGGTTTGTGTCTCATCTCTATGTGCTACGGGACCTGAGGACTTGGACGTGGCACCGGATCCCCGTCATCAGCAGCCGCACGCAGGCAAGTATACCTTGCCACCCTGTATTTCTGTTTACAGATATTTGTTTTTCTTTATGTACTTCGTACGCGTATTTATGTTGACGTTCGATACTCCGCATCCGGTTCACAACCGGGTGTTGACATTCGACGTAACGTCTTAGAATAATTGCTAGATGCTTTATAGCACCTCGATGCACGTACCTGAGTACATCGACACCCCAGGACACACTGATACACCGTGATCGTGCCAGATTCCTGTATCCTGATACTGACATTATGACCAGAGACTGGGTCGACCTTAGGGTTGCGTCTATTGAGTTATTTCTGTGTGTCGAGATTGTAGTTAGAGGTTCAGGTTCAGCGCACAATCGTTGACCGCTTGGGAAGGGGAAGACAGTTACTAGACGTTTGGGCTACTCTGCACGCGCTTATATATGTATATGTGGTGATCCTGTATTATAGTGTAGTGGTATCACCCGTGTGTCTCTGTTCTCGGAGCTACGGTACGACCCGTGTGTCTCTGTGTTCGGAGCTACAGTTTTATTTTGGACAGCCCACACGTCGAACATTGTCTTAAAATGGTGTCACACTTGTTTGGTTATGCTAGAGTACCCTGTATTGCACTTGTACTTTCTGTTTACTTGGCATGTTGTATTTCTGTACCTTGTTACGTCCCTCTGAGGACCTAGTTTCCTTCCAGGTGTAGGCTACGAGGATTACCCGGAGGAGTACGGACCGGGCATCTATCCAGCAACTGTACTCACTGCCGAGGACAAAGCCATTCCTGAGGACTTTTCCTGATCGCTAGTAGTGACTCTTTCCTTGTGGCGGTATCATTACCTAGTTACCTGCTGCCGTCCGAAGTTATCTTATTGCTTACTTTCATTCCAGTATTTATACTTGATACTTATT
Source organism: Iris macrosiphon (assembly GCA_036927795.1). Classification (NCBI taxonomy): domain Eukaryota; kingdom Viridiplantae; phylum Streptophyta; class Magnoliopsida; order Asparagales; family Iridaceae; genus Iris; species Iris macrosiphon. The sequence goes on along the minus strand of JAYESA010000026.1, from coordinate 1,426,281 downwards.
TAGATATTTCCTTTCTGCACATTAGTCGTTGTATTTACTTCTATTGTGCTCTAATATTGCTGCCTGTGGATGAGATTTAGATTGAGTATACTTGTGTTATGTGATGGGTTATTCATTGTACTTCACAGCTTAAGTGTACTCCGACGGGCCCATTAGATTGGAAAGCCCGCCGAAGTACACTGCTGGCCATTGCCACGTGTCTCGGTTTCTTTACCTATGGAACCGGGGCGTGACATATATACAGATACCTCATTCTTCGGAATGAAGGAAGTTGCAGATACCACACTCTAGAGGACGTTGGACATTATGCCTACGCCTACCCATACGTACCAAGGTTGTCTTTACATTGCATTCACTTAGATGGTTAGATCACCCTTTATTTGTTCAGTATTTATACATGGCATGCTTTTATGTATCTTGTTATGTCCCACAGAGGACCTGGTTCCCTTCCAGATTTAGATGAGGCGTACTATCCCACGGTGTACGGCCCTGGGCAGGAGACGAGGTACGCATCCGAGGAGGAGCTAGAGGTGTTGTCATCCGAGTTTCTCTGATCTTGAGTAGACTTACCATGTAGAGCTGGAGCCTCTTTATCTAGATAGTCGATGCTCTAGTCATGTTATATTCAGCGCTCTTATTTTAGTTTTTGTAGTGGGTTTGTTCCTACCAGACACATCGGGTTTGTACTATGACATTTCAGACTTAGCACTTATATTCCAGTACTTATTTCAGTGTTCCTTGGTATATTGTGGATGAGATTAAATGTTACCTGTTATATGCTAGTACTAGACTTGTTAGTATTTTAAGACAGCGTAGCACATCTCTTTGGGTCCAAATTTGGGTTTTCCTTCGGAGACGTGTCAGCTGGCCAATACCACGTGGCCTGGTTCCATATTATTTTGGAATTGGGGCATGACAGATATGGTCCTTCTTGCCACAATAGTAACACTCTGAGTCCTCATAACGACCCTTGGACTTGTCCCTGCTCTTGTCTCTGCCACCACCTGGTTCCCTACTCTTGCTCCTTTTACGGCTCTTTGAAACTAGCGCCTTTGATTAGGATATGTATAAAGTGTCGAGAGAACGTCTCCACATCTCTTTATTCAGTATCCCGCTATTAGAAAACTCCAGACTAACCATACATTCTGGAGTAGAAGTGATCATAGACAGTCGTACGGTTTTCTACGAGTCTGACAATAGACACAACAACCATAGTCCATGTACTTCGTCGTCGAACTTGACTCCAATCGGGGAGAGCTGGTCCACCATGCCCTGGAACTC